>JADWQK010000309.1:600000-1086061 GCA_017933935.1 Sesamia nonagrioides | reverse complement strand
AAAAAGAGTTCGGTGGTCGCCAGTTTCTTCCTTTGTAGGTTGGCTTGAGCCACTGCATAACCTCTGGTGGGGTTGCCTGCCCTGGAGCGACTTGTGTCCACCTCAGCAATACGCCACTTTGGCCCGAGCCAGTGCCTCCCATCTTCTACGCACTGGACATTCGGAGCTAAATGCGTTGTGCTCTGCGTTTTCTGCTTTGGCCGCAGTGCAGTTGCAGCAAGTTGGCGGTGTTGCTGCCTGGTAATCCACGCACTCCACCCTCAAGTGCGGTCCGCCACAATGGCTGCACCTGGGGATGGCCTCTCTGCAGTACCGCCTGCTATGTCCATAGGACAGACACATAGAACATTGCACCAACGGCGACTGGTCTGCAACCTTAACCTTCTGCATGTCTATACGCACTGTACCCATTTCCATGATTCTGCGGTATATCTGCGGAGATACCCTCAGTGCAACGTTGCACGTAAGTGGGTTTCTGGCACGCCTCCTGAATTTAACATCTATTCGGTCATCATCCTTGTCGAGGCCATAAAAGACCTCCCCATTTTGGTTCCTCAGGCTGACGAGGATATCCTCGTTGCTGTTATATTCCAGGACATCTCGGAGGACCAACATTGGATCCTGGTTCTTCATGTCCTCGACAATGAGGTGACCTTCTGCACTCTGTAGTCGCTCCTTTATTTTATTTCTTTCCTCTGCTGTTCTACATCCAATGATGACTTTCCTGTCCTTTGCCTTTCGGACCCTCTCTACTGTGACCCACCCATCCTTTGCGTTGACCGCCTTCCTCACTTCGCCTAGCACCTGATCGCTAGTATGGCTGTCGTCCTTTGACGCTACAGCGATTGAATGCAGCGCGCCTCCTTCAGGCGTGTGCCGTCTAGGTTGCGCCGCTGCGACACCAGCGTAGGTGTTGATTTGCGAGACTGGTTGTGAGGTGATAGTTTGCCTAATTGCCTCGAGTTCTTTGTGGGTTTTGTCGAGCTTCTCCCCTTGTTCTCTCATCATTTTTATTAACTCCTGGCCCTCTGTTCCTGTCATTGTTCTTTGTTCTTGGCCAGGAATTTTATGTTCCTTTTGTTCTGGTGTAATTCCAGTTCCAGCTTCTGTTGCACCACTTTTTATAATCAGGTACAATTTATCGATTGCCTGTATGATGCCCGTTCTTATGTCGGTTCGTAGGTTACGTGAGTCACCTAAAAGGTCTTTTGCCTTTTCTAACCAATATCGGCCCTCACGTACTCTGTCAGCAAAAACCATTAATTTTGGTGACCCACCCGTGACTTCCGCAGAACCCTGCCGCTTTACCTCTTTTTTGGAGGGCAGCGTAGTCCTCTGGGTTGTCCTAAGGGAGGCCGCCAACACATGTGTCTGCTTCTTTGGGGAAACACGCAATGTACGCGAAGCAGCGGTATTGCTACTTTCACCTTGGGCATTTTCCCATTCTCCGATGCTCCTTCTAACGTTCGGAGCATTCGTCTGTTTTCTGGGAGAAGGTCCTGCCTTCTCCAGGTCTGTCCGTGGGCTGACAGAGTTATCTTCTGTCATGTCCTTAAGGGGCTCATGTGCAAGTGGCATTTTCAGAAGGGGACTCCGCTGGTTGGTAGCGCGTCTGGTTGTAAAAGTGTATGTATGTATGTGCACAGGTGTCGTGTAAGGTGTTTTACTAACCCTGTAAAGGGGGGATAGTGAATCTGCCTACGTCGTAGAAACAAAAATAATGTGTCAATGGATATAAAATAAATATATACAAATATATGAACACTGTGTGTGTTCGAGTCCGAAGGGAAAGAATAGAAATTATTGCTAAATGCAATGTAGGTATAAACCTACGTCAGAGTATTATTATAATAGGCCAAAACCAATAATAATAGAATAATTTTAATAAGAATAGACAAATAAAATGAATGATCGCGCGCATACAGCACCAGGGGTGTATTAACGGAATTTGATCGGGGCCAAAGGGTTGGGCTCTTTCTCCCGATTCCAAAGAGCCCAAACTCGACCAGTCTATAGCCTCTAGTTCCCAAGATAGGCCGCGGGGGGTGGGATAAAGAGAGGGGCACGGTAGGGGGAAGGGGGGGAGAAAGGTCTATAGACGTCCGAGTCCGAGACGACGGACGAAGTACGACGTCTGAAGGGGAGGGAGGAGGTTGGTTGGGGGGGGGGGGTCTAATAAATACCAGTAAGTTATAGTTAATATTATATAAGGGTGAAATAAATATAAATAAATAAATGAGTAAATGTAGATTAATGCTGATGCTGCGCGATACTAATAACTAAGCACAGTCAAAATAATAATTATTGTTACAATTGCTATATTGTAAACACAGTTGTCAGATTGCAGAACTGTGGGTAGAATAACAAGCTATTACTTTTTAATCCGTCCACCGATTTCAGTGAAACTTTTCTACCTGCTAACTAATATACTTATGGCTATATTACGACTAATAACTTAATAAAATATTTAACTACACCTACTTATTTACAATTTTTATTTGAGGCAAAACCAACTTGGTTTTGCGTCGAGGAAAACGTTTTGCATCCACAGATACAGTGATGACACTTAGAGTCTTTATCAAAAAAATTTTCTTACTAGTGCTCCGTGTAGTTAGGCGTATTAACTAGCTTCCAGCAATTTTTCAGCCTAGGTTGTCACTGAAAATCTATTTATATTTCAGCAGCAACCCAGCTCTGTCTGTCGCACGACAGCACGAATGTTTGTTTGTTAAATTATACGTGTCCAGTTCACTTTTTCTTAATATATTCAGCACTATTTAAGTCCTCTCGGTCCTCTGCTTCCTATTTATGTGTTCGGTACAGGCTTTTGGATGAGACGATCCAGGAACCGGTGAAAAAACACCAGGTCACCGCGATGGTTCGGAAGAAATATGCACTTTTATGTGTGTTCCACTGCGAATTTGGGGTTTTTTTTGATGGTAACTTTCCCAAATTTTCACCTTTCCCGGAAATTTTTGTGGCACTGAACTCCTCTTGCATTTGCGCGTGATTTGATATATAACACAACTATTTTCCTTCACTTTTGCTATTTGTACGAATTTTAAACTGCGGAGCGTGGGACTTTCGTGGTGTTTCGAGCGGCTCGCTTGAGAGCAGTGCTAGCACTAGGATAGCTGTGTGGTTTGGAACACCGGCTTGGTTTCTAGTCAGTAAGCCTCGGACAGAAGTGGAAAAAATATCTTTTTTCTTACTCCTCCGTTATTCTTTTCTGATTAATTTCGTTGCGGGACCCAAGACAGTTGAATCGTTTCTCCGGGACTCGTCGAGCTTCATTGCTCGGCGTTTTTCTGGCGGTCTCCACTGTTAATTCTGGCTTTCAGGAGTTGCAGTGGGTTGGGAACAGTGTGGCGGGTTTTGTCCCAAAAAAAAAAAAAAAAGCCTCTGACAGCCCCGCCGCCCACTCCTAGGCGGCGGATATCCATGCCGATATTCCACCCCGACCAAAAAAATAATAAAATATAGATTTATACACTATTATTTTACCTTTTAAAATAACTTATCGCCTGTTTGACTCCCCGCAATGGTACTACACTTCTATTGACACAAATAAATGAAGTTCCAATCAATATAGCTTGCAAGAATACGACAAATCAACTGTAAAAAAATACCTACAAAAAGCTATGAAGATTTTCCTAAAAGGAAAATAGTGTATTTCAGTCAAACGAAACTGGTATTAAAATGGTAACGTTAAAAGATATTTAGATGCTAAAATAGATGTTCGTTATTGTAATACTCAATCCGTATTTATATCAACACTGGATTCAGTGGAGAAGCGTGCGAAGAGGCCAATTAGCGACCTCGATTCAGGTCAAAACGCTCTCCTAAGCCTGGAGTACAGGCGAAGAGTAGCCATCATCATCGAATCATGAATGAAGAGATCCGCAGAAGAACGAGAGTAACCGACATAGCCCGAAAAATTACAACACTAAAGTCGCAGTGGGCCGGGCACATTGCCCGTAGGACCGATGCCCGATGGGGTTGACGGGTTCTCGAGTGGCGACCACGCACCGGAAGACGCAGCGTGAGTAGGCCCCCGACAAGGTGGGCCGATGACCTGGTGAAGGTCGCGGGAAACCGCTGGATGCGGAAGGCGCAGGACCGTCTTTCAGCTGAAATAAATAATAATAAAAATCTTTATTGTGGCAAGGTTTACAGTTCACAGGGTGACTTATATCTAGACACAGGTAAATGTAATGGGCTATAGGTACTGATGCTGCGACCCAAACTAAGCAAAAGCTTGTATTTTAAGGATGCATTTTGAAGAGTGTGGGAGGGAATTGCACGATTTAATTCCCCCTTCTCGGTCCCATCATCGGTCGACTCGTCGTACGGCGAGTTTTAACCTTTACGTTGCTGACATTACTGCGATCCGGACGAAGCTTTTCGCCTCCTCTTTTATACCGCGTATATCGAGAGAATGGAACACAGCGGCGGTGTTTTCGTCGGACTAGAATTTATAATAAGTGTCTTTAAGGCTAGAATGAATAGGCTCTTAATAAACTAGCGCGCTTTAATATAAAATATCAACATCTCTACTGCTTACCATCAGGCGGGATCGCGGATAAGCACTAGTTTATACCGATATAAAAATAATGGATAACTTTGTTGGATAAGTCGTTAATTTCATTGTGCATGCTGTGGTCTCCTATAGTTCTTTTCTTTCTTTCTCTTATGGCTTCGCACGGTTTGTGCATTTAGCCAATGTCACGTAATGAATTATTCATGTCGAAAAAGACGGCCGCGCGGACCGAACACGGAGGAAGATTTGGTTCAAAGCCATGATGTGGCCACTATGCTACAATATTTCACTGTTCTTTATGAATTATTCACAGAATGCACTTTTTACTACATAAATCACGCGTTTTTATTTAGTAAACGACACTATAAATAATTTAAAAGTGCAATGAAACATGAGCGTGGCACTCATCTTAGCTTCCCGCCAAAACTCCCAATCTCCTATAGTTGTGGTCACGTAAAGAGACCGAAGAGCGACTGTTGGGTTGGGGGGCGGGGGGGGGGGAGGAGTGTGTCTGCGCACGTGTCCTAAAGTTCTAGGTTATTGTTTTATGAGTATGATTGTAATTGAGTGTAATTGTTTTATTCTAGTATAACAATAGTTACTTTACGAGCTCTCTTTATACCACCAATTTTAACGTTAAATCTCAGTGTGCACCTGGACTCTGAGATTTAACGATGACATAGATTTATCGTCGAATAGTTAGACCTAAAATAACACGTGATTGGTTGTAAGGTAGCGTAGAGGGCTGTCGGCCTCTGATTAGCCGGCCGGAAAACCCTACTCCACACCACCGCCACTACTTGTGCCTATCACAAATTGAAGGTAAGTAGGTGGTTTGCTCAACTACGAGATGCCATAGTAAAAAAAAAAAACAAATTCGTAAGGTGCATGCTGCTAATATGCTACGATAAATCGAGAAATCGTTAATCATCCAGCTGAACCCCGCACAATAGACTATGAAGTGTTTTTTTTAACATTATAAACTAGTACTTGACCGCAATCCCGCCTGATGGTAAGCAGCGATGCAATCGTTGATGGTAAAGCGCACTAGTTTATGAAGAGCCTATGCACTCTAGCCATATTAAAACTGCTAACAGACATTAAAGCAGAAAAATGTTCATCTGTGTATAAGAATTATTTTTTTTTTTTTTTGAAACGTCGTTCTTTTTATCGTGGGTGCATTTACAAAACATACACAAACAGGCAGAACCGGAGCATCTGCTTGTAGGTCATACAAATCTTTGTTCCGTACGGGAATCGAACCCTTGACACGCAACGCAGCAGTCAGTAGCTTAACCGTGAAACTGAATATACGAGTATATTATGTACTTTTCAATTAGATTTGTCGACCTCCGTGGCGCAGCGGTCAACACGCCTGCCTGCGACGTGAAGGCCCCAGGTTCGATCCCCGGCCAGGTCATGATAGAAAACGATATTTTCCTGATTGGCCTGGGTCTTGGATGTTTATCTATATACATATGTATCTATCATAAACATAGTATCGTTGAGTTAGTATCCCATAACACAAGTCTCGAACTTACTTTGGGGCTAGCTCAACCTGTGTGCTTTGTCAAAAAAAAGAAATTAGAGGCTTATATGAAATTTTCTGCCAAGTACCTATATCTTTGGCTGGCGAAATGAAAAAAAAGTGACAAATTGACGAAAAGTGGCAAGCACTGAATCTAATCGGTCGTCATCAACCTTTTTGTCGTCCCACTGTTGGGCACAGATCTCCTCTCATACAGAGAACGATTGAACATAATCACCACGCTTATTCAAGGCGGGTTGGCGATTTCAGACTTTAAAAGTCTAGGTTTCCTTAAGATGTTTTCCTTCACCTTTTAATCAGTCATTGGTACCTATCCAAGATATACTTAGAAGTTACATTGGCACTTGCCTGATCTGGAATCGAGCCCGCACTCTCAAACTTGAGAGGCTGGTGTTTTAACCACTAGGCCACCACGACATTACTAGGACACCACGATATTATCATTGACATTATCTAATTGGTAAACCTGACTAATCAGTAAAACTTACTGTTCAACAAAGTTTCCAAGTAAGTTGCCAAGTAAAGGGGAGTAAGAGGTCTGTTCACAGACCCGGTTGGCCCGACCTTACTAAGGGAAACTGAGCAGTAATACGTCAACTCAAAGTAATACTAGCTGTGTTAAGGCTACATAGTACAATGGAAATAATAAATTTATACAAATGGTCAAATTAATTTATCTCTCTCAAAAAACATACCATAAAAAAGCGTCAGTAAATCCATCCAAAAATTTAATAGAACATAAAGAGAAAAATGCATGAAACTTACCATTATTTTTATATGTGGTATGTGTTATTATGGCAAAGTTCCCGGCATGCATTCACAGAAAATGTAATTTATGTATGAGCATTGTCCAGGAGTCAGTTATCTCTGGAACTACGCCAATGCCAGATATTGTATAGAACTTCGCTGTGGATTGCTAGTTTTAGATCGATAAAAAGAGCATTTGAGTTAAAATATTTGACCTGATTTTTTAAATGCATTTACTTACAGCCATGCAGGCAAGACGTCCAGTGACGTCGTGACCAGACTCTGGTGAAAATAGTGGGATGAGCTTGACATCTAAGCAGGAGCGGGACATACTAGCTCAAGATCGAGAAAAGCAAATGAAGGGCAAAAATTGAAATAATATAGAATTTGTGAAGGCCATAAGAATCCGCTGGATACGGAAAGCACACAATCGGTCAGAGTTGCAGTACTTGAGGAAGACCTGTATTCAGTAGAGGAAGTCTTTTTGGCTGGAATTAATAGATAAATTAATAATAGGACTATTGATTGGTAGCATAACTTTTCATCACATCAGAAATGAGGAGATCCGCAGAAGAACGAGAGGGACCTAGCCGCATTGCCCGTAGGGCCGATGCCCGATGGGCGCGACGGATTCCCGAGTGGCGACCACACACCGGAAGACACAGCGTGAGTAGACCCCCAGCGTGAACCGACGACCTGGTAAAGGTCGCGGGAAACCGCTGGATGCCGGAGGCGCTGGACCGGTCATCGTAGATATCCTTGAGGGAGGCCTATGTCCAGCAGTGGACGTCTTACGGCTGAAATGATGATGATGATGATTACTTTTCTTTCGTCAATCACGAAATAATCATTTAATTCAGTAATTCTATACGTTGTATAAAATCTTCCAATTTTGAGTCAAAATTCTTTATTTCGCAGTTCTAGAATGTTATAAGAGCCCCAATCAATGCTGCGTTTATATAGTTTTGTCAGTTGCAGATATACTAACAAATGATATCCGTAGTTGAACATACTGAGCGCTGTGACATCTGGCAATCGGCCATAGGTCATGTATTTGGCTCCGAACGGACGTCTGCGCAGTATCCGATGCTGAATATATGAACCTAGGGAATGCATATTTCCACATTAACTACAATTTAAGTATCTTCGGGGCTAGATTGAATAACCTCTTAATAAACGATTAGTCAACTTAGTCAACGATTGCATCACTGCTTACCATCAGGTGGGATTGCGGTCAAGCATTAGTTTATAATTGTGAAAAGAAAAACGGTAATATAAATGTGAAGGTTACTCTGTCTCTTAATCTTCGATTTTATCACGCCGTGCCAGATGGGAACGGTTGTGGCTTTTGATCCAGAATGGCACATTGCTGATCTGGGTCATCATCTATCCAACCGTTTTAGCCGAACACGTCCACTGTCCACTGTAAGCCTCCTTCAGGCACCGGCACTTCTATCTTCTCCCATCCAACAGATTCCTGCAATCTTTACAAGGTCGTCAGTCCACCTTGTGTGAGGACTTCCAACGCTACTTCTTCTGGCACGTGGTTGCCACTATAGAAATTTTTGGCTCCATCGGCAATTTGAACGCAGTCTCATATTGACGATAAATAAATGGCAAATACTTCTAATAATGTGGGGAAATAAGAAGTATTTTTTGAAATATTGAGACTAAGATGAGATTTTAAACATTTTTAGAGTTTAGTAAATTTAAAAAACTTGTAATAAGTCGTGGTGGACTAGTGGTTAAAACATCAGCCTCTCAAGTTTGAGAGTGCGAGCTCGATTCCAGATCAGGCAAGTACCAATGTAACTTCTAAGTATATCTTGGATAGGTACCAATGACCAAGGTGAAGGAAAACATCTTAAGGAAACCTGAACTTTAAAGTCTGAAATTGCCAACCCGCATTGAGCAAGCGTGGTGATTACGCTCAATCCTTCTCTATATGAGAAGAGACCTGTGCCCAGCAAAGTGGGACCATAAAAAAGGTTGATGATAATGATGAAGTTGGTAACGTTCACAATCTGTTTGATATTATATCAACTGCCACTTAGTTTGGCAGTTCTATGAGCTATATTTGAGAGTAGCGGTGGCCTGAATGGTATCAGCCGCATTTTACAAGTTGCAGGTCGAAGGTTCGAACCCCATGAGGCGCTTTAATTTTTGTACATTATTTCATCACCACTGCTCTCAATACGGTGAAGGAAAACCCCGGGAAGAAACCGACATGTCCTAGATCTAAAAACTTCTAACATATGTGACATCTACCAACCCGTACTGGGCCCACGTGGTAGATTACGGCCCACCCCTTCTGAGAGGAGGCCTGTGTCCCGATAGTCGGAACATTATAGGCTGATTATGTATATGAGCTATGTTGGTTACTCTGGTTCCTTGGTCTTTGGTGGTATGGGTTATCTTTACTTTTAATCCTCTTAGTAAGTTACCCTGTTATCATACGGCACTGACCTTTCGACACGAGGTAAGTTTCTCCTACTAACTTAGCCATCCCTAAAATGCTTAATAAGTATTCCAATGATAGTGTTTCTTTTTTTGCAAATTCTCCACAAAACTTTGCCAAATATGTAAAGAAGCTAAGACAGCGATTTTCCGCGCATTGACGCATCAAGGTCACGCATTTACTAGTTTGCTCAGTTACAAAAACATTCGTTCCATCAACAGCACTCCTAATGACGAGAGCATTGAGATCAATTTTGAGTAGCTACAGTGTAAAATAAGTTGGTGTTCCGTAACATTGGGTTGAAACATCGTGAACTCAAAATCAGCGGATGTATTGAAAATAATGTATCAAGTTATTTTCCCCGTTTCACGATAAAGTGGTGAAATACAGATAAATTTGTTGGTGGAGAAAATAAACTAGTATCGTTTATTGATAGGCATTGGCTTAGGGTTGCGGGTTCGTTGTGGCTAAATAAAACAGCCACGTGGGTCGATCGATCAGGTTAAGCTATGCTTGTCGCGGATGGCTGGTAGATGGGTTACCTTCTTTACATATCAAAACCCATTCGTGCCTCGGACAGCAAGATAAGCCGTTGGTCCCGGTAGTCAATTGTGGATTTTTGCTTGTCATAAGCCCCAAAGTCTGATAACCAGTCTTATCAAGAGGTATTGTATTACCTGAAACTGGGCTGTGAAGTAAGGCCGTCGCTTCAAAGTTTGTTCGCATTCGTTTATAAAATTAATGATATCCAACAGTAACCAGTGAGGCTGGAAGCAGACCCAAACATAGGTAGTTAGGAATAGGCTAGGCAGATGATTGGAGATTTGTGCGGAATGAACAACTTTTCTTTCATTTTATTGCTTTTGGCGTAAGGTTGTACCATGATGGGCACGCCACAGTAAAGGTGGTAAGTCCCCTCTTTAAGCAATGGCTAGAGAGGCGCCACAGCGCCTTTCAACTTCCGCCTGACGCAGGTTCTCACCGGACACGGTTGTTTCGGAAGGTTCCTCTTTCGGATAAGGCGGGAGGAAACGCTAGAGTGTCACCACTGTGATGATCGCCTTGAGGGCATGGTGGAGCATACGGTGGAGGTCTGCCCGGCTTCGGTAGAGCGCAGCCGTGTCTTCGTGGCAGCGATCGGCGGCGATCTCTCGCGTCTGGCCCTGGTCCAGGCTAGAGCGATAGTGCATAGCAGGCCGTCGCCTCCTTCTGCGAAGCAGTGATGCTGAAAAAGGAGAAAGTGGAGCACGTGAATCCCAGCGCCCTCACGCCTCTAGTCGCCGCAGGAGACGCCCTAGTCGGGAGACAACATCGACTTCCCGGCCACAGTAGGCGCAGGCTTGCGGGTGGCGAGCAGTTAGCAGCTAGCCGCCCGATAAGGACCAGGCACCTTTTAAAGAGATATCAACACATGGTCCACGACGACCTATGCCTCCTGGGTCAGGGTTGCCGGTTGGTTTAAAACGAAACCACGGCCCTGGCGCACAGGCAAATGAACAAACCTGAGTGGGTTTTAGCCAGTAAAAGTCTGACACGCCCTTCCGCTTCGCCCAAAGCGGGAGAGGTCATTTGATGATTTCCTATCCAGAACAAAAAAAAAGGTTGTACCCTGATGATGATGATTCATCATCATCATCATCATCATCAACCTTTTTGATGATGATTGTTCCGACCGATTTCGGTGATGGCGACAACTTTAACTCCTAGACAGCTCGTCAATCTTGTGCGCGAGGGTGGCTTATACAATATACATATAGCCAATCTTCGCTGAGAATACTCGTGAGCACTGAGGGCAAGTAAGTACTGTACCATAGTATCATCATCAACCTTTTAATCGTCCCACTCCTGGGCACAGGTCTCCTCTCATACAGAGAAGGATTGAGCGTAATCACCACGCTTGCTCAATGCGGGTTGGCGATTTCAGACTTAAAGTCCAGGTTTCCTCAAGATGTTTTCCTTCACCTTTAGTCATTGGTGTCCAAGATATACTTAGAAAGTACATATAACTTCAGAAAAGTTACATTGGTACTTGCCTGACCTGGAATCGAACCCGCGCACTCATACTTGAGAGGCTGGTGTTTAACCACTAGGCCACCACGACACCTTACCATAGTATCGATGCCAACAATTTAATATGGTGTCCCTTTATACACAATATTAATGTCATGGTGGCTTCATTTAAAGTCCTATAGGCCTAATTTTGTCATGGCGATCAATTTTAGAAACTAGGTACAGACGACAGCGCATCAAGCTACTACAATCTTTCAGATTTCTTTATTTGATTTTCAACTTTATCTCTAAAACATTAACGGTCAAGATTGATTGGGATTGACAATATTTGGTAGCTTGAACTGCTGTCGTCCGTACAAGGTTCTAATTGGTGGTTACCTATGGAGAAAAGCCGGCAAAAAACTCCACGGTTGCTCTTTAAAAAAAACGCTTTAAATCCATCCTTCCTGTGCAAATCCATACTAATATTATAAATACGAAAGTATCTCTTTCTGTCTGTCTGTCTGTCCGGCTTTCACGACTAAACTACTGAACCGATTGTAATAAAATTTGGTGCACAAATAGTCTAGAGCCTGAGATAGGACATAGGCTATATAACATTCCGCTATGGCCAATAGGAAAAGAGCAGTAACAAAAAATGTTGCGAAAATGGGAGTGAACGCGGACGTACATATTGCTCCCATTATTTTAAAAGGCGCTTATTTTATATCAACTGAGCTCCGCACGCTGTAAACGGAAGTCCACGCGGACAGAGTCGTGGGCAACACCTAGTGTTTCAATAAGTAAAAGGTCGACTATTTTTGACTTGTCCGATTTACCCGCCAGTAAATACTGCACTATATTAATCAAACAGAAAATTATTTATCTACAATATAAGTTATCCAAAACTTCTAACACTTAGGTACAAGCCACTCATATGATACTAAGTGGCTGAATATAGCAAAAGAGTAGTAAATCATTCAGTGACCTTAGCCAAAGTTGTAGCGAGAGGTTATTGAGAAATTAGTGAGTTATTGTAGAGACGTGATAAGTTAGTAGGCTAGAAGTATTTTTGATCGTGTATAGAATATGGTCGAAACCTAATCCATACTAATATTATAAATCCGAAAGTGTCTCTGTCTGTCTGTCTGTCCGGCTTTCACGCCAAAACTACTGAACCGATTGTAATGAAACATGGTACACAGATAGTCTAAAGCCTGAGACAGGACATAAGCTATATAACATCCCGCTATGACCAATAGGAGTAGAGCAATAACAAAAAATGTTGCGAAAACGGGAGCTAACGCGGACGTACTATATATTGCTCCCATTATTTTAACAGGTGCTTATTTTGCGCTCTTTTTAATTTACGGGAATCACCGCGCGCTGTAAACTGAAGTCCATGCGGACGGAGTAGCAGGCTACAGCTAGAATCTAATAAAACCATGTAAGAGTGCTACTGGTACTACTACAGCTACTGGTTTCTAGTATTTTATTGACATGAGCGGTAGAGGTCGTTTGTTGAATTTCCTTCCAAAAAAAAGATGATTACCATTATTATTACACTTATGGTGCTATAATAAGGGTAATCATCTTCCCCCACTTTTCCAAGTATATTGAGGTTGGCTACCGGTCAAAGCAGATAAAGCTGAGTATCGAAGTATTTTACATTAAGCCTATCCGACCTCCATCATCCAGTTTCTGGGTAATATGACACCCCTTGACCACGATCCCGCCAGATGTTAAGCAGTGATGCAATCGTTGATGGTAAAACGCATTAGTTTATTACCAGCCTATTTAATCTAGCTTTGAAGACATGCTCCAGTTTAATTGTTGTATTTTATTCTAAGCGGTGTAGGTAGTTGTGATGGCCTAGTGTTTTTTTTTTTTTTACACACTATAAACCAGCGCTTGACCGCAATCCTGCCTGATGGTAAGCAGTGACGCAATCGTTGATGGTAAAGCGCACTAGTTTATTAAGAGCCTATTCACTCTAGCCTTGAAGACACTCAAATTGTAGTCCGACGGAAACACCGCCGCTGGCAAATTGTTCCAGTCCCTCGATGTACGCGGTATAAAGGAGGAGGCGAAACGCTTCGTCCGGATCGTAGTGGTGTTAACAACGTAAGGGTGGAAACCAGCCGTACGACGGGTCGTCCGCTGGTGGAACGGAGATGGGGGAATTAAATCATGCAATTCCCTCGCACACTCCCCGAAATGCATCCTATAGAACACCGAAAGGCTGGCTACTCTACGCCTGTGCTCTAGGCTTTGGAGACCAACTCGAGTTAGATCAGGGTCACCAATCGGCCTTTTTGCACGTCTCTCCACTGAATCACAAGCAAACTAAACACAAGCGTCTCAAGTATGAGTGCGCGGGTTCGATTCCAGGTCAGGCAAGTACCAATGTAACTTTTCAAAAGTTTGTCGTGTAACGACAAGAAAAGACTTTAGAGGGAGACAGTATTTATTAAGTATACAGAAATTTAGAGACAAGATGGAAGTGTAAAAATGAATAACGTAGATGAATGATTGATGAGTGATGGTGAAGGGCGGCCCCTGGTGGACCGGCGGCAGTTACGAAGGAGCGGCCCTGGTGGACCGGCGACAGCAACGGACGAGCGGCCCTGGTGGACCGGCGACAGCAACGGACGAGCGGCCCTGGTGGACCGGCGACAGCAACGGACGAGCGGCCCTGGTGGACCGGCGACAGCAACGGACGAGCGGCCCTGGTGGACCGGCGACAGCAACGGACGAGCGGCCCTGGTGGACCGGCGACAGCAACGGACGAGCGGCCCTGGTGGACCGACGACAGCAACGGACGAGCGGCCCTGGTGGACCGGCGGCAGCTACAGAGGAGCGGCCCTGGTGGACCGGCGGCAGCGACGGAGGAGCGGCCCTGGTGGACCGGCGGCAGCTACGAGGAGCGGCCCTGGTGGACCGGCGTCAGCTACAGAAGAACGGCCCTGGTGGACCGGCGGCAGCTACAGAAGAACGGCCCTGGTGGACCGGCGGCAGCTACAGAGGAGCGGCCCTGGTGGACCGGCGGCAGCTACAGAGGAGCGGCCCTGGTGGACCGGCGGCAGCAACGGAAGAACGGCCCTGGTGGACCGGCGGCAGGTACAGAGGAGCGGCCCTGGTGGACCGGCGGCAGCTACGGAAGAGGGACTGCCCCGGCGTCACAAGGCCGGCAGCAGTCGAGGGCTCCGGCGGCAAAGGGCCAGGCAGCTCCAGGCGCACCAGTTTTATAGAGACTGGCACAGCAGGAAACACCCTAGAAGGGCTCTCGAGGCAGTGTTTACTGGAGACCTACTTTTAAGAGGCTTGTTTGGAAGCCAGAGCTCGACTGACCACTGCTCTGCGATGATTCCTAAAGAAACCTCGCAGAACGGTTGGAGGTCGAAATTTAAAATATTCGAAAATATGGACGAGGAACGGTAAATAATTTTACCATAAAAGAGTTCGAATAACAATTATGAAATAAAAATAGCAGACCAACAAGAATTTTGATGAGAAGGTTGTCATAGATACAACATCAACAATGTTGTCAAAAAATGTCAAAATAATGAAAATGTTCTGTAACAATGTAAATATAAATGGTATTAAATTAAAAAGTGCAGTGTTTGATAGGAAAAAGTGATACAGTCCTGCATAGGTACGGCTTCCTACGCTAAGGGGTCAATAAGTCGCCGAAACTTAGGCGTAAAGTTGAGGACTGAGTCTGTAAACAGAAAAATGAGTCCTGGTGTAGTGGAATATGATCAAACAGAGCCTCATAATAATGGAAAGCATATTATGGACCGTGGAAATGAATGATACATATATAAGTATGAATATGAGTATAAATAATAAGTGTAAGTATATCTGAATATGTACATAACATTACAAGTTATATGTACTTTCTAAATATATCATGGACACCAATGACTGAAGGTGAAGGAAAACATCTTAAGGAAACCTGGACTTTAATTCTGAAACCGCCAAACCGCATTGAGCAAGCGTGGTGATTACGCTCAATCCTTCTCTGTATGTAGAGGAGACCTGTACCCAGCACTGGAAGGATAAAAAAAGGTTGATGATGCTGATTTCCCTCTTCTCCGTTCCATCATCGGACGACACGTGCCACCCCTTGAAAATATTCAGTCAGACTTTCGAGCTTCTAATGACCCTTAACGTCACTCAAAGGTCCGTGGATAACAGTCAAATACAATAAGATAATAAATATAATAAAGGGTTCGCTTTTTCCAGCCTTAGGGCATACGAATGTTTGGAATTTAGTAATCTAGTACAAGAATATAAAGTTATTTTTGACCTATACAACGTGTAACATAAAAGGTATATACATAACAAAGGCATGGCATCTTTACATGATATCAAACGATATTGGAAGGGTTTTTTAATCCTATTTTTTTATGTTAGGAAGTTACGAGGAAAAACACCGCCTGTGATAGGCTACTATCATACTAGTCGCACAGAGATATTGAAGACATTTATCGGATTTTGGCAAAGTAACGTGACGGGTAACGAGTAGTTATTAACGTATGTAGTGTGCTGCCACGTTTGTTATGATTTTATTTTAAGAAACACACGAAAACGAAAATTTGGTACCAATTTTTTGTGTATTTTATTTTGAGTTGAAACCCTTCCGATATCGTTTGATATCATCTAAAGATGCCATGCCCTTGGTATGTAAATACCCTTTTTGTTACAAGTTGTATATGTATAGGTGGCCTGGCCTAATTATAGTATCAGCCATGACTTACAAGTTTTTGGTCATAGATTCGAACCCCATAAGGCGCTTTACGTTGTGTAAATTATTTCATCACCACTGCTCTCAAAACGGTGAAGGAAGACATCGTGAGGAAACCTGCATGCCCTAGAGTCAAAAACTTCGAAGACATGTGACATCTACCAACCCGCACTGGTCCTGCGGGGGAGAGGAGGCCTGTATCCCAACAGTGGGGAACATTATAGGCTGATTACATAAGGCAAAAAGTCCATTATTGCGTAGCCATTTTGATATAATAATCTATACTAACGAATATAAGACAACCATACAGAGTAACTTAATAATACTAGCTGACCCGTGCGAAAAATTCGCACTATACTAATTAGAATTTTTTATCGTTTTTATAAATAAACAGTGAAGCGGAATAATTTGAAAATAGTATTCCATGGTACCAGGGGCGAATATCTGTCGATTGGTGGGTCGGACGTTCAGATTGGTTCGATAGAGAGAGAGGGAAAAGGGAGAAAACTGTTTCAGACCCTTGGAGAAATAATATATGTTGATACCCGGGATCATCATCATCATTTCAGCCGAAACACTTCCCCTGCTGGACATAAGCCTCCCCCAAGAATTTCTAATTATGATTTTAATGGTGATTATCTATCGTAAATCCGTTGTATCTATTTTAGTTTTTTTCGTTTACCCCCTTTTCGCAATTATGCATGGGCGCACCCAGTCGGGAGGGATGGGCAGGTAATGGCAGCTGGGGGACTTAACATGCTCTAACTTTTAAATTATCCGCGCAGTAGACAAAATATACGGTGCAATTGCTAAAAAACCACGTGTAACTATAGCGAATAAAGAATACCAAATCTAGCCGAACGTTCTAACACTTGCGCTCGTCTGTATCCGGTAATCTTTGGTAGGGAGTTGCGAGTTGAGTTTGCGAACGATTGGCATTTATTTTATTTGACATGTTTTTAGAGGGGCTTAATCAAACATAGGTGATTACAAATATTCATTCAGTATCTATATCATGGAAGATATTATAAATCGCAGAAGATCCTCGAAAATTACTTTTAAACTAGACTACTTAAGTACGTAGTAGTAATGATTTAAAAAGACGCATGTTATAGGATCCACACTAAAATCTTGGCGGCTCAAATATGACCAGTCCGAACAAAACGGTCAGCACCATTCAGCTCAATCATTTTGAAGGGAATATAAATATCGAAACATTGACATGCACATTTACATCGTCGTTGTTAAAATGGCTCTAAACAGACCTTGCAAAATGTCTCCTTATTCACCCCCATTTTTCCCGTACCTATATTTTATTGCACATTACCAAACTACATAACATTTTAAATAAATCAAACACTGCAAAATGTACAATGGACGGCACATTCCACCCAGGGCTAACACTTTTACAACTGGCCAGTAATCATATTATGTGAAATATTACTGAGATACGTTCCGATTTTAAATACGACTAAAAATGAATTGGCAACGCTAAAAGGCACGATGCGTTACATTCCATTTTCCATTTCAGTGCATTTTAAAGTCACTATCTAGAACGCACTACTACTATCTAGAACGTACTGTTACGGCGAGATCTGCCGCGTCCGTTTATTTCTCGCTTAGCTTTATTAGCTAAGCGAGAAAAGAACGCGGATAACTTGGATAAAAATTATATTATTGGTTCTGGAACTGGTCTTTAAAGAGAAACCAAGACTACCCCTATATGTGGATGGTGATCACCGGGGTGGCTATAGTAAAATAATACTCCCCATACTCCCCGATCTCGCTCCCCAGAAATCGGGTGCCTTTTGAAGAATACCCGCCCGAAAAAAATTTATGGTATAAAAATACGAATACTGAACATAAATACCTTTAATCACCATTTACTTTTACTGGGAATCTGTTACAAAAACTCTTTGACTAACCTGGGAAACGTTTCCAAGAGCTCTTCTTCTAACAATACTTAGGTAGATCCTGCATAGTAATTTTGTGATAGTCGCAATAGCTTTTATTTTGACAGTTCATCAATATTCAATGCATTATTTACTTTGTTGAGCAGAAAACTTTTTGAACATAATGCATGAATTATCGAATGAATTAGCATTATTTGCATAATAATTAATGAACAAGATTAAATGATTATAATTTTTATATTGATCAGTCGACAGCAATGTTAGGATATAATATTTGTATTTTAATAACAATAATCATTTATTTATTCAGAATTCATGCGGTACATTCTGTTAGTAAAAATCTTACTTAGCCTATGTTAGTACTTAATAACAAAATCAGATTTTGTCCTGTCCACTAAGGCCCACACAAGCGGACTATCTGCCCGGGTGGCTATCGAGTGCAGAATCATGTTAGGTTTGACACGCAGCCTGCTACGTAACGAGGCATACATCTTGCGCTATACTCTTTCAAAATTTTGCCGAACTTGTTAATTTATTAAATAAAATCGCGTAACTCCTTCGACAATGGTACAAAAACTTAAAACAATAACTTAGCTATGAACTTTTATCTAGGCGTTTCAATGTGTCTCAGACGATTTTTATTGACAATTGCATGGGCGCTCGCAGTTTCTGGCCTTGGGCAACTCACGATTTTTAGGGTTTACACCATGGAGCAAATATAGTTTACACAAACACATTTACGTGAAACTTTAGATATTTGTAGTGTAGTCAACATCATCATCATCCCAGCCTTAATCCCAGTCGCATCCGAAGCCTTTTCAGCTTTGGATTCTGAGGTCTGCTTTACCGGTCCAACTGCTGATATGGCTAAACTTCGACATTTTCCATGAATCGACTGCCGTCTGACCTCCACAACCCGAAGGCGTCATCGAAGCATTGCAGCTAGACCAATTGTTGGACTTTAGAGGGCTCCAACAACCCGTAACGACTGCCACTAGATGTTCATATGTCAACCGAGACCAACGGCTTAACGTGCTTTCCGGTGCACGACCAGACCAGTACAAATATTCATACTCATACATACAAATATTTGCACTGCGCGGGGATCGACCCCGCGATTCCTTGCGCAGCGGCCGAGTTCGCTACCGCCACGCCACGGAGGTTGTCATTTACAGTGTAGTGTATAGGGCAAACAACCACAAATTTTAATCGGTTTTATTTATTAAGATTTAAAAATGTACACTGGATTTGTCATAACATGTGTTCATCTGCATACAAAATGGAAATGTAGGATGTTATATGAAGTATTAACTATCCGAATGAACCAAATTGCGTGTAAATAAATAACTTCGTGTCGCTCAATCTCTGTCATCGAGGGGCTGGAACAATTTGCCAGTGGCTGTGTTTCCGTTGGACTACAATTTAAGTGTCTTCAAGTCTAAAGTGAATAGGCTCTTAATAAACTAGCGCGCTTTATCATCAACGATTGCATCACTGCTTACCATCAGGCGAAATTGCGGTCAAGCACTAGTTTATAATTAGTTAATAAAAAAATATATAAGAAGGTGGATCCCTGACCACAAGTAGCTGGGACCCTGTTGCCGATGGCGGTGGACTAGGTACTATTTTTTATTATTTTTAAATGTTCTTTATTTATATGCACATGCATATGTATATACAATAATTATATAAAGAACAATAATTATGTAAGTACATCTTCTCGTCGTCCAAGATGCCACAGTGTCTCAAGACTAAAGTCTTCGACCGAAACGTGGTCGCTCACAATGGGTCTCATACGAAGGCTCAGAGTCACACAAAGGGCAATGGAAAGAGCTATGCTAGGAGTTTCTCTGCGTGATCGAATCAGAAATGAGGAGATCCGCAGAAGAACGAAAGTCACCGACATAGCTCTGCGAGTCGCTAAACTTAAGTGGCAGTGGGCAGGGCACATTGCTCGTAGAACCGATGGCCGATGTGGCATTAAGGTTCTGGAGTGGCGGCCACGTACTGGAAGACACAGCGTAGGGAGGCCCCCAACAAGGTGGACCGATGACCTGGTGAAGGTCGCGGGAAGCCGATGGATGCGGGCAGCACAAGATCGGTCAGCGTGGAAAGCCTTGGGGGAGGCCTTTGTCCAGCAGTGGACATCTATAGGCTGAGGAAGAAGGAAGAAGATGTAAAGAAAACCCCGTTCGACCCGTAAGGATAATAAAGGTTAGGTAAAAACGTGACTAAATAAAATATGAAATGTTACATAATCATCATAGTACATAGTAACAATACTAGTGATTTTTAAATAATCTTTTTTTCCGCGAATTAATTCCAACTTCCCCAAAATTTGGTAATTTTTTAATAAGTGACAACACCATTTTTGACGGTATTATTATGAACGAATAGCGATGCTACCGCATGCCGTGTGCCCTGTAAACTTTCGCCCGCGCATGTTTCTTGCCTACTGCACATGTATTAATTTACCTACTTTTGCGAAATAATATTAATTTTTTAGGGGGATTTTTTTTAACTTTAGCCCGGCTTTGTAGGTATTAGTAGAATCAGTTAACGATAGCTAACAATACCTTCACGGATCTGACAGGGTTATCTTTACATATTGTATATTAAATATTTAAAATTATAACTGATAATATGTGCATAATATGAAATAAACGATATAATAATAAGTACATACATAGCACTTTGCACTGTATACATGAAAGTAACTTATAAATGATTACTATTCAATAGTAAACTCTATTGAATAGTAATCATTTAAACATTAGTAACTCACCTGTATCGTAAAATGTAGGGGAGACTTCTTTTATACAATACTAGCTTTCCGCCCGCGGCTTCGCCCGCGTAGAGTTCGGTTATATCGCGCTTTTTGGATTTCCCTCGGGAATATCAATTTTTTCCGGGATAAAAGGTAGTCTAAACCTTCCTTAAGAATCACTCTATCTATTAAAAAAAACCGCGTCAAAATCCGTTGCGTAGTTTTAAAGATCTAAGCATACATACGGACATACAGCGAAAGCGACTTTGTTTTATACTATGTATTGATGTAAAGAAAACCCTATCCGACCCATAAAGACAATAAAGGTTAGGTAAACACTTGACCAAATATGATATAATATTTTACATAGTCATCATAGTAACAATACTAATGAATTTTGAAATAATCTTTTTTTTCCGCGACTTAATTTCAACTTGCCCAAAATTTGGTAATTTTAAAAAAAGTGACAACACTGGTATTATTATGAGCGAATAGCGACGCGACCACGTCACAGGTGCCGCGTGCCCTGCCCCTCGCTACCCGCGGAAGGGTTGCTTACCGCACATGTATTAAGTTACCTCTTTTTGCGAAATAATATTTATTTTTTTAGAGGGATTTTTTTTTTAAGTTTAGCCCGGCTTTGTAGCCATTAGTAGAATCAGTTATCGATACCTAAATTGTTAGGACCTTCTCGGATCGGACAGGGTTTTCTTTACATATTGTATATATTGACAAATACCAACTCAAGTCGAAAGATAGAAGAAGGAAGCTATGTTTTTCCAACCTTTTACGAGATAGAAGAGACAATTATTAATACTCTAGCTTTTGACAAAGTCTGAATCTCTCCATGGTCTGAATTCACCAAGTAATTCTGCTAAAAGCGTTACAACACTTCATTACTCTGCATAAACGATCGCTGGAAACATCGGTAAGCGTTTCAAATGAATCAATTATAACTTCAAAAAGTGCTTCACATACCTACTCGATGAATTTCGACACTGAATAATTGCCTAATTGCTGGAAAATTTGGAAAGCGCTTCAGCGTAGTTGTGGATTGTTTTACTACGCTGAAAGCGCTTGAGTGGTGATCATCGAAGATCTTTTTCGCCCGTATCAACGACTAGTCGGGAGTATTTTTTGTAATAAAACAACGCCACGTACTCTGAACGAAGACATTTATTAATGATATTTTGACGTCTATTATAGTTTGCCTGGTAACGAAACCATAGTGAGATGTAATTTGACGCCAACGCCATCTATCGAGCCACCAGGTAAACTTTTCCAACAAAATTTGTTGAAGATAACGAAAACTACATATTACAACGTTAACATTCCGCCCACCAAGGACCTAGTCCTTTCAAGCCGCCCACCATGGCATTTTGAAACTAGACACATACTCGTATATGGAAAACTTCAGTGTTGTATTTAAGTCCTTTGTGTTCGGAAACTACAATGTACAACATCTTATAATATAACTAACGTAAAATAGAGACTATGTTCAAGTTTACAACAGTATAACATATGACATGTGCTTCTTTGTACATTTCTAAAATAAGCATTTAAGTGGACTGTATATTATAAACATAAAAAAATAAAAAAGAAAACAAGAAAAATCAATAAAATTACACAATTATCATTCATCGTTGACAGGCAAAATACATAGCTTAGAAGTTGGACGTTTGACTCGGGAGTCCTTACATTGAAGAGTAACCACGCGCACTAAATTGTCCTTGCCAGGGTGTAATTCAACTACCCTTCCGTACAACCACTTAGCAGGTGGTAAATTGTCCTCTTTGATGAGGACAACATCACCGACCTTCGGATCGCTAGTACGTCTGGCCCACTTGTGTCGTTGAAAAAACATAGTCAAATACTCCTGAGACCACCGTTTCCAGAAGGATTGAAGCATTCTTTGTGTTAATTGCCAACGTCTCAAGCTACTGACTGCAACTTGGTCATAATCATAATCTGGCACTGTTACTAGTGGTTGACCGACCAGGAAATGTCCTGGTGTCAATGGAATAGAATCCGACGAGTCCACACTAGACTGCGAAATAGGTCTGGAATTCAGACACGCCTCAATTTGGGATAAGACGGTACTGAGCTCCTCAAAAGTCAATGTCGATTCGCCAATCACCCGTTTGAGGTGATGCTTGGTACTTTTAATCCCAGCCTCCCATAAACCTCCAAAGTTAGGAGAATGAGGCGGGATGAAATGCCATTCGGTTCCATTATTTGCCAATACAGGCGCAATTTCGCGAGGAAGAGATGCGCGTTCATCGCGAAACATGGCTTTAAGTTCTCTTGAAGCCCCTACAAAATTGGTGCCATTGTCGCTGTAAAGGTGACTACAATGACCCCGTCTGGCTACAAAACGCTTAAATGTAGCAAGGAAGCCTTGAGAGGTCAAATCAGAGACCGCATCTATATGCACAGCACGGGTTGCCATGCATACAAAAAGACATATGTATCCTTTGTAGGACTTGTGTCCACGACCTTTTGCTGTTCGTATTTGAATCGGTCCCGCGTAGTTGACACCTGAATGGAGAAAAGGCTTACTTGGCGTTACTCTGCATGATGGTAACTGGCCCATCAATGGATTTTTAAACAAACGCGATATCTTAGGTATAACGCTTCTTTTAGTTTCAGATGCAAACGGCGGCTTCAGAGACTGTATTGAAAAAGGTAAGTTAACAGTATAATGAAACTCATCGGAATTGCGATTCCTGGAAAGTCCTTCGGAATTGCGATTCCAGGAAAGTCCTAGAATTCGAGTGATTTCATCTTCCCTTATTTCCAGATCTCTTCTAGTATCCAGCCCTATCTGATTTAGTAACTTTTTTTGGTTACTAGTCCATTTTCGCAAAGTGAAACCCGATTTTTTCAATGGTTCATTAAACTCATAGATTTTTACAGCTTCTTTATCAGTCTGGCCACTTGTCATTAGATCATCCATGTAAAAATCTGTCATAACTCTGCTAGCAGCGTATGGATATGATTGACCTTCATCGCTAGCGGTTTGCTGCAATGCCTTCACTGCCAGGTAACGTGCACTAGATGTTCCAAACATAACTCTCAAAAGCCTGTATTCCTTTATATCAGAATGCACGTCATCCCGCCATAAAATCCTTTGAAAGTCCACATTTTCCTCAGCTATCTTAACTTGGCGATACATTTTTAAGATATCGGCTACCAAGCATACTGGGTGTTGTCGCCATCGCATAACTGTATGACGCAAATCAGCCTGCAAGAGTGGTTGTACCATTAAAGTGTCATTCAAGGAAACACCATCGGATCCCTTAGAAGACGCACCAAATACTACTCTTATTTTTGTGGTTGACTTATCTTGGCGTATTACAGCATGATGCGGTAAGTAAACAGCGCCTACTTTATTCTTGTCTTTTTCATTTGAAATCTCTTCCAAATGACCTAGTGATAAATATTCGTTTATTACCGATGTATATTGACTTTTAAGCTCGTTGGTTTTTGCTAGCTTCCGTTCAAGACTGTATAATCTTTTTAACGCTATTTCCTTTGCGTTACAGGGAGTTTTATTGGATCGGAAAGGCAGTTTTACAATGTAGCGACCTTGTGCATCCCTACATGTGGTAGCAGCAAAGTAATCTTCACATGCTTGCTCTTCAGGACTAAGAATTGACTTTTCAGAGCATGATTGCTCTGCCTCTAGTTCCCAAAACCGTTTTAGGATTTCATTTTCTTCGACCTTAGTGTGCATGCTTAGAATAACATTATGACAAGACATCACTCTATCTTCATCGCTGACTTTTCCCGATATGATCCAACCTAGGTAAGTATCCTGAGCCATTATTTTACCCTTAGGGTCCTTCATTAAGCCTTCCTTCAAGACTTCAGCATAGGCTCCCGATCCTAACAAAATATCAATTTTGTTAGGCTTATTGAAATTTGGATCAGCCAACCGATTAATATTATTAAGTTCTGGCCAATCCACCAACGTGAATTTCCTTTCAGGTAACATCGTAGTCACCTTACTCAGCACATAAGCTTTTATTTGCAGGGTGAAGTCAGGATCCCATAACGACTGAACGTTAACTCTTACCATAAACTTCGACGTTAAATCGCTCTGACCTCCCCCTACACCTGAGATAGACGTTTTAACTGCTATCTTTTTTAGCTTCAATAGCTGAACCGCCGATTCCGTAATAAAGGAAGCTTGTGAACCCTGGTCTACTAGGGCTCTCAAGACTTGTGGATACCCATTTTTCGATCTAGCCTTAATAACGGCTGTGGGGAGTATGACCTGATCATGAATGCCTTTTGCAAAATGGGTTAAAATATGAGGTTCAGCCGTGGTCTCGTTCTGTGGCGTTTCGTTTTCCAAAGGAGACACAGAACAGCTCGCTTGCCTTTCTGGTTCAGTTTTTAGATGCAAGAGAGTGTGGTGCTTCCTGTTGCATGTTTTACATTTGGTGTTAACTCGACAGTTAATATTAAGATGACTTGAGCGAAGGCAATTAAAACACAAACCATGAGATTTAACTATATGACGACGCTGGTCGACGGTAGTCTCCTGAGCGAACCTTTTACAACTAGACAAGAGATGCTCCTCGGAACAATGTGGACAGGATATTTTTGAAGCTACATGATATGTTTTTGTACTAACTTTAGAGTTATTACTTTGAGATTCTACAAATTCAAAGGCCCGAAAACGTTTGTCTAAAAAGTCCTGAAAATCCTTGAAGGTAGGAAGTTCCTCGCAAGATTGACTAATCTGCAATTCCCACTGCTTCCGAGTCTGAACGTCCAACTTGGAGCTTATCAAATAAATAATAATAATATCCCAAGCGTCTACTTGCACCCCTAGATTTGACAATTCATGTAAGCAATCGGTTGTAGTATCTAACAGCTCCTTGAGAGCAATCGATGACTCAGCCGTCATTTGTTTTTGGTTTAGTAAGCGCCTGAGGATACAATTAGCCAAAAATCTCTTATTATTGTAACGACTATTTAACAGAGTCCAACATTTCTTATAATTTGCATGCGTGATCGGTATGTGCTTTATGAGTTGTGATGCTTCACCCGACAACTGAGACCGTAAATAATGTAAACGTTGTACATCATCTAGCAACTGATTACTATCAATTAGTGACAAAAACAAATCTCTAAACGTTGACCATTCCTGATATTTACCACTAAAGACAGGGATTGTTATTTTGGGTAATTTAGCAATTGACATCATTCTCGGTTGGCTATGGTCTGGTGAGACATCACATATTTCAGAAAACTGAGATTTCGGTAAAGCATTTTTTAATTCTACTTTATACGTTATAAAAGTGTCTGTAACGGCATCAAACACATCATTTTTCATGTAACTTGTTGCACTCAATTCACCTTCCGTGTAGTTGACTAACAATTCCTCATGTTTTCTTGTGAAATCTTCAAACTGTTTATCTAAAATTTCCAAACGCGAATCCACATATGCCCGATTTATCCTGTCTTTTGGTGATTTTTTGAAATTAATAAGCCCTTTCTGAATGCGGCCTTTTATATCTTCCAATAGTCTTAACTTAGCTTCCATGATTACGTATTCCGAAATAATTCGATGTGTTAAATTTGCTAAGTGACAGTTTAGAATTTCACAAGTGTTTGAATGTAGAAATTTTTCTAAGTGTTTGAACTGTACTTTAATTCTAAGTGAAATCGGGCATAGATTCGGGGTCTCTTCAATTTTTGACGAATTATTCTAAGTCCCAAGTTTCTAAAATTTTCTAAGTCTTTGGCACTTGCAACTTATAATTAAATAAATGTACTCACAGTTTTGAAGCTGCACTTTGATCACACACACTTCACTTTGTTCCACTTAACTTCGTCGACTTCGCTCCGCTCCGCTCAGCTCTGCTCCGCTCCGCTCAGCTCAGCTCTGGTCCACACCGCTCAGCTCAGCTCCGGTCCACACCGCTCCGCTCAGCTCCACTCCGCTGAACTTACGCCAATTCTGCTCCCAACTCAGACACCAGAGGGCGCCTTTGGCTTTTCTCAAAAAACCGATCCGGCTCGAAGGACCTTATGATCATCGAAGATCTTTTTCGCCCGTATCAACGACTAGTCGGGAGTATTTTTTGTAATAAAACAACGCCACGTACTCTGAACGAAGACATTTATTAATGATATTTTGAGGTCTATTATAGTTTGCCTGGTAACGAAACCATAGTGAGATGTAATTTGACGCCAACGCCATCTATCGAGCCACCAGGTAAACTTTTCCAACAAAATTTGTTGAAGATAACGAAAACTACATATTACAACGTTAACATTCCGCCCACCAAGGACCTAGTCCTTTCAAGCCGCCCACCATGGCATTTTGAAACTAGACACAAGTGGATTGCAATAGGCGCTTTATGTGATAAATTATTACTAACCTAGAAGACAAATCATCATCATCCCAGCGTTAATCCCAGTCGCATCCGAAGCCTTTTCAACTTTGGAGTCTGGGGTCCGCTTTACCAGTCCTACTGCTGATATGGCTAAATTTCGACATTTTCCGTTAAGCGACTGCCGTTTGACCTCCACAAACCGAAGGCGACAATGCTTCGAGCATTGCAGTTAGACCAATTGTTGGATTTTTGAGGGCTCCAACAACCCGTAACGACTGCCTTTAGATGTTCGTATGGCAACCGGGACCAACGGCTTAACGTGCTTTCCGAGGCACGACCAGACCAGTGCAAATATGCATATTCATGCATACAAATACTTGCACTGTGCGGGGATCGAACCCGCGCCACCTTGCGCAGCGGCCGCGTCCGCTACCGCTACGCCACGGAGGCTGTCAAAACCTAGAAGACAAATGTAGGGATAAATAGGTTTTATTCTATTATAGTCTAGCACGCTTACCTTTCAAAAAAGTGTTGTCATGAATGGTGCACAGCAAAAAAAAAAACGTATTTAGAAAAAGTGTATTAAAGTGTTTGCTTTGTGAGTTCTTAGAGCGAGAAGCTTGCCATAATATCTTCTGTACTTTTTTTTTAATGAAAGGGAAAGAAAAAGATGTTCTAAAATTAGTTTGCTTTTTGAACAAGAGTCGCTGTCATTGCTTACTTCATCATCATCATTTCAGCCGAAAGACGTCCACTGCTGGAAATAGGCCTCTCCCATGGATCTCCACGACGACCGGTCCTGCGCCTCCCGCAAGTCCCGCATCCAGCGGTTTCCCGCGACCATCGGGTTGGGGGCCTCCCTACGCTGTGTCTTCCGGTACGTGGCCACCACTCCAGAACCTTACTGCCCCATCGATCTACGAGGATAGTCAATTACGACAAAATAGTCGCAGCGACCAGTCATACATAATCAGCCCGGTTGCCATACGAACATCTAGTGGCAGTCGTTATGGGTTGTTGGAGCCCTCAAAAGTCCAACAATTGGTCTAACTGCAATGCTTCGATGTCGCCTTCGGGTTGTGGAGGTCAGACGGCAGTCATTTCACGGAAAATGTCGAAGTTTAGCCGTATCAGCAGTTGGACTGGTAAAGCGGACCCCAGACTCCAAAGCTGAAAAGGCTTCGGGTGCGACTGAGATTAACGCTGGGATGATGATAATGAGTCGCAGCGACCAGTCGCTCGTCTACACCCCCCGTAACTAAGCGTTAGAAAGTATAATATTATTTCAGCTGTCGGGCTTCAGAGAAAACTTATTTCGGATATAAAATTACAAAAACAAAGAGTTCTCATTACGAGAGTCGAGTGTTGAATTTCGACGCAATCCTTTCTCTTTCAGAATTATTATTAACTCTGCCAATGGCGGTTTGTTGTTCTCGAAGATGTTTTTAATTTAGCAACTAAATGGGAACAGAGTTTACAAAAAGTATTTAGAGCAAGTACATATAAAAAAATCATTGTTAAGAAAATTAAAAATCACTTCTTCAACGTGACTTCTGAGTTTGTTTCGGCCATAGAGAAGTCAATCTCATCTCAAAATGACCTCTTCCGCTCCGGGCGCAGCGGAAGGCGAGAGGATGTGCCAAACTCTTATGTGATGCAATCGTTAATGGTAAAGGGCTCTAGTTTATTAAGAGTCTATTCACTAAAAAAAACTGAGTTAATATGAAGGTAGACGGCAGTTGAACGAGGTGATGCAATGTTAAACTTAACAACACGACCAACGATGCTGCGCCAGAGGGGATTGATCTGGAGACCCTCTACAGCCAAACTCCCGACACAACAACATTTGACGCATCGTATCCGGCACACATCGTAACACAGCTGCTCAGACCCGTCCTCCGTACGGCTTCACCAGACATCATGCCTAATACGACGAATTGCTTGGCGGCAAGACTATGTCTAGTCGGTGGAAACTTCTGCCGGCAGCCGTTGTTATGGCCTACCACCGAGACCTTGCCTATGCGCCAGAGGCCACGGTATCTCTTTGGTTCGACCTGCGGCCCACGCCCATATTACCTAGCTTTTGGTTTAGCTTTTTGGTATATATCTCTTAACTTTTTAAGAAATTTCTAGAACAAAGTTCTTCCGACAACAATGTGTCGAACCGAGACATTCAAAAAGAGAGATATTTTTGGGACGTTGTACAACGTCCAAAAAATATCTTGCTTTACTGATAGTAGAATATAAATTAAACTGTAAATTACTCAAAGGTTCCATATTGAATTAAGCCTATCAGTTGTAGCACGCTATGCTAACTTCGTAAACAATACGAAAAAATCACAAGTCCTTGAAACTAATTCACTTTGCTGCAAAATCGGGCATAGGTTCCCCGTAGTTCACTTTTGTAGAATATATTCTAAGTCCATATACGTTAAAATTTCTAACTCCAAATGTTAATTCAAATTTTCTAAGTCAATAAGGTTCAATTTTGCTGTTATATATTTTAAAGTACTTACTCACAGTTTTATCTTCGTATCACTTCACTGTCACTCACTTTTACGTAGATCGCCGTGATGATATGCGGGCCAGCTCTCCCTCCGCACCGCACCTGCTGCTCTCGTCAACAGAATCTGCACCAGCACTGACCGTTTTGTACTATTAGTACATATGTACACGCTTGCGCACCAACCATATACGATCCTCCGATGCTGGGACATTTTTTTTCTGGGTGGAAATCCTCATAGGATGTCCGCCGCCCTACGACGGGCGACGGGGTCTGTCAGATTTTACTAACTAAAACCACTCCGGTGTCCTTCTATCACGAGCGCGCGTGGGGCCGCGGGAGTCTAAATTCTTCCACGGCCCCACTCCTTCGTGCTGGCCCGGTCTGTCTTGCCTCATCTCCTGCACGGGGTAGTAGAGTATTAAAACTACACCGTGCATCGCCTCAGAGGCGCGCGCCGATACTCGCGCGCGCCTCCGCCTCGGGGTCCATCAAATAGGGGGCGGGGACTTCCCCATGTCCCTCACTTCTGGACCCATTCATGAGGAGATGAAGAGGGTGTTATCCGCCCTTCCTCGGCGCCCGGTGCGTCTTCTGCAGCCCGGGAAGGGAGTTGAGATCTCCCTCTCCCGTTCCGCAGCTTCCTTCTGCGACATCACGTGCTCGCAGAAGGACACCACCGTGTCCCACGACTCTGCGCTGCCGACCATCCTCCGCACTACTGCCGGCAGCGTCAGGTCGCCTCCTTACAACTGGTCCAACCTTTTGTTAATGAAAATAACGAGCATGAACAAAGTTAGGGAAATTAATTTGTTATCAAAATTGTAAAGCGATTCAATTTGTCAGCCAATGTTATGGATGGAAAGGTGTCACCCCAATTCTGTCGAGATGACGACTGATAAACTTTTTTTTAATTTTCTCTTTGCTTAACATTATTGTAAAGTTATTTCTGCATTATTTGTAAAATTTATTCAGCGTGGTCAGCTTGGAAAGCATTGGGGGAGGCCTTTGTCCAGCAATGGACATCTATAGGCTGAAGAAAAAGAAGAGTAATCTTGAAACAAGTCGTAAAGCAACGGTGGCCATACGATATTAGACGCTAGGTTTGAACCCCGTCAGGCGCTTTACTTTGTGTAAAAAAATCTGACAACCAATCTTGCCAAAAGGTTTTTTTTTCCCAGTAAGTGGGTTATGAAGATTACTAAGGGAGTCGCTCTATGTATAGTAATGGTACTCAGCTACATGTAGTCAGACTGGAATCTGACCCTAACATAATAGGGATGTTTCCTGGTTAAAAAAAAATGAGTCTATTTAGTCCGTCATTAAAATTATAGAAAAATATTGGATACGTATATTTTGTTTTATCAAATCAATGAAAATTGACAAATATAAAAAAGGCCTCAAAGATCAGGAGCGGTGGCTGGTGACGTCACTGGCCGCTAAAAATTGTAGCGGACAGTGACGTCACACGAGTTTTCAACGCGCTGTGTCGTCCTCATTTTTTGTTTATATGAAAAAAGAAAAAATACGTGTCTAGTATTTTTTGGAAATCTGACTGACGGACTAATTAGTTTTTTTTAGTCAAATAACCTATTGTGAAAAGGCTAGGCAGATTATGATGAGTTATTTTACCGCGGCCCTAGTCATCTAGTAGAAATTCCTACACAGAGTGGCACGGACATGTAACCCCGATCTTAACTAGGATGTGGCGCTGGTTCGGCTCCCGCAGTTCCTCAGTTGGTTCCAGTACTAACTTGACTTCCATTAGTTCGGGCTACCCTTTTTTTGTTCTGGATGGGAAATCATCAAACCTCTTCTTCTGTTCCTTTCTGTGAAGAGCGGAAGGGCGTGTCAGACTTTTACTGACTTTTTTTTTAAATATAATTATAAACTAGTGCTTGACTGCAATCCCGCCTGATGGTAAGCAGTGATGCAATCGTTGATGGTATAGCGCACTAGCTTATTAAGCCACTCAAAAAAAACTTTGGAATTGGAAGGATGACTGCAGTTGAGCGAGGTGATGCAATGTTAAACCCAAGACCAACACGACCAACGATGCTGCCCCAGAGGGAGATTGATCTGGAGACTCTCAACGACCAAACTCCCGACACAACAACATTTGGCGCATCGTACCCGGCACACATCGCAACACAACTCAGACCGGCTTCACCAGACATCATGCCGGAACACAACGAATCGCTTGGCGGCAAGACTTTGTCTGGTGGGTGGTAACTTCTGCCGGCAGCTGATGTTATGGCCTACCACCGAGAAAAAACCCGCCCGTGTTTCTTCACTTGCCTATGCGCCAGGGTCACGGTTTCTTTTTTAACCAACCCGCGTGGCTTATTTACTGCGACAAATCCCGATCAGAAGGGCCAAAGATAAATCTTATAAACTTCCTTCTATACCTTTTCTTTTAAGTCTCTTGGCTTAATTATTAAGAAAAGTAAATATCGTTAGATGACAAAAAAATTTAAAAGTTAATTAATTAAAAAAAAAACGTATATATCATAAGAAGCCCAGTGACTTTTATGGAAAAGATAATTCACCGCGAAAAGAAACCCTTTCACATTGGCTCCTTCTTTTCGGAATGTATCCTTGGAATGCATCGATCGCCTTCAGCTTTTGGGAATTGAGATTTCCTCTAACCTGAACTTTGGGCGGTTCATTGGGTCCAAGGCCAAAGTGGCTGCCAGGAAACTTGGCGTTATCGCAAAGGGTATAGGGTGATACTTTTTTTTTGTAAATTATAAATTACTGCTTCCCCTCGATCCTGCCTGCTTGTCATCAGCAGTGATGCAGCCGTTGATGGTAAAGCGCGCCGATATTAATTCCCGCGATTTTGTTGATCAAAAGGAATGACGTTCAAATAGTATTTGGTATATTGTTAAATTAAGTGCTAGATGCTATGGTATCCTAACATTCCTTTCTGGTATTGATTGGATATTATATATCATCATTATCATCATCATTTCGTTTCGCCGAAAGACGTCCACTGCTGGACAAAGGACTTCTCCAAGGATCTCCATGACGATCGGTTCTACGCCTCCCGCATCCAGCAGTTTCCTGGTATGGCCCAGGTCGTCGGACCACCTTGTGCGTGGGCGCCACTCGAGAAACCGTCGGCTCCCTTCGGGAATCGGAAATGAAATGAAATCGATTATTAAGCAAGTAGGATCACTGATTAGGTTTACACGTCACGTTTATTTTTTTTTCCGATATTATTTATCATCATCATAATTTCAGCCGAAAGACGTCCACTGCTGGACATAGGCCTCCCCCAAGGTTCTCCACGACGACCGGTCCTGCGCCTCCCGCATCCAGCGGTTCTCCGCGATCTTCACCACAATTGTCGGGGGCCTACCCACGCTACGTCTTCCGGTGCGTGGTCGCCACTCGAGAACCCGTCGGCTCCATCGGGCATCGGTCCTACGTGCAATGTGTCCAGCCCACTGCCACTTTAGTGTTGCAATTCTTCGGGCTATGTCGGTTACTCTCGTTCTTCTCCGGTTCTCCTCATTCCTGATTCGATCGCGCAGTGAAACCCCAAGCATAGCCCTCTCCATTGCCCTTTGAGTGACTTTGAGCCTTCTTATAAAGTCCATTGTTAGCGACCATTGTTAGTTAAAATTTCTCTCTTTTTAAAGGGAAAAAACCTATATTAAATCACTTAATTACTCAGTTAGAAGATTTTAAGATAAGTGCATGATTTTCTTCGTATTTTATTAAGAAAAGGATAGAAGATAACATTTTAGTTTAATCCTGTCCTTTATACAAAAAATAGGTATCAATTCATGGAGTATTTTTTCGAGTTGCAATTCTATTCCAGCTGTTACTTTTAGTGCATAATTACAGCAATATGATTTCTGTTTATTTATTTTTATTTATTTATTTATTTAAGGCACATCAACAACACAAACACAAACATGGTTAATTAACATTGCAAAGGTCTTATTCTAGTGTTAGTGTCAATAACAGACGTGCACAACATTCGCGTAGAAATATAATTTACATTATGAAAATTAATGTTCTAAATTACGAAGTGAACAACCAGATACAATAACAATAAATTGAATATAAGATGTCAAAAAAATACAATAATAAGATTTAAATCTAGTCAATAATAATTGAGAATTAATTCATTAACATTGGATATAATAAAATAATGTGACAAAAAATATATAGTAAAATTATGTACAATGATGACGAAATATGAGAATGCACAACAAATACAACACTAATTACAATTTTGTTTAGGTTTAGGTTTCCCTTTCCCTTCCAACAACTTTTGTCTGAGCCGAGTGGGGTGGTCATGAAAAATATCCTAAATATGAATAAATATCCATAATATGTTGTATAAACATATTATTAATTATAACTTATTACACAAAAATAATCATCATCATCATCATCTCAGCGTTAATCCCATTCGCATCCGCAGCTTTTTCAGCTTTTGGAGTCTGGGGTCCGCTCTATCAGTCTAACTGCTGATTTTGGCAAAATTTCGATATTTTCCGTATAGCGACTGCCGTCTGACCTCCACAACCCGAAGGCGATATCTAAGCATTGCAGTTAGACCAATTGTTAGACTTTTGAGGGCTCCAATAACCCGTAACGACTACCACTAGATGTTCGTATGGCAACCGGGACCAACGGCTTAAAGTGCTTTCCGAGGCACGACCAGGCCAGTGCAAATATTCATATTCATGCATACAAATATTTGCACTGTGCGGGGATCGAACACGCGCCTCCTTGCGCAACGGTCGCGTTCACTACCGCTACGCCACGGAGGCTGTCAAATTATTACACAAAAATAATATTAATTGTAAAATGGTAACGATCCGGGCAACGACTCACTCAGAATTTAGAAAACAGAAATCAAATACTTTTACCAAGAGGGCAATGCGCTTAGTATTTGTCTAAATTCTACGTCATCATTTCACATCTTTATCAATTCTGCGGCAATGAGTATTTGGCAAAAACAAAACCTAGTAGGTATTAGAAACTATGACATCTAAATTCGGGATAAAAATGAGGACGTTGCGACAGCAGTAAATCTTTTGATATTCGTCCGAGAAGAATAAATGTCTGAACAATTCCTTTTTGGAGCGTATCACTATGGAAACAGGGTTAAAGGGGCCTATGAATCAAAACGTAGGTTTTTTCTATACATGTTGAGAAATAAAATCAAAATCCTTTTAACTAGACTGAAACTATTAAGACCGTTATTACTACAAGATACGGATGCAGTATAGTTCATAGTTAAATTAGAATGGACGTGCAACGGTTGACTGTACCTGTCTTACAAGAGCCATACTTCTGTAACTGTCTTCTTCTGTATATTTCTGTAATTAAACAGAAACGGGCGATACGTACATCTCATTTGTAAGAATAAAATGTCGTTTTCTTTAATTATTCCCACATACGCACCTACCCACACCCTTTAATTTGAACATTTTTCTCAAATTCCTTGCGTTATTTTGGTTACATTTCCATGGTCATCATCATTCTGAATTCTTGCCAGGTAAGGCTGTAGTCACATACGGTTCCTAGAGAGTTTGAGCTAAGCTTAGTTCAGCAAACCGGGAGTAAAAGCAGACGACCGGAGGGCAGCACGCAGTACAAGTGTCAAATTGTGTTTGTGTGTGTGCGTTTGTGCGTGTGTGTGTGTGTATGTGTGTGCGTGTGTGCGCGCGTGTGCACGCGTGTGTGTGTGGGGGTGTTATAGGTGTGTGGAAGGAAAAAGATGGAATGGAAGAAGACGATATTCTACAAACACGAAATTATTATTTTTCTATAAGAAAAACCGTTTTGACTTCATGTATTGTTTTCAGGTTTTTCCTAACCACACCCTAGTGTGAAAACTTTCAAATTCTTTCCCTCATTCCGTGCCATCGTTAGAGATCATTGTTCTGAATTTTTGCCCGGTAAGGGTGTAGAAGGGGTGTAAAAATTCCAAAGTAACGCCTGCGTGTGGCAAAAATGTAGAGAATCTACCCCTAATTTGGCGGTTTCTATCTTACTTGAAAGGATTTACGTTTTTACTTTAAAATGTTTTTTTTTTCTACTAAACAGGGCCGGCGGATAACTAAACACATATTTAGTACTGAAAATGCCTGATTGCCTTATTAGTATGTTCGCGACTGGTAAGCGTGGTGTCATGCGGGTAGGTGATTTCAGACTTAGTCCAGGAAGTCCAGGTTTCCTTCACCTTGTAATCAGTCAAAACACCAGTCTCTCAAGTATGAGTGTACGGGTTCGATTCCAGGTCAGGCAAGTACCAATGTAACTTTTCTAAGTTATGTGTAATTTCTAAGTATATCTTGAGGAAACCTGGACTTTAAGTCTGCAATCGCCAACCCGCATTGAGCAAGCGTGGTGATTACGCTCAATCCTTCTCTGTATGAGAGTAGACCTGTGCCCAGCAGTGGGACGGTAAAAAAAGAAAAAGGGTTGATGATGATGATGATTTAGTTGGAAGTACAATATTAAATCAAAATAGCTTTAGTTCAGTAAATGTTCTAATTTTCTTGTTTGCTCCATCTGCAGCATCTTCATGATTTATGATTAACGTTATTGAATGGTCAACAATTGATATCTAAATAATATTAGCGTCAAAGACAATTGAGTTTGGTCCCTTCTCAGAACAGAAGATTAATTCTATCAGCACTTACAATACTGTAACGGGCTACTTAACTAATAGCTATTTGTATATGAGAAATTGTTTGTAGAAGATCTGTTTACAGTGTACTTTTATAGTTAAACTAGCTGTGCTCCGTGGTTTTACCCATGTAGGTTTCGATCCTGAAAAAGGAACCTGTGTATTTATTCTGGTTATAAAACATCTGTGTGTCAAATTTTATCCAAATCCGTTTAGTAGGTTATGCGTGACAGTGTAACAAACATCCATTAAATCATACATATAGACATCCTTAGAAAGGCAAGCGGATTCAAACAAATCAGTCCCCCCAAGGAGGCCCGTAGTTGCGGGCAGCCGGAGGACGAGGGAGTATCTTACGTTCTTGCAAACCATGGCGTAGGTGTGAGCACCGGGTATTTTAGTCAGTAAGAGTATGACAGACACAGGGCGGCCATGAGGATTTATCATCCCAGAAACTTAAAAAGGATATATTATATTGCACATGTACCTTATGTAAATGGTTAGAATCTGATAACTATTGGTAATTATAAATATTTACTGGTAAATAACACCCATTAATACAACACGCAACGAACACATGAATAACATCAGATAAAACTATATAAAATCAACATAAATATGAAATTAAATGGAATAATTAAAAGCAATTATCAGTAAACTATCTATACATACCTATAAGATATTTATACCTATTCACAGAATTATAAATAACTAGATCAGGCATTTTTTGTACCGTCCTGTTTTTTTCCCATAAATTTGAAATCCCAGAACAACCGTGAAACGCAACGCCACTGCGCCAAATGTTTCGTCATGATTCAACAGTTCTTGAGTCATCATCATCATCAACCTTTTTATCGTCCCACTGCTGGGCACAGGTCTCCTCTGACGCGACGGAAACACCGCCGCTGGCAAATTATTCCAGTCCCTCGATGTACCACCTTCGATGTTTCACCTTATAATCAGTCATTGGTGTCCAAGATATACTTAAAAAGTACATAGGTATAACTTAGAGAAGTTACATTGGTACTTGTCTGACCTGGAATCGAACCCGCGCACTCATACTTGAGAGGCTGGTGTTTTATGTATGGGCCTGCGTCGCCTGAAATAAATAAACAAATAAATAAAAATAAATAAAATTTAACCACTAGTCCACCACGTCTTGAGTCATAAATGGTGTAAATAACCAGACTTTGATTTATTGACATATATTCTGTGGATATAGATTTAACATACAGTGTACTTATACAATCCGATCAACGACTATCTTAAAACTATTACGTAGCAAGGTCTGACTACCATTTGATATCAAACATACGGGCGTAAAACCCGCATTTCGCCCTCAAGTGTATACCTTTCACAAAACCCTTTTTTAACCCTCCTAACGTTGAATTTTACCGAAGAACGTAAGATATTGTGTGGGGTATAATAGAGCCAATCTGCTGCCAGAACCCAATGGTCGGCCGGCACGCGATGAATACAAATTCGTGGTAGGAGTCGCCGGGGTAAAGGCCAATTCTTGACGGAAAATATACCTGTATGAGCCGATTGTGTCGAAAATAGTAAATGGGAAGGTGAAAACAGCCTGGTGAGACTTTTTCGCTGTAAAAGCCGGTAAAAATGGTTTTGAAGGGACGCTAAAGTTGCGTTGCATTGTTGTGTTTTATATGAATACGAGGTATTTATAACATAAAATATCTATAGTAAACATCGTAAAAATGAAGGTGGATTGACTTGAAATGAACCGTCACACCCCTGAAATAAGGTAGATAGTGACAGAGCCTATTATTATCAATTGGAATTATTTTGAAACTTATTTTTAATCCATTGCTCCATACGTTCGAAAAATATGTCCCTTAAGTTTAGCGGCTCCACTTGATTTGGGCGGAATACATTTTGGGGGCAATACTTCCGATATATTATAATCACCAACAGGATGCTGATGCTCCTTCATTTCATTCTCGTAAATCTCGTACAAAAAAAATGCAATTTATTCGCCATAAACGTCAACAAATACGAAATAATGGCAAAAGAACATTAATTCCTACATAATAAACTTTAGTTTCCCATACAGCTTTGCTTTCACGTTGAAATCATGATAAGATCTTCATTCTCCAAGGAATAGTATAACTAATTTAATAAATAACAATGCATATACATGCTAATTGGAGTGCTTGAGAGTGTGCGTAAATTACATTACATTAAATTTCAATGCAACTGAAAGGTGGGGTTTAGTCAGTAAAAGCATGACACGCCCTTCTACTCCGCCAAGAGCAGCAGAGGTCAATTGATGAGTTCCCATACTGAAAAAAAGGTGCACTAACGACATGAAGGTGTAGGTACCCGTTGCATGCGAGAACTACAAAACGGGTTAAAGTGGAGATGCTTGAGTAAAAGTCTATGGCCAGCAATGGGGGACTTTCAGCTGAAATAATGATTTGGAAAGTAATATTTATTGTCATAAAATAAAATATAACAATTTATTTTTTCTTTTTCTCAAGAATTTAATCTGTACTCATTGTAGCAGAGGTCTAATACATACCGATAAAGCTTGGATCACGTCCGAAACTAGACAATACATCGGTAAACCACTTACAATCGGAACATTAAGCGTAGGTAGTCGTAATAAAACATTGTTTAGTGTTCCTGGAAGGTATAAAATCCATACTGATATGGATAAAGTGCGTACATATATTTATCTACTATACTTTTTTATTAATGTGTTTTTACCGCATGTCAGTTTGTTTGTTTTGTGTTAATTGGCGACCCAGATTTGGTAAAGGACAATGTTCAAAGCATGGAGCACAGGGGTAGGTTCGTTAGCCTGTCGGTATTCAGTATGCGTTTTGCAGAGTGTATGTTGGAATTACATGACATAACTTCGCCATCACCGTTGCCCTTACGTTCTTGACACCGCTACGAGCCGGACGAAGCGTTTCGCCTCGTCTTTATTCCACGTAAGAAAGACTGAAATAAATTTCCTGAGACGGTATTCCCGTTTGACTACAATTTAAGTGTCTTTAAGGCTAGGGTGAATAAGCTCTTAATAAACTAGTGGGCTTTACCATCAAGGGTTGCATCACTGCTTGCCATCAAGCGGGATTGAGGTCAAGCACTAGTTAATAATGTTAAAAAACAAAACATAATACGAATCATAATAGATAAGGGACACATTCAGACCTTCCATAGTTCTTATTGCCTACAACGCGTCATAGTGACGTCATCGCCTGCATCTTGAAAGCAGAATTTACTGTGCAACTAGCACGCATACAAGTTCACGACATCAAGCGGTGGGCCCGCCAGACAATTCCAGTCTGGTCGGAGGATCATCCCTTTTCTAAGGAGGATGAGTGAACTTTACACTCTGTCCCTCATACCTCCATATTGAAAATAACCTATCCACTACAGCCTCCCATACCATAGCCCAGTATATTTTGTTTCCATGTTCTGCAATAGTCCAACAATCATCATCGTCATCAACATTTTTATCATCCCACTGCTGGGAACAGGTCTCCTCTCATACAGAGAAGGACTGAGCCTAATCACCACGCTTCCTCAATGCGGGTTGGCGAAAAATGAACAACTTTTCATCAGTCATTGGTGTTTAAGAAATACTTAGAATGTACTATCAGCTGTAGAAGTCCATTCCCACCTTAAAGACTACTGTCGCCTGCGCTAAACCAGCCACGCACACTACCGCATTATTTTTTTTATCGCAGTCTTCGTCTTTCTTTAAAGTATTGCAAAATTTCGTTACATCATTTGAAGTTAAGTTAGCAGCCGCACTTAACAATGGTGCTATCATAAGCGAGCGATTGTGGGCTCGATCTTTAATAAAGGCAAATCTTTTTGTTGTTTCATATAATTTAAAATTATGGTAATTGATTTGTATTTTAAAGTAAAAATTTTTGCGAATAATATTTAAACGAATAGGAAAATTTATTGAATATGTATACCAAGAAAGGTTTTTATTATATGTTTTAGTTTACTATAGAGGTAATATAATAAAAAATATATAAAAAAAAAACTTTTTTGCAAAAAAACAACCGACTTCTAAAAACCACTACAAAGTGAAAAATAACTAATTTCGGAAGTCGGTGTCTTTGGTTTTGTGTATATTAGTTTTTGACACCGACTTCTGAAATTAGTTATTTTTCACTTTGTAGTGGTTTTTAGAAGTCGGTTGTTTTTTTGCAAAAAAGTTTTTATTTTACACTTTTTAGTTGTGAAAAGTAGGTACTATGTATTCTTATAGTATTTTCTGACGCAAATATAGTTGGGAAACGACGTAATTTTGTTTACTTTAATTTTTACCCGTAATTCTGAAGAATTATCTCGACTGCCTATGGTCTTCATCATCAGATTTACTGCAGACCATTATTTTAACCCAATGGGTGCAAAGTTCTCATCAATATAAATGAATTAAAACCAAACACAAAGTAGCTACTGTAAACCGTTTAGGAGTTCCCGGAACTGGTCTTTGTCTTCATCATCAGAGGTCTTATGACAGTCACAACCCATCTAGGTGTAAAGTTCTTATCAATACAAATTAATCAAGCCCAAACACAACGTAGCTGCTGTGAATTGTTGTGGAGTTCCTTCGACTGTCTCCCGGTTCCATCATCAGATCTACTCCAGACCTTTATCAAATTGTAGTGCTTTAAAATACTTAATGAAAATACTAATAAATGCACTAGTCACCCCTACGATTTTTGAAAGTTACCCTTGATTTCTCTGGTCTTCCATCATCAGATCCTGATTTTCTTATCATGGGACCACCTTGGGAATGTCTTCTTTCCAACAAAAAAAGAATTATCAAAATCGGTTCATAAACGACGAAGATATGCGCGAACAAACATAAAAAATAAAAAGCATATATACGGTCGAATTGAGTAACCTCCTCCTTTTTGAAGTCGGTTAATAAAACAATAACCATATCATAATGCGATATATTATGAAGTTATATATTATTCGGTATAGATATACTTATACTAACAAATGAAACAAACGTTGAAACGGCAGCATTGTAATATTTTATATAAAAGTAATCCTTGACAAACTTATGATATTGTTATGGTAAAAAATACAAAAAACATTTTTGGTTGTTAGATATGAAAATTATAATATTATACATATGTATATTATGTTTAAAGAGGTTATAGCTTAATTATTCATTTTCTTAAAGAAAAGAGTATTGAAGCTTAACCTGAATATTATTACAATCATAAAATAATCTATACTTAGAACACAAAATAGTGCTTTTTACATTTACATTTTTTTTTTTGCGTGTATAGCATGGTATAGTGCTGCCATCCTGCAGTGACTTTTTTCGGAGTTTGATGGCATGAGATTATAATCTTCAAGCGCTTTCTTGGTTCAAAAGTTAACGAACTTATTTCTTATCGAATTCCGAAATTATTGTTTCTATAATTTACCAAAAGTAATTTGCATTGAAATTGCAAAAGGCGACATCTGTTAGCCATTAAGCCAACCGAACATATTACTGTCACTTAGTTAAATTACTTTAGAGATGGTTTAGAGTCCGTTATTAAGATATATAATGGTATATATTTAAAACACTCTGTAGGACACTTCTGCACTGTGATTGTTATAAATAGTTTTTTTTTTTTTTGTTTAGCTCGATAAGACTCCACCAGTCTCGCCAGTTTATTTTTAAACCACAAATGCAACCTCCCTTCTTCGCACGATTTAAAAGTTTATTCAACGGTAAATATTGTCGTTTCGTTTCACTTGTCTCGACAGGTACCTTCGTCCTCCAACCTCTTGACCTTGACCTCCAACGGCATACAGTATTTCTCTAAAACAATAACAATTTTATTACACACTTGCAACAAGCGATTGGTTTGCACCTTACACAAATAATAATAAAAACAACTTACACAAAAGTCGGTTTCATATGATATTTGAGATATATTGCTGCATATGCCTGCATATTGATTAAAAAAGTAAAACTAATAACACAAACTGGTAACTGTATGTTCACCAACCAACAACAGCTAAGTAATATTATTTGAGTTATTGTAGCTAATAATAGTTACTGTAGGTAGCGGAATATTTTTTGTGAAGTAGTGATTCAGATTCTTTCAAATCTACCGTCATCTTTTTATAATGACTCTAATAAAGAAAAAATCTTAAAAGAAAGTATCGTCTTTAAGTTGAGGATCGGTATTTTTAGGTATTTTTGTTGTCAGCATTCATACCATATTTTTGTTGTCACTAATAAACATTTAAAAAATATTTTGTAAGTGATTTGAACTCGAACCACCTTGAACGCCTATCAAGGCGAAAACTGTTAGGCCATGAAACACTTACTGTGAACGTTGAAATTAGTAAATAGTACCTAACAATCATAAGCGGGCAGCAAGTTGTCAAAGTGTATGAGTGTGTATCAAACTTTATTATAGAAGAAGGTCGTAACTACAACTAGTATTGCTTGGCCATAGTTTTGTGAGATTGCAACTCGACTTTTGGTCTTGACTGTACAAATAACTTAGAAAAGTTATATTGGTACTTGCCTGACCTGAAACCGAACCCGCACTCATAATTGAGAGGCTCAACCAGCAACAACAGTGCCTTTCTGTAATTATCTCACTTGACCATAACGGCTCCCGTACTACTACTTATATACGTGAGTACTTGGGGCAAGCACTAAATTCGCCTGGTTTACGTAAATCTACATTAGATATACCCGTTTATTGAATTCCGAAATAAATAGCCAACATAAACAAAGTTAAACAGTGCACTCGGTCGGGAACGTATCGAATGTCCACAGTTTCAATCAGACCCGAATTCTGGCTGGTGTCCAGCTGCCCCAACTACGAACTTTAACAAGTTTCCGTTATATTTGAATAGTTGGAGTTTTCAGAGCATGAACAATTCTATACAAATGTGCGCCTTGAAAATTTGATGTTGTATTTTTTTTAATATCTGTTTCGAGTTCAATTCTATAAAAAATATTTTGTATCTACGTGTACGTGTGCATAAATACTTTTAGGCTTTTGTTTTTAACCTTTTTTGTTATATAATTACTTATAAACTACTGTTTGGCCGAAATCTCACCTTATAGTAAGCAGTGATGGAATCGTTGTTGGTAATGCGCACTAGTTTATTAAGAGCCTATTCACTAAAAAAACTGAGTGTAGTAATAGTAAGGAAGATGGCAATTGAGCGAGGTAACGCAATACTAAACCCAACAATACGACCAACGATGCTGTGCCAGTGGGATATTGATCTTGAGACCCTCCACGACAAAACGCCCGACACAAAAACATTTGGCGCATCGTACCCGGCGCACATCGCAACACAACTGCTCCGACCCATCTTGTCGGAACACGATGAATCGCTTGGCGGAAAGAGTTTGTCTGGTGGTAACTTCTGTCGGCAGCCGATTTTATGGCCTACCACCGGGAAAAATCGACATCAACCTATCCTCCTCTCAACGATGCCTGAGTCGGCTTATAGGATATCCGGATGCAGCTGAACAAGAAGCAATTACCTGTCTGACTTCCACAAACGAGTTACTGAGTACTAATATAGTTTTTTACATTTATCAATGTTTCGCTACCAATCGTAGCTAAATAGTAATCAATTGCATGACATTCTTGACCAACACACCTCACACTTTTAATTTACAGAATATGATGTTTGAACTAAACTGGTCTGGTCGTGCCTCGGAAAGCACGTTAAGCCGTTGGTCCCGGTTGCTATATGAACATCTAGTGGCAGTCGTTACAGGTTGTTGGAGCCCTCAAAAGTCCCACAGTTGGTCTAACTGCAAAGCTTCGATGTCGCCTTCGGGTTGTGGAGGTCAGACGGCAGTCGCTTCACGGAAAATATTGAAGTTTAGCCATATCAGCAGTTGGACTGGTAAAAGCGGACCCCAGACTCCAAAGCTGAAAAGGCTTCGGATGCAACTGGGATTAACGCTGTGATGATGATGATGATGTTTGAACTAAATGAAAGGATTTTCTTTCTTTCATGCTAGTTATTTTCCCAGCCTATACTATCTCACTGTTAGACAAAAAACTTCCACAAATCCTTCCAAGAACTGCTTTCGATTCCGCGCCGCCTAAAATCAACCGAAACGTATTTACAAAAATGAGATATTGGAAAAACAACTTTAATTCTCACACAATGAATTTCAGTATACGATAAAACTTTAAAAATATTAAAGGTTTTTTAAATAATTCTGGCCGCTCAGATATCAACTTAATGTCTACTGAAATAAAGTTAATATTAGTGTAACTTGTAAAAGGACATAGGGACATAGTTTTAGGATTGAATATCTTACTTTTATCTTGGACTGTCCTTTCTCAGATTAGTACGGACGCAATGAGCAAATTGCCATAGGTACTAAAACCATCCAGATGATCACTATCGTGGAGTAGTGTCACATATGGGTTGGTGCTGCAAAATTTAATCTAGTAGACCTTAGACTCAGAGGAGAGGTATTTTATTTTATTTTATTTTAATAAGATATCCAACAGCAATTTACATAAATGCTTACACTTAAACAAATATAATTCATAAAAGCCAGTAACAGGATATCATAGCTAAGTATAACATAAAAATGACCTTAACTTTTAAAACAATAATGTATCATTTTATTTTTTAATATATACATGCAAACATACACACTTAAACATATAATATATATTTATATTTATACACACACGCGAAGAGTCTGGTTGGAGATACAGATTTGGTTAACCGCGGTCTTCATTTGATTATAATTTAAGTGTCTTCAAGGTTACAGTGAAGATTCTTCTTCTACAGCCTATAGAGGTTCCCACCTGGACAAAGCAAAGGCCTCCCGGATGGGGCAGAGCGATAACCGCTCTTGTGCTGCCCGCATACATCGGCTTCCCGCGACCTTCACCAGGTCATCGGTCCACCTTGTTGGGGGCCTCTCTACAGTGTGTCTTCCGGTACGGGGCCACCGCTCCAGAACCTTACTGCCCCATCGGCAGAGTGAAGATTAGGCTTATATAAACTAATGCGCTTTACCATCAATCACTGCATCACTGCATTAAGATTAGGCGGGACCGCACTCAAGCTCTAGTATAAAATAAATATAAAAAAATCTACCGAAAATACAAATTTTTGTACAATTTACGAGCCGGCGCTTCCAACTTACAAGTGCCAAGAATGCCTTAAAACCATATTTGGGATATTCTAAGTATTTAAATGTAGTTACCGCTAAAGCAGAATAGGACCACCAAATAAGAAGAATTGCTAATAAATTCCTTCGGACTTGGTAAAGTATTTGCATTCACAACCACGAGCCTTTCAGGATTTTCAAATTGTAACCAGCTTATACTTCCTGGAAATATTTTAGTCTAGATAAATAACCAACCGTGCTGAGCAATTGACTGCCGCGCTATGTGATGCGGCTTCGATTCCCGCACGCAACAAATATTTGTATGACAGGTAGTGGTTAGTTGTTCCGGATCTGACTGTTTGTGTACGTGTTTATAAACGCATCCACAATGCAGGAGAATTTCTTAGGGTGTTGCGACGTTTTTTGTTTTAAAGAAAAAAAAAAACTATCTTTGGCCCATAACGGCTATAACATCAATTTAACAGAATGAAACTATAATATAACAAAACAAATTATTATGCACGTACTAACGAGCCATGACGGGTAATCACGCTAACTTACACGTGCCAAGAATGTCTTGAAATCACATTTAGCACATTGTATTTGTATTAAATTGTAGAAATGGCTGAATAAGAGAGTCGTTTTTAGGGTTCTGTATACAACGGACGTTTAATGACCACCTGACTTTTTTTAATTTCGTAAATATAACTTCTGATCCTACTCAATGGCTATCTATATCTAGTGTCTACTTTTAAGGGTTTGGTCGCTGATAACCAAAAGACAGGATTTTGCCTAGTTCGGTTACAGATGTCTAACTCGATTGTAACAATAAATTATAGTCTATAATAATAATATATTTTGTGTAACAATGTAAACAATCACTGAATAAACATTAACATTATATTATTAAATATAACTTTACCACGATCTCATTTGACAGTAAGTAGTCATGCAAGCGTTTATGGCGAAGCTCACCAACTTATTATGAGCCTATTCACTCTAGAGTTGAAGACACTTAAATTGTAATCTGAAGAAAAAACCGCTGCAGGCAAATGTATACGGTATAAAAGACGAGGCGAAACGCTTCGTCCGGATCGTAGCGGACCGTCTTACAAAGACATGGTTTTTCATCGGTCGATGTCGCCATCCTTCATCTAGTCAAAGTCTACTACTGTATCATTTGATCTGTAAAAGGCAGAGTTTTGAAAAAATAACAGAGGGTCTCCTATTATGACCGTTATAACAAAAGGAGCATAAGAAATTAAAGGTTTACAAGAAATGTATTTTAAAATATAAGTACGGTGTTAAGGAACTCTTCGTGTGCGAATCCGACTCGCGCTTGGCCGGATTTTTAAAACCTTGTCCTACATTTTTCTGTCAGTGAAGTTATTCTTAATTCATGGTACAGCCACAACCACTGGTCCAAGAATGAGTTTTGCCAAAAAATTAAACTTTTAGGATTGCGAATTAATAACAATAATAAACGTTTACTTTTTTCCATCACATAATGAAACAAGTTCAACAGAATATTAAGCATACAAAAACTGTTTTACAAAAAAACAACCGACTTCCAAAAACCACTACAAAGTGAAAAATAACTAATTTCGGAAGTCGGTGTCTTTGGTTTTGCATATTCCTTTTTGATACCGACTTCCGAAATTAGTTATTTTTCACTTTGTAGTGGTTTTTGGAAGTCGGTTGTTTTTTTGTAAAAAAGTTTTTATTTTACACTTTTTAGTTGTTAAAAGTACTATGTATTCAGTAGTATCCGGTCAGACTGGAAGCTGACGCAAATATAGTTCGGAAACGACGTAATTTTGTTTACTTTAATTTTTACCCGTAAGTATTTCCTCAACTGCCTATGGTCTTCATCATCAAATTTACTGCAGACCATTATTTTAACCCAATGGGTGCAAAGGTCTCATCAATATAAATGAATGAAGTCCAACCACAAAGTAGCTACTGTAAACCGTTGAGGAGTTCCCGGAACTGGCCTTTGTCTTCATCATCAGAGCTCTTATGACAGTCACAACCCATCTAGGTGTAAAGTTCTTATCAATACAAATTAATGGAGCCCAAACACAAGGTAGCTGCTGTGAATTGTTGAGGAGTTCCTTCGACTGTCTCACGGCTCCACCATCAGATCTACTCCAGACCTTTATTAAATTGTAGTGCTTTAAAAGACTTAATGAAAATGATAAGAAATGCACTACAACCCCCCCCCCTGCAATTTTTGAAAGTTCCCCTTGTTTTCTCTGGTCTTCAACCATCAAACCCTGATATCCTTATCATGGTACTACCTTGGGAACGTCTTCTTTCCAACAGAAAAAGAATTATCAAAATTGGTTCATAAATGTCGAAGTTATGCGTGAACAAATATAGAAAAAAAAAAGCATATATACGGTCGAATTGAGTAACCTCCTCCTTTTTGAAGTCGGTTAAAAAATATATTGATGTTGTGGAAACTGGAGCCTGTACTAGGAAAACAGTGGTATATAGTCAATCGATTCTAGAGGAGCAGTTGCGTAGTGCTATAGGTACCTACTTCATACACACACATATTCGCTATATTAAAAATCAAACTTGATTGAATCACGTGACCACAGAACTCATGTGTGCTCGCCATTTTCAAAATGGCGGGACAGTTAGTATTCCAGACAATCGTTTCTGTAAAAATACTCACGGTACAAATTTAAATTTAGTTTATGTGAATTCAACCTCAACTCTTAATCAATGGCCTCTTTGGACTATATACCACAATTTTGCCAATAACACCTGTAACAAATTATAGAAATTCTTTGAAAATTTAATTTCACAATAATGACGGATATCGCCAATGACAGTTGAAAAAGTCGACCGCGTGTACCGTCTATGAAGAAGGTTTGAGGCAAAGTCACGGTGTGGCCACTATGCTGCAACATTTCAATATTCTTTATAAATTATTCACTGAATGCACTTTTTACAACATAAATCACGCGCTTTTATTTAGTAAAAGACACTATAAACAATTTATAAAAGTCCAATGAAAAAAGCGCGTGACACTCAGCTTTCCCGTCAAAACTCCTTAAGTGAACTCTGATTGAGATGTCAATATTGTCAATCCCTAGCAGTAGCTCAAATGACAGCTCACTCCACAATCGCTTTACCTATTTTTTTATAAACCAGCGCTTGACCGCAATCCTGCCTGATGGTAAGCAGTGACGCAATCGTTGATGGTAAAGCGCACTAGTTTATTAAGAGCCTATTCACTCTAGCCTTGAAGACACTCAAATTGTAGTCCGACGGAAACACCGCCGCTGGCAAATCGTTCCAGTCCCTCGATGTACGCGGTATAAAGGAGGAGGCGAAACGCTTCGTCCGGATCGTAGTGGTGTTAATAACGTAAGGGTGAAAACCAGCCGTACGACGGGTCGTCCGCTGGTGGAACGGAGATGGGGGAATTAAATCATGCAATTCCCTCGCACACTCCCCGAAATGCATCCTATAGAACACCGAAAGGCTGGCTACTCTACGCCTGTGCTCTAGGCTTTGGAGACCAACTCGAGTTAGATCAGGGTCACCAATCAGCCTCTCTGCACGTCTCTCCACTGAATCCAAAGTGGCCAGGTGACACTTGGCAGCACCAGCCCAAATGTGGCTGCAGTACTCCACACACGAACGGACCTGTGCTTTGTATAACATTAGAAGCTGCCCAGGTGTGAAGTACTGCCGGACCTTTGCGATAACGCCAAGTTTCCTGGCAGCCACCTTGGCCTTGGACTCAATGAACCGCCCAAAGTTAAGGTTCGAGGAAATCTCAACTCCCAAAAGCTGAAGGCGGTCGGAACACTCCAAGGACACATTCCGAAAAGTAGGGGCCAAGGTGAACGGGCTCCTTTTGGCGGTGAAAAGACACGCCTGTGTTTTGGCGGCATTGAATGCTACAAGATTGGCATTGCCCCATTCGGAGACTGCCTGCAGTGCAACACTCGTTCGCTCAACCATGGCCTCTCTTTCGGACCGGATTGATTCCCTACTAGCCCGAGCATCCGGCAGGTATCTCTCTACAACTGTGCTGTCATCTGCATACCCATAGATACCGGGCATCAGCAGATCGTTAATATGCAGCAGGAACAGAGTTGCAGAGAGAACAGACCCCTGAGGAACACCGGCATTAGTTGACATGGGCTCAGAAGAGCATCCATCGACAACAACTCGGAGGGACCGTTCAGTCAGGAAGTCTTTTACCCAGCCAGTCAGGCTAGGGGAAATGCCGTACGCTGGAAGCTTACTCAAAAGGCCAGCGTGCCATACCCGGTCGAAGGCCTTCGAGACATCAAGGGAGACAGCAATCGCTTCCCCATTCTTCTCGAGGGCCTCGCCCCACAAGTGAGTGGCATACACTAGTAGGTCCCCAGGTGACCGATTGCGATGAAATCCGTACTGTCGGTCACTGAGGAGATCGTTACCTTCCAGGTATGCCAAGAGGCGCGAGTTCAATACACGCTCCATAATTTTGCAAATTATGGAGCTTCCAGGACTTGAGCACTATACATGATGGTCACAAAATCAAACTACAGACTCCACAGAATAAATCTTCAATCTTCTTTAGTGATTATAGGTATAGTTACTAACGCAGAAAACGAAGTTAGAATAAAGCATGCATTTCCGAGTTTAATGTGACTTTAAAGACATAGAGTGACTTCATAATCACTGCAATTAAAAGTTTGTAATAATGTGAGAAGATTCGAGTGAAAATTTAGTCTCCCTGCACGTAACGTAACTTTAAACGTCACTTAGCTCGTATTTCTACTCAAGATGAAGCCACACGAGGCGTTGCCACGCCTGAATAGGGTTGATGTCATCCTTACTAATATTATAAATGAGAAAGTGAGTTTGTATTTGTTCCACTTTCACGCAAAAACTACTAAGCGGATTTGGATAAAATTAGGCACCCAGACGGCTTATAATCAGTAATAACACAGAGGATAATTTTTACCGTGATATTCCTACGGGATCGAAATTTAGGCTTGAGAGACAGACCTGTGCGACTATTATTGAAGTGAAAACTTCTTCAGCATCGCTGTGATTTGGAAGTCGATGAAATGAAAAAGCGTCAGTAAAAAGAGACTGATACATAAATTCATAACATTAAAAATAGAAGAAAATAAGATAGGAAGCATTACAAATACAGTGTTTCTTATCCATGTTTAAGCTATCTTATAGCTTGTATCGCGTTCTTTAAGCGCGGTGACCGAATCAAGAAATGCCGTAACGAAAATATAACCTGATACCCTCAGTTCGACTTGTAGACTAGCTACTAACTGCTCATAAGTTATAGAGATGACTGTCATAGGATGGGAGAGATGGGAGGTGAGACAACATGCTTTTTGGCCGCGTCCATGACTGAGTCCGAGCCCGCGACTAGTTGAACCTAGTTTAAATAGTCACAAATATGATTTACAAGACTGTTACGAGATAAACAAATGTCGAAGCTTGCATGGCACTCGATAATCCGATTGAAATACCTAATTTCAATTGTATTGCTCAATTCCAACGAGATGCAGTTCCAAAAAGTGGGGTAGCTATTTACCAAAATAATTCTATTATTACTAATATTTTGACTCCGAATATTAAAATTAAATGTTGCACACGTTAGCTCATTTGTTAGTCTACAAAAAAAAAAAACAAAGTCATTTAGAAATCCAAAGTAATTTATTCAAATTAGGCTAAGAATCAGAACGTTTAAGGCAGTCCTTCAAAACGCCTGCCCTTCGCCACTTCCTAGTCCTTTTGCTGGGAAGAAAAAGTGGTGAAATGAAATCCCCAGCAGCATAGCTGTCGGTTCATTTAATATCGGCTGTCGGCAGAAGTCACCACCCATCAGACAAAGTCTTGCCGCCAAGCGATTCGTCGTGTTTCGGCATGATGTCTGGTGAAGCCGTGCGGAGGACGGGTCTGAGTAGTTGTGTTGCGATGTGTGCCGGGTACGATGCACCAAATGTTGTTGTGTCGGGAGTTTGGTCGTGGAGGGTCTCTAGATCAATCTCCCTCTGGCGAAGTCTTTGGTCGTGCTGTTGGGTTTAAAATTGTATCACCTCGCTAAACTGCCGTCTTCCTTCCTATTCACTAAGATTTTTTAATTCAATAACCTTAATAAAGTGGCGTGCTATACCATCAACGATTGCATCACTGCTTACCATCAGGCGGGATTGTAGTCAAGCACTAGTTTACAATTATATAAAAAAAAATAAGAAAACACAAAAAAATAAATTACACATAAATAGTCAGCACAGTTTACATTTCTCCAAACCCAAAATTGGACGAAGTAGAACTTTTTATTCGTCGTACTTTACTGGAGTACGCTGGTTGACGATTACAACATCAACTTCGCTGATAAAAAATCAGAGCGGTTCATAACTTTTCTTTCGGATACATTGAATTTGAAAATGAATAATGATGAAAATATGGGACCACCGTTGACGCGGTATTTTCCAGATATTTAGAGGAAGTCTTAAACTTATGTTTATTATTTGACTAGCTTTCCGCCCGCGGCTTCGCCCGCGTGGAATGGAATAATTTTTAGTAAAGAATAAAAATGGTTATGCTGGGTTATCCCTAAGAGATAGACATATACCATCGCGGAATTTTTTGTTGAACTTTTTAAGGTGAACAATACTGTAGTACATTATTTTGGTCTATCTCGTAGGGTTCAGCCAGCGTTTGCAATATAAGCGCAAAAAAACGTGCTTATTTACGACATCACATTAGAAACCTTTAAATTTATCAGTGTTTCTCTACTATATTATGCATTTATTATACATACAAACCTTCCTTAAGAATCACTCTATCTATTAAAAAAAACCGCGTCAAAATCCGTTGCGTAGTTTTAAAGATCTAAGCATACATACGGACATACAGCGAAAGCGACTTTGTTTTATACTATGTATTGATTTACCATACACCTATAATTTCAATGATGGAGATTCCTAAATAAATCTATTGTAAGAAAATAAACATGTTTTAAACAATGAAAACTTTTTATTTATTTAATAAAAGAAAAATAAATGTTTTCTTATCGGTCACCACGATCAAAAAGTGTACTTTTAATTTAAATTACATGAAAAAAATGTTAATATAATTATGCCATATACTCTAAAGTAAATCAAAATTGACAGCCTCGGTGGCGTAGCGGTAGTGAACGCGGCCGCGGCTGGTCGCGTTGGTCCCGGTTGCCATACAAACACCTAGTGGCAGTCGTTACGGGTTGTTGGAGCCCTCAAAAGTCCAACAATTATTCTAACTGCAATGCTTCGATATCGCCTTCGGGTTGTGGAGGTCAGACGGCAGTCGCTTTACGGAAAATGTCGAAGTTTAGCCAAAATCAGCAGTTAGACTGGTAAAGCGGACCCCAGACTCCAAAGCTAAAAAAAACTATGGATGTGACTAGGATATAAACGCTGAGATGATGATGACTCTACAACGTGTAACATATAGGGTATATATAACAAGGGCATGGCATCTTTACATGATATCAAACGATAGTGGAGGGGTTTTTTAATTCTACCTCTTTATGTTAGGAAGTTATGAGGAAAAACACCGCCTGTGATAGGCTACTATCATACTAGTCGCACAGAGATATTGAAGACATTTATTGGATTTTGGTAAGTAACGTGACGGGTAACGAGTAGTTATTAACGTATGTAGTGTGCTGCCACGTTTGTTATGATTTTATTTTAAGAAACACACGAAACCGAAAATTTGGTACCAATTTTTTGAGTATTTTATTTTGAGTTGAAACCCTTCCGATATCGTTTGATATCATCTAAAGATGCCATGCCCTTTGTATGTATATACCCTTTTTGTTACACGTTGTACAATATGTAAAGAAAACCCTGTCCGACCCATAAGGATAACAAAGGTTAGGTAAACACTTGACCAAATATGATATAAAATTTTACATAATCATCATAGTAACAATACTAATGAATTTTGAAATAATCCTTTTTTCCTGGGAATTAATTCCAATTTCCCCGAAATTTGGTAATTTTTAAAAAAGTGACAACCTCGGTATTATTATAGGCGAATAGCGACGCGACCACGTCATATGTGCCGCGTGCCCTGCCCCCCGCCGCCCGCGGAAAGGGTTGCTTCACGCACATATATTAAGTTACCTCTTTTTGCGAAATAATATTTATTATTTTAAGCGGATTTTTTTTTTTTTTTAAGTTTAGCCTGTCTTTGTGGGCATTAGTAGAATCAGTTATCGATACCTAAAAATACCTTCACGGATCGGACAGGGTTTTCTTTACATATTGTATAGTAAATCATAAAGAAACAAATTGATTTTGCAAAATCGCACTGAGTACCTGATAATAGCAGGGTAATTATATAATACATTGACATTAGCAATAAAGATAAGGTGCGCAATTAATATATAAGAGGTACCTGTAAGGTTGTACCAATTTCAGAAAAAATCACGGAATCTGGGCTGAGATGGTATGCTCATATACAGCGAAGGCCAGACGATCATGTCGTGAAGAAGTGCTGTTCCATAGCTACAAAGACGAGAGGGACTACATGGATGACAAATGTCCGCAAGGATATGAAGCAGTTTGGGTTTTCAGATAACGATGCATACCAGTGAAAGAAATGGCGCCTCAGCACCAGAAAAGCCGAAGACAGAACGACTGACGATGACGAAAAGTCGTGGCCAAAGAAAAACTGACAGTAGACAATGGGTTTCAGTTTGACCGTTCAAAAACCTTCATTACGTCATTTACGTTGTTAAACTAACACATTTATCGAACATATGGGGATAATACATTAGCGATATGCTTTAAAATTATCCAAATTGGATGTTTCCTGGTAAAAAGAAAATGATTCTATTTAGTCTGTTACTCAGATTAAAGAAAAATATTGGATACGTATGTTTTGTTTTATCAAATCAATAAAAAATTGCAGATATAAAAAGCATCAAAAATCAGAAGTGGGAGTTGGTGCCGTCACTCGATGCTAAAAAGTATAGCAAGGAGTGACGTCACGACAGCCTTCGTGGCGTAGCGGTAGCGGACGCGGCCGCTGCGCAAGGTGGCGCAGGTTCGATCCCCGCACAGTGCAAGTATTTGTATGCATGAATATTTGCACTGATCTGGTTGTGCCTCGGAGAGCACGTTAAGCCGTTGGTCCCGGTTGCCATACGAACATCTAGTGGCAGTCGTTACGGGTTGTTGGAGCCCTCAAAAATCCAACAATTGGTCTAACTGTAATGCTTCGATGTCGCCTTCGTGTTGTGGAGGTCAGACGGCAGTCGCTTCACGGAAAATGTCGAAGTTTAGCCATATCAGCAGTTGGGACTGGTAAAGCGGACCCCAGACTCCAAAGCTGAAAAAGGCTTCGGATGCGACTGGGATTAACGCTGGGATGATGATGATGATGAAGGAGTGACGTCACACGAGTTTTCAACCAGGGTGCTAGTTGAGAATCCAGATGCGCTGTATACGGTGTACGGTCACCATCACCCTAATTGCATAACACACTATTACTGTCAGTTGGAATAATTTCCAAGCTTGCTAATCCATTGTTCCATAATTTCAAAAAATGTGTCTGCTTAGCCACGTAAAGCACGTTGTTGATTTGTCAAAATGAAACCCATTGCTACTGATAGTGTGTTACGCAATTACCTTGCAGTTGTAATAATGTCATAAAGGGATTTTTTGTGAAATAACGCATGCAACTTTGAAAGACGACTCATTACATAAACCTATGGGTTCAGAAAAGGGCTAAAAGTTCTTTCTTTCTTTCTCTTATGGCTTCGCACGGTTTGTGCATTTAGCCAATGTCACGTAATGAATTATTCATGTCGAAAAAGACGGCCGCGCGGACCGAACACGGAGGAAGATTTGGTTCAAAGCCATGATGTGGCCACTATGCTACAATATTTCACTGTTCTTTATGAATTATTCACTGAATGCACTTTTTACTACATAAATCACGCGTTTTTATTTAGTAAACGACACTATAAATAATTTAAAAGTCCAATGAAAAATGAGCGTGGCACTCATCTTAGCTTCCCGCCAAAACTTCCGTGCTAAAAGTTCGTAACAACACAAAACTTCATACAAAAACAAAGGAGTTAATCCCTTTTTAATAAAGCCGAGTGTCTTGTGACTTTATATGATACTAGCTGTACAACGCGATTTCAACCGTGAGTTCTGCCCCCTAATCGGCGAACACATTTTTGTCAAATGATTGCGACTAGTTGGGATCAATTGGGATCGTTCGGACCGCCCATTGGTCCGTTCGGTCCAAACGATCCCTACTAGTCGTAATCATTTGACAAAAATGTGTTCGCCGATTAGGGGGCTGATCCCGTAGAAAACTTCGTGATAAAAAGTATCCTATGTATTATTTCTAGTTATAAAGTATCTGTGTGACAAATTTCACCCAAATACGTTCCATAGTTTTTGCGTGAAAAAGTATCAAACTTTCATCCATGTTCACAAGCCCGCAGGTATAATATTAGTAGGATGGAGTATTTTTTATTTTTATCTACAGATTCAATATAGTAAATTAATCCAAATCTCATGAAAACATTCTATCACAAACTCAGCCTGTTTCATTTCAATGAACACAATTTCCACATTTTTTATTTCTTTCGTAAACTTGTCAAACATTCCAATTTCGCATTCGTAGCATTCGAGACGCTTTCTCGAAAGCCTAATACGAAATTTGGATGTGATCCAGATGTTCTCGTGAGGCGAAGTTTTGATCCGGCTTCGTCCAGCAATCCATACCTACTATTATTATAAATGCGTTGGTAACTCTCTCCATCTATCCGTGATATTTTCGATCGACGAGCAGGCAAAAAGAGCTCATGAGTACAAATAGGGATGTATCCAAGGTATGAAAATCGAAAAAAAGATATTAGTCCGTCTTATAGATAATAAAAAAAATTAAGACCAGCATTTTATAATTTGTCAAAATTACCAAAAACTACTTAGATATAGCGTCATGCCGTGGTATATTTTGTACCACGGCGTGACGTCAGGTGACATTTCAAATCAATATATCTTCCTAAGTGTTTGAATTAAAGAAAAAATAAAAAATACGTGTTTAATATTTTTTACTAGCTTTCCGCCCGCGGCTTCGCCCGCGTGGAGTTCGGTTATATCGCCCTTTTTAGATTTCCCTCGGGAACATCAAATTTTTCCGGGATAAAAGGTAGCTGTTCTTTCTAATGGTCTAAAGATTTTCTGTGCAAAATTTCATCAAAATCGGTTGAGAGGTTTAAGCGGGAAAGCGTAACAGACAGACAGACAGAGTTACTTTCGCATTTATAATACGAGTATGGATAAACCTATCTGATGGATATTAAATTATTTTTTTAGGATAAAACCCAATTAACGGCAAACACACACATTTAAGCCTAGAAAAAATTTCGACCAATTCATCAAGTATATTTAGTTTTCAGATTTTCGTTAAGTCAAAAGCGAGATTCTTGTGAAGAGAAAAAAAATTGTGAGAAAAAAAAACAATGACGCCAATTAACGTAGTTGCTAATTAATTGTTTATCAATACCCTTTGACAATTCAAAAGTGCCTGTAATTGGTTTATTAGAAATAAAATGCTTTGAGTTTACGTTTCACAGGACGAAGTGTCGAAGTTCTCGACGTCGGGGTGGCTATTGTAGTTGTTAATTCAATTAACCGCGATGAAAATTGCCAATGTTTCTATACACTGGGGTCCCTATTCTGCTATTTTTATAAATTTGTCATTTCAATACGATTCCATTGTCATTGTGCTAAAAAGTATGTATCTTGTTTGTAGGTCTTGCCGCCAAGCGATTCGTCGTGTTCCGGCATGATGTCTGGTGAAGCCGTACGGAGGACGGGTATGAGCAATTGTATTGCGATGTGTGCCGGGTACGATGCGCCAAATTTTGTTGTGTCGGGAGTTTGATCGTGGAGAGTCTCCAGATCAATCTCCCTCTGAAGCAGCATCGTTGGTCGTGTTGGTCTTGGGTTTAACATTTTTTTTAAGTAAATAGGCTTAATAAACTAGTGCACTTTACCATCAAAGATTTCATCACTGCTTAACATCAGGCGGGATTGCAGTCAAGCACTAATTCATAATTACAAAGAAAAACGTCTCCTAATGGAATGGTGATAGAATAACATGACATTTTGCTAATACTATAAAACCCGTTAGTAAAGTGGAGTGACAGTGATTGATCACTGGAAAGACATGAAGACGCAATTTTGTTAGAAGATTTAGACATAACTTGTCAAGTCGATCATTATGAGATCACTGATGACCATTCTAACACTAATTTAGTAGCAGAATAGGTAGCTTACCGATCAATCGAAATGATACAGACTGCAAAGAGATATTATCATAGAGATATTACCACTAGCGGTCGCCCGCGACTTCGTTCGCGTGGAGTTAGTTATTTGAACATTTTATTTTAACCCCAAAATATACAGCACGCATTTTAAATTTTTGTTATGCTCCGCTCTTATTGTAGTAGCTCTTAGTCGCAGCGGTGATTTTATATACCTAAAGCCTTCCTGGATTAATCGGATATTCAACGCAAATGAATTTTTCAAATCGGACCCTTAGTTCCTGAGATTACCGCGTTCAAACAATCAAACAAACCACCGTCAGTCTAACCGGAGGTCGGTTAGACGGGAAGTCTACCTGAACATGGTTATTAAAAGGCAAGGTGTATTAGAAAGATCAGGGTAGGAGATTATTAAGTAATTTGAGGCCATACACAAACAAAGCCACGCATAAGCTATGGCAATCAAAATCTTTTATGTCATATTAAAAAGCCATTAATTTGTATTTAACACAAATTAAGTACATAAAAGAAACGAGTCAATTAACTTTTATCAGTCATTATTTTTACCGGAGTTCAAAAAAGGGGAGGTTAAGTATTTTTTTTTAAATTTTTTTTTTTAGATTTTAACCTGCTTTCTTTATTATTTCAAAGTTGATTAACTTGACTCTTTTTCTGCTGTCGAAGGTGAGAGGAATCCTTATGCGAATCCGGTACCCCCGCCAACAATATGTAAAGAAAACCCTGTCCGATTCGTGAAGGTATTGTTGTTAGGTATCAATAACTGATTCTACTATTGCCTACAAAACCGGACTAAACTAAAAAAAATCCCCCTAAAAAATTAATATTATTTCGCAAAAGGAGGTAACTTAATACATGTGCGGTTGGCAATATACAACGTGTAACATAAAGGGTATATACATACCAAAGGCATGGCATCTTTAGATGATATCAAACGATATCGGAAGGGTTTCAACTCAAAATAAAATACTCAAAAAATTGGTACCAAATTTTCAGTTTCGTGTGTTTCTTAAAATCAAATCATAACAAACGTGGCAGCATACTACATACGTTAATAACTACTCGTTACCCGTCACGTTACTTGCCAAAATCCGATAAATGTCTTCAATATCTCTGTGCAACTAGTATGATAGTAGCCTATCACAGGCGGTGTTTTTCCTCATAACTTCCTAACATAAAGAGATAGGATTAAAAAAACCCTTCCAATATCGTTTGATATCATGTAATGATGCCATGCCTTTGTTATGTATATACCCTTTATGTTACACGTTGTAGACGCGAGCGAAGGGGCGCAGGATACGCGGCACGCGGTCGCAACACTATTCGCTCATACTAATACGACTAAAAGTGGTTTTGTTACTTTTTAAAAAATATACCATATTTTGATTTCAACTACGAAACCAAAGTGTCATAAAGACAAGTGTAGGTAGATATTATTATGTAGGAACTTTACTCGTAAATTCAGCAAGTACCTAGTAAAATAAAATGTAGTTTATTTTAGATAAAACATGATAATATTATTTAGACCGTATTGCCTTCTGTACGGAGAGGCGAGGGGAGCCTGTGTCACTGTGCGCATGCGCCTAGCCTAGTGCTATGATCTACCGTGAACTGTGTTGTGTGCTCGGTAACAATTTCCAAATGTATTTGAAAAAAAATATAACATGGTGTAAAAATGATTGGAATCAATTCAGTTGCTTATTCTGAACAAACTGTATTCAGGTGTCGTATATTATTATTTAATAGGACAAAACCCGCCACACATTATCCCAATCACTGCAACTCCTGTAAGCCAGAATCAACAGTGGAGACCGCCAGAAAAACACCGAGCAATGAAGCTCGACGAGTCCCGAAGAAACGATTCAACTGTCTTGGGTCCCGCAACGAAATTAATTAGATAAGAATGGCGGAGGAGTAAGAAAAAATATTTTTTTTACACTTCCCTCCATAACAAGCAGGAGACAGAACAGAACTAGGCCAATCGGCACAGAGGGACATTATTGCAACTGGGAGAAGCCCAGATTGCCAAGCACCACGGAATAAAATTTGATTAAGTTAATGGGTCCTAAGTAGGTATGTGCTGTTACAATTGATTCCAATAATAGGTATGGCAAAAGCGCCTGAATGCATGGAAATTGGTTCTAGTTTCTACAAGGTCCGTATAATAAACGACTCCGGATGTAACTTGTACACTATCCAACATAATATTGCGTTCATTCTACGAATACACTCCTACAAGATGTGATGTGCGGACTGTTCAAATTCACAGTTGAACAGTCGGCAGTCGATCACATCTTGTGATAGTGTATTCAGGTGTTGTATAAAGAAAAAATAACGCTTTATCATTTCAGCCCCAAGACGTCGACTGCTGGACACAGGCCTCCCCCAATCTGCACGACCACCGGTCCTGCGCCTCAACGGTTTCCCGTGACCTTCACCAGCTCTTCGGTCTACCTTGTCAGGGGCCTACCCAGGCTACGTCTTCCGGTGTGTGGTCGCCACTCGAGACCCCGTGGGCTCCACCGGGCATCTTTCCTACGGGCAATATGCCTGGGCCTTATATGAAAGCTCAAGGTCATTCAAAGAGCAATGGAAAGGGCTACTTGGGGTTTCACTGCGTTATCAAATCAGAAATGAGAAGATCCGCAGAAAAACGAAAGTAACCGACATAGCCAGAAGAATTGCAACACTTAAGTGGCATTTGTCGTATATTAATTACTAGCGGCCGCCAGCGACTTTGTTCGCGTGATTTAGTTATGCTCCGCTCCTACTGGTCGCAGCGTGATGTTATATAGCCTAAAACCTTCCTGGATTAATGGGCAATCCAACGCAAAATGAATTTTTCAAATGGGACCAGTAGTTTTCGAGATTAGCGCGCCCAAACAAACAAACTCTCCAGCTTTATATATTAGTATAGATATATAGATTTAAGTACTAGCTGCTGCTCGCGACTTCGTCCGCGTGGACTTTAGTCTACAGGAGCTCAGTTTATATAAAGTAAGCGCCTGTTAAAATAATGGGAGCAATGTGTACGCCCGCGTTCACTCTCGTTTTCGCATATTTATTTTACTGCTCAGCTCCTATTGGTCATAGCTGGATGTTTTATAGCCTATGTCCTTTCTCAGGCTCTAGACTATCTGTGTACCAAATTTTATTACAATCGGTTCAGTAGTTTAGGCGTGAAAGCCGGACAGACAGACAGAGTTACTTTCGCATTTATAATATTAGTATGGATAGTATAGATTTCAAATAGTTCAGTAGTTTTCCGGGATGTGATAAGCATTTAGTTGCATAAATAAGAACAAATTAGTTGATGATTAAAGTGTGTTACGTAAGTAATTAGGGAGTAGGTCACACCTTATAGTTTATTTTCATGTCGCGTGTCAAACGCCCCACATGACAAGTCGTATTATGTACTAAAAGAAAGTATCGTTACTGGCCGTAACTGAGGTTTAATTTAGCTGGTATTGTGCAATTCATGTGAACAAAATGTATGTGTTTAAACTAGATTACGGTTGGTAATGAAACAGTGGTGTCGTCAATAAAAATATAACATGTCAAACTACGATGTCGACTTTTAACAGTAAATGGATTGGATTTCGCTCTGCTCGCTCAGCTCTCGAGTGATGGCTCAAAATTCTAACTTAAATTATTTATTTTAAGGTCGTTGATTTTATTTATATTTGCTGTGCCTATTCTGAATGTTTTTGACTGATTAATTAACGATGTGTGGCCATCCGTGTGGTACCGGGCTTAGAATAGTACCAAGCCATATCCTCCCGCGAACTGTCACGAAAACGGAAAGCGGGCAGCAGCAGTGCTTCTCCTGTGGAATATCAAATTACTGCGATCCCCGATCCCCAACCCGACGAACAAGCGTAGAGGTTATGGCAACCCCAAAAGCGATGAAATCCTTGGGGAAGGCCTTTGTCCAGCAGTGGACCTCTATAGGCTGTGAAACTAAAATGTTGTAACTACATAATTTATGTATTTTAAAAGAGTGTTCATAAAATTTCTTGAATATGACCCCAGCAATTATTACGTTTCTTGCAAGTTTATGTAATCCAACTGTGAAAAAGTGAGTCTGAGAAGATTTTTATGTTTGTGTTGTAATGTTATGTACATATTCAGATATACTTACACTTATTATTTATACTCATATTCATACTTATATATGTATCATTCATTTCCACGGTCCATAATATGCTTTCCATTATTATGAGGCTCTGTTTTGATCATATTCCACTACACCAGGACTCATTTTTCTGTTTACAGACTCAGTCCTCAACTTTACGCCTAAGTTTCGGCGACTTATTGACCCCTTAGCGTAGGAAGCCGTACCTATGCAGGACTGTATCACTTTTTCCTATCAAACACTGCACTTTTTAATTTAATACCATTTATATTTACATTGTTACAGAACATTTTCATTATTTTGACATTTTTTGACAACATTGTTGATGATGTATCTATGACAACCTTCTCATCAAAATTCTTGTTGGTCTGCTATTTTTATTTCATAATTGTTATTCGAACTCTTTTATGGTAAAATTATTTACCGTTCCTCGTCCATATTTTCGAATATTTTAAATTTCGACCTCCAACCGTTCTGCGAGGTTTCTTTAGGAATCATCGCAGAGCAGTGGTCAGTCGAGCTCTGGCTTCCAAACAAGCCTCTTAAAAGTAGGTCTCCAGTAAACGTTGCCTCGAGAGCCCTTCTAGGGTTTTTCCTGCTGTGCCAGTCTCTATATAACTGGTGCGCCTGGAGCTGCCTGGCCCTTTGCCGCCGGAGCCCTCGACTGCTGCCGGCCTGGTGACACCAGGGCCGCTTCTCTGTAGCTGCCGCCGGTCCACCAGGGCCGCTTCTCTGTAGCTGCCGCCGGTCCACCAGGGCCGTTCTTCTGTTGCTGCCGCCGGTCCACCAGGGCCGCTCGTGTGCTCGGTCCACCAGGGCCGCTCCTCCGTAGCTGCCGCCGGTCCACCAGGGCCGCTCCTCTGCAGCTGCCGCCGGTCCACCAGGGCCGCTCCTCCGTAGCTGCCGCCGGTCCACCAGGGCCGCTCCTCTGCAGCTGCCGCCGGTCCACCAGGGCCGCTCGTCCGTTGCTGTCGCCGGTCCACCAGGGCCGCTCGTCCGTTGCTGTCGCCGGTCCACCAGGGCCGCTCGTCCGTTGCTGTCGCCGGTCCACCAGGGCCGCTCGTCCGTTGCTGTCGCCGGTCCACCAGGGCCGCTCGTCTGTTGCTGTCGCCGGTCCGCCAGGGCCGCTCGTCTGTTGCTGTCGCCGGTCCGCCAGGGGCCGCCCTTCACCATCACCCATCAATCATTCATCTACATTATTCATTTTTATACTTCCATCTTGTCTTTTCTGTATACTTAATAAATACTGTCTCCCTCTAAAGTCTTTTCTTGTCGTTACACGACAGTTTCGGGGGGAAAATGTAATGTTATGAACATATTCAGATATACTTACACTTATTATTTATACTCATATTCATACTTATATATGTATCATTCATTTCCACGGTCCATAATATGCTTTCCATTATTATGAGGCTCTGTTTTGATCATATTCCACTACACCAGGACTCATTTTTCTGTTTACAGACTCAGTCCTCAACTTTACGCCTAAGTTTCGGCGACTTATTGACCCCTTAGCGTAGGAAGCCGTACCTATGCAGGACTGTATCACTTTTTCCTATCAAACACTGCACTTTTTAATTTAATACCATTTATATTTACATTGTTACAGAACATTTTCATTATTTTGACATTTTTTTGACAACATTGTTGATGATGTATCTATGACAACCTTCTCATCAAAATTCTTGTTGGTCTGCTATTTTTATTTCATAATTGTTATTCGAACTCTTTTATGGTAAAATTATTTACCGTTCCTCGTCCATATTTTCGAATATTTTAAATTTCGACCTCCAACCGTTCTGCGAGGTTTCTTTAGGAATCATCGCAGAGCAGTGGTCAGTCGAGCTCTGGCTTCCAAACAAGCCTCTTAAAAGTAGGTCTCCAGTAAACGTTGCCTCGAGAGCCCTTCTAGGGTTTTTCCTGCTGTGCCAGTCTCTATATAACTGGTGCGCCTGGAGCTGCCTGGCCCTTTGCCGCCGGAGCCCTCGACTGCTGCCGGCCTTGTGACGCCGGGGCAGCTTCTCTGTAGCTGCCGCCGGTCCACCAGGGCCGCTCCTCTGTAGCTGCCGCCGGTCCACCAGGGCCGTTCTTCTGTAGCTGCCGCCGGTCCACCAGGGCCGCTCCGTGCTGTCCACCACGTGCTGCCGCCGGTCCACCAGGGCCGCTCCTCCGTAGCTGCCGCCGGTCCACCAGGGCCGCTCCTCTGCAGCTGCCGCCGGTCCACCAGGGCCGCTCCTCGCAGCTGCCGCCGGTCCACCAGGGCCGCTCCTCTGCAGCTGCCGCCGGTCCACCAGGGCCGCTCCTCTGCAGCTGCCGCCGGTCCACCAGGGCCGCTCGTCCGTTGCTGTCGCCGTCCACCAGGGCCGCTCGTCCGTTGCTGTCGCCGGTCCACCAGGGCCGCTCGTCCGTTGCTGTCGCCGGTCCACCAGGGCCGCTCGTCCGTTGCTGTCGCCGGTCCACCAGGGCCGCTCGTCTGTTGCTGTCGCCGGTCCGCCAGGGCCGCTCGTCTGTTGCTGTCGCCGGTCCGCCAGGGCCGCTCCTCCGTAACTGCCGCCGGTCCACCAGGGGCCGCCCTTCACCATCACCCATCAATCATTCATCTACATTATTCATTTTTATACTTCCATCTTGTCTTTTCTGTATACTTAATAAATACTGTCTCCCTCTAAAGTCTTTTCTTGTCGTTACACGACAGTTTGGCGCCCAACGAAAATTTCCTGCACCCCCTTAACTTCCTAAATTCAAAAGAAACACTTCGTCTAGTGTCGTACATTCTCAGCTCTTTGGTTAAATATTTTGGCTATTCTATCCCTTTCATTTTCTCTTAACACACACATAACTCATTCACTCATACATACTTGCTACACCTAACTTAATTTTCTTTCCCTAACAGGAAAACAAGGTATACTTTTACATACTTAACTATCTTTTTCTAACTTACACTTAAATATGTCTCGTCCAATCAAATTTGAACTCTTAAATAAAAACGAGCTTGAATATGAAGTTACAATTAGACTGGAGGAACCAGCAAAAACTGTTATATTATTAAAGAAGCAGATACTTCTGCTAGCTCCCACTACACCATCGGAAGATATTTTAACTTCGAAACTTTCGATTCTTTGAAAAACGATTCTTATTACTGTCAATTACTTTATCTACTAATTATTTATGTAAATATTACTTCTTTCTTTTGTTCACAGCTGCACATCTTATTTATTTTTATATTATTTATAAACATCACTCACTACACAAACATTACATTACATTTGCTCGACCCTACTCTTCAGTCTCACTCTTTTACCGTATGGAGCGGATTGCAACTCATTAAATAAGCCTATGCAGGAGCGGTTGGTTACTCCTAAAATAAGCCTAAACCAAATTCTCTCTTTCGCTCTTCTAGGAGCTTAAATTTCTACTGACATTATCTTATGTTTTCCTTTTTTTTTCCTTCCAGTCTGGAGCGGCTGACAACTCCAAAAATAAGCCTTGTCGTCATTCTAAAACACACTTCTATGAGTGGCAGTCATCAATTGTGAACTCCACCCATACCTGTATGAAGAAGATTGCTTGAAAGGATAGGTGGTACGAATGGGTGAATGGAGATGGATAAATGTGTGAAGTGTTGTTTTACAGTCCCTACTTGAAATCTTATTAGAAAATTTTCTACAGTTGAAAATTTTTCCAGGGTCGGGGGGAAAATGTAATGTTATGTACATATTCAGATATACTTACACTTATTATTTATACTCATATTCATACTTATATATGTATCATTCATTTCCACGGTCCATAATATGCTTTCCATTATTATGAGGCTCTGTTTTGATCATATTCCACTACACCAGGACTCATTTTTCTGTTTACAGACTCAGTCCTCAACTTTACGCCTAAGTTTCGGCGACTTATTGACCCCTTAGCGTAGGAAGCCGTACCTATGCAGGACTGTATCACTTTTTCCTATCAAACACTGCACTTTTTAATTTAATACCATTTATATTTACATTGTTACAGAACATTTTCATTATTTTGACATTTTTTGACAACATTGTTGATGATGTATCTATGACAACCTTCTCATCAAAATTCTTGTTGGTCTGCTATTTTTATTTCATAATTGTTATTCGAACTCTTTTATGGTAAAATTATTTACCGTTCCTCGTCCATATTTTCGAATATTTTAAATTTCGACCTCCAACCGTTCTGCGAGGTTTCTTTAGGAATCATCGCAGAGCAGTGGTCAGTCGAGCTCTGGCTTCCAAACAAGCCTCTTAAAAGTAGGTCTCCAGTAAACGTTGCCTCGAGAGCCCTTCTAGGGTTTTTCCTGCTGTGCCAGTCTCTATATAACTGGTGCGCCTGGAGCTGCCTGGCCCTTTGCCGCCGGAGCCCTCGACTGCTGCCGGCCTGGTGACACCAGGGCCGCTTCTCTGTCCACCAGGGCCGCTGTAGCTGCCGCCGGTCCACCAGGGCCGCTCCTCCGTAGCTGCCGCCGGTCCACCAGGGCCGCTCCTCTGCAGCTGCCGCCGGTCCACCAGGGCCGCTCCTCTGCAGCTGCCGCCGGTCCACCAGGGCCGCTCCTCTGCAGCTGCCGCCGGTCCACCAGGGCCGCTCCTCTGCAGCTGCCGCCGGTCCACCAGGGCCGCTCGTCCGTTGCTGCCGCCGGTCCACCAGGGCCGCTCCTCTGCAGCTGCCGCCGGTCCACCAGGGCCGCTCGTCCGTTGCTGTCGCCGGTCCACCAGGGCCGCTCGTCCGTTGCTGTCGCCGGTCCACCAGGGCCGCTCGTCCGTTGCAGTCGCCGGTCCACCAGGGCCGCTCGTCCGTTGCTGTCGCCGGTCCACCAGGGCCGCTCGTCTGTTGCTGTCGCCGGTCCGCCAGGGCCGCTCGTCTGTTGCTGTCGCCGGTCCGCCAGGGGCCGCCCTTCACCATCACCCATCAATCATTCATCTACATTATTCATTTTTATACTTCCATCTTGTCTTTTCTGTATACTTAATAAATACTGTCTCCCTCTAAAGTCTTTTCTTGTCGTTACACGACAGTGTTTGCCGGCGAACGATATATGCATAGCACAGAGATATTAAAAATATCTCCCGATATAATATCACCCGAATACACGAGGCCAGGGGTAACTTTATTTCTTGTATTTTTGGTTTTATTGTATTTTTTACACAAACAACTTCCCCATTTTTAGGGTTCCGTAGCCAAATGGCAAAAAAACGGAACCCTTATAGATTCGTCATGTCTGTCTGTCCGTCCGTATGTCACAGCTATTTTTTCCGAAACTGTAAGAGCTATACTGTTGAAACTTGGTAGGTATATGTATTCCGTGAACCGCATTAAGATTTTGATGCAAAAATAAAAAAATAATAATAAATATGGGGGCTCCCCATACTTAGAACTGAAACTCAATTTTTTTTTTTTCATCAAACACATACGTGTGGGGTATTTATAGACAATTAAAAATCTAAAAAAAACATATGATGTACATTACTACAAAAACTACTAACGAAAAATTGTTTTGAACGAGATCTAAGTATTTTTTTTCATCATCATCATCAACCTTTTTTTTATCGTCCCACTGCTGGGTACAGGTCTCCTCTCATACAGAGAAGGATTGAGCGTAATCACCACGCTTGTTCAATGCAGGTTGGCGATTTCAGACTTAAAGTCCAGGTTTCCTCAAGATGTCTTCCTTCACCTTCAGCCATTGGTGTCCAAGATATACTTAGAAAGTACATATAACTTTAGAAAAGTTACATTGCTACTTGCCTGACCTGGAATTGAACCCGCGCACTCATACTTGAGAGACTGGTGTTTCAACCACTAGGCCACCACGACTACTAGTTTTGTCACGACTAGTTTTTTTTTAATACCTCGTAAATCGTAAATCGCTTATTACCGCGTAATCTTTCTTTTAAATCATTTAATTTCATAAATCAATGGTACGGAACCCTTTGTGCGTGAGTCCGACACGCACTTGGCCGGTTTTTCTAATTTTATTGGCGAGCTACGATATAGGACTGATAAAATTGGCCAGTTGTGGTATAGGTTTATTATTATTTAATCTACATTCCGTTAGAATGATCAAATCCATATAAATTTTAAGTGACGATAACATAACAACAAAATCATTAAAATTGCAGTAGGTACTCCTTATATTCTTAGCAAGTTTAGTTAGATAATTTTTTTAACACAAATAATACTAGATATCTATCTCAAGATAGAAAAAGAAAAAATAAGAAGAGAAGATATCTATATCAAGCTCAATGGAATGTGATCCTTTAAATCTTTAAAGGATCACATTCCATTGAGCTTGATATTTCAATTTGATTTATATCATTAACCGTTTGTATTGTACTACTCATATCGAAAATTTCCTTTTAGAATTGTAATCGCGTCTCGAACGTAGGAAACCCCCGATTAATAAGCGAGTGCAGTCATCGACATAATACTAATGGACATGCTTTAGAGATGAGAATCGTGGCACTCCGAAAGAAAGAGAGCAAATGAAGTTTCGGCCTATCTTTATCTCACTTAAAACCATCAGTCATCTATGAGGAAAGAGATAGTGCTAGACCGAAAGCATAGACCATCTCTCTCACTCTTCTCAAACCAAAAAAATACTGCAGATTATACGCGTACGGCATGTCCATTGGTATATAATTATCTCTATGAGTGCAGTCCTTACAAAGTAACAAAGAGTGGGTATTTGTGTAAAGTTCTTGTAAATGTTGCGTGACTGGTTACTAATTCGTTCAAAGTATAAAATATGTTATGATATATTTTCACATACAAGCCCTGAGGCGTATGCGTATATTTAGTGACCTGTGTTTGAGTTTTGTTTAATGAAGCTATATGTAAGTAAGTAAATAGTGCTAAACATGAATGAGAGTGGGTGTTTGCGTGAGTACTAAGTTACATATAACATGTAAAAAAATATAATAATTATAACTATTTCTTTGAAATTACAAGCATTTAGTAAGAAATTAATCTAGACTAGTGGCATAATTGTGTACCCTCGTAGTCCAAAGACACAGTAACAAGCAAATAGTCATACTTTCCGCAATAGCTGCTGTATTTGTGCTTCGCTATTATTAATTACTAGCTTTCCGCCCGCGGCTTCGCATGCGTGGAGTTCGGTTATATCGCGCTTTTTAGATTTCCCTCGGGAACATCAAATGTTTCCGGGAAAAAAGGTAGCCTATGTTCTTTCTCAGGGTCTAGAGATTATCTGTGCCAAATTTCATCAAAATCGGTTGAGAGGTTTAAGCGGGAAAGCGTAACAGACAGACAGACAGACAGAGTTACTTTCGCATTTATAATATTGGCATAATTGTGTACCCTCGTAGTCCAAAGACACAGTAACAAGCAAATAGTCATACTTTCCGCAATAGCTGCTGTATTTGTGCTTCGCTATTATTAATTACTAGCTTTCCGCTCGCGGCTTCGCATGCGTGGAGTTCGGTTATATCGCGCTTTTTAGATTTCCCTCGGGAACATCAAATTTTTCCGGGATAAAAGGTAGACTATGTTCTTTCTCAGGGTCTAAAGATTGTCTGTGCCAAATTTCATCAAAATCGGTTGAGAGGTTTAAGCGGGAAAGCGTAACAGACAGACAGACAGACAGAATTACTTTCGCATTTATAATATTAGTATGGATAGTAGCAGCCTGGCCATCCTGTATTACGACTACTTTGCCGTATACAGTCCAGCAATACTTATATGCGTCAGATTTTTTTAAGTCACGGACGGAGAGCAATTTAGTAGTACAGGTATGTCCATGCATATTTAAAATTAACGGCCGCCAGCGACTTCGTTCGCGTGGAGTTAACTATGCTCCGCTCCTATTGGTCACAGCGTGATGTTATATAGCCTAACGCCTTCCTGGATTAATGGGCTATCCAACGCAAAAAGAATGTTTCAAATCGGACCAGTAGTTCCCGAGATTAGCGCGAACATACAAACAAACAAACACACAAACTCTTCAGCTTTATATATTAGTATAGATTATAGTCACTGTGCGTGTCTGTGGTGTGACCTCATTGTTTTTAGACAATTTTTTCCAAAAGGATTATTTGTATAAGTATTGAAAAATAATATTTAATAACAAATTCATATGTTTTTTTTTAACTTTGATCCTGACTTAGGATTACCTACTCCTGTATCGTGGGTGCGTTTATAAACATTTAAACACATATACACCAACAGCCCAACCCGAAACATCTACCCGTAGGCCATACTAATATTTGTTCTGTGCGGGAATCGAACCCACTACACGCAGCGCAGCACTCGATTGCTCTACCACTGCACCAATCATGTCGTTTAATAAACAAACCTCGATCACAGTAGACAGACAGTAAAACATCTTCATAGAAACGAGCCGCTCTCGGTTTGAATGATTGCGTGCGCGCCGTGAGCCGTGTCGGTACGCGATTTCACGCACACGCTGGCATAATATAGCTTGGAATAACATAGGGGCAGTACGGGCTGTGGTTCAACGCAAGAGTAGGCCAACTAACTCTGCAGGCGGCCTTAGATAATCTACTGTTCTGTCTCTACTGTGCCTCGATGCTTGAACTCGTAAAAATTATGTGAAACAGAGGCGCGTTGGTCGCTACTGATATGAATATAATTACAGTCGTCACTTCGTCATTACTTATCCATTCAACTGCTAGTTAATTGAATTTTAACATAAATATGTAAATAAATAAGAGTATCATACATGACGCTTTACAGTTATATAATAATATCTGCCTTATAATATTAAATGTGTTTGATAAATCGGTCCGTAAAAGTGGTGACCATTTCTCTAGTTCGAATTGTTATTAAGAGTTAGTGAAGTGTTTTATGAACGAAAATAATAACGAGCCAAGACTTTTGAACCTTGAAAGAAACCATACTTCTGTTTTGAAAGGTTTGTTAATTTTTTTTTTTGAGATTTTTCAATTTTTATGATATTTATGTAAAAATATTCGCGCTGATTTTCTTGTTCGCAAAACAAGTAATTTTAAGAGTTAAGTTCATCTTTTTATTTCTATTTCGTTAAGAAAAGAATAAAAAATAACATTTTAGTTAATCCTGTCAAATTAAGATACTCCATAGACAGTTTAGACGAGATTATAAACATGGCAACCGAAAATACGTCAATTTACGTCATGAGCGGACTAACTTGATAGGTCTAAATTAACATTTTATCTTATAGAACATTGAAATATCGCAGCATAGTGGCCAGATCATGACTGTGCCCCAAACCTCCCTCATAGACGGTTCACGCGGCCGTCTTTTTCAACTGTCATTGGCGATATCCGCCATTATTGTGAAATAAAATTTTCAAAGAATTTCAATAATTTGTTACACGTGTTATTGGCAAAATTGTGATATCTATTCCACAGAGACCATTGATCAAGAGTTGAGGTTGAATCTCACCTTGAAAAAAATATGAAAGAAACATTTTATCTTCTGTCCTTTCCTTGGTTAAACTGTACTTAAATTTAATTTACTTTGTTAATAAGGAAATTTTGCACCATTCGGGACCATTGTGACCAAAGGCGTGATTTAAGTAGTTTACAGGCGAAAAGAAATTTCAGAGTCCCAAATTCCCCAGTAAAATCCGCATACGCACAAAGACTTCCTCATTTTTTACACTTACATGTATACAATACGGTGATCAAACAGATAAAGAAACTAAGAAATAAAAAGAAAAGAAGAAGAGAAGAAAAAGAAGAGAAGAAGAAGAAGAAGAAGAGAAGAGGAGAGAAGAAGAGGATATAAGAAACTGCACTCGCAAACAATTAAAAAATATACTAACATCCTGGCTACTAAACTTGTCATATGACGAAGTAGAAAGGATAATTACAGTGATTAAATAGCTGTTGACATGTAAAATTCTTAGTTTGTCTCACACACACATAACGCTTAGACTCCGTCAAACTCACCCTCACCCGATCACACTCACTCAACTCACTCATTCAACCCATGATCACACACACTCACACTCATTCGCATAAACTCATTTTCATAACAGTAGCGGTTTTCTTTTTGTAGTTTTATTTTTTGTTACTTACTTTTAATTCTCAATTTTATAAATCTTTAAACTTTTGTGAACGCTTTATTTTTGTTTCTAATATTATAGTCAGTTTTTTCTTTTTGTAATCAATTTGAAGTAACGTTAATTTACTAATTTACTAAAAATGTTTTAAATTGTTTAAATGGTAAACCCTCCGTATTGGTACCCAAGATACAGGCTTGCCTAGTTTGGGGCCAATGTAAAATCACTGTAATCTTTTTAGCAATAAAGTTTATTATTATTTATCATTCTCTTTATTTTTCTATATGTACATATTTTTTTACATTTTTAAATATTTATATATAAATAAATAAAATAAAAACATTTAAAAATATAAAAAATAGTAGCCCACCGGTATCGGGAACAGGGTCCAAGCTACCGGCGGTCAGGGCTCCAGAGAGAGGAACTTCCTGACAATGCGAGCCGTGTCCAGCAGTACCGCTTTCTGAATCAAGCCTTTGATCCAGCCGCCTAACGAGAGCCTCCTGAGGTGTTGGTCGAGGCTCTTGGCTATTAAGCCATTGGCTGTCACGACTATCGGTACAATGATTGCTGAATCCACTTCCCACATGTCGACAACCTCGTGAGCCAAATCAAGGTACTTGATTTGTTATTATTATTATTATTATTTGTCTACTGGCAGCGCCCCGTGGTTTCACCCGCATAAGTTTTTTTGTGGGAATATTGGGATAGAAATCAACTCTAGTATTAAATAGGGTTGTAACGGAGGCTTGTTAGCGGAGGCGGAGGTGGATGCGGAGGCGACGAGTCTCACCTCCGCGGACGCGGAGGTTACCGGAGGCGGAGGCGGAGGTGAAAGTACATATAGACAAAAAGTACATATTGAAATTTAGAGTTAATTAAAACATTTTTTTTTTAAATACGTACATTAATAGTAGTATACTTGGTAAAAAAAATAAAACCTTCTTGTAATGAAAATTAAGAAGAAACAAATTGTGTTTGCCGCATTCCCGCCTCACACTAGATGATTCTTGACCATTTCGCGCTCAAACGCGGCCGGACGGTTGTCGAGCGTCGCAGCTTGCGCATTATTTATTTTATAAATACATAAACCTCCGTTATAACTCCGCAAAAATTGTGCGTAGGCGGAGGCGGAAGCGAAGATACGATTTCTTGCGGAACTTCCGCAGTAACGGAAGCGGAGGCGAAGCTTCGTTACAACCCTAGTATTAAATCTGCCTATAAACTATCTGTGTGTCAAATGTCATCCAAATTTGTTGAGTAGTTTTTGCATGAAAGTGTGTTAAACATCTTTCCTCACAAACTTTCACATTTATAATAATGCAACATATTTAATTTCGATACTTTTTTTAAATTGACGACATGATTGGTGCAGTGGCTGAGCGATCGACTGCTGGGCCATGTGTCGCAGGTTCGATTCCCATACGGAACAAATATTTGTATAGCCTACAGGAAGTTCTTCCGGGCCTGGTTGTTTGTGTGTGAGTTTCAAGTGTTTGTAAGTGAACCCACGATACAGCAGTAATTCTTAGTGAGGAGCAACTTTTTTTTTAAGTTATCATTTTCCTTTTACGATTGAGTAGAGATGGAGTAACTTAATCCATACTAATATTATAAATGCGAAAGTAACTCTGTCTGTCTGTCTGTCTGTCTGTCTGTCTGTCTGTCTGTCTGTCTGTCTGTCTGTCTGTTACGCTTTCCCGCTTAAACCTCTCAACCGATTTTGATGAAATTTGGCACAGACAATCTTTAGACCCCGAGAAAGAACATAGGCCACCTTTTATCCCGGAAAAATTTGATGTTCCCGAGGGAAACCTAAAAAGCGCGATATAACCGAACTCCACGCGGGCGAAGCTGCGGGCGGAAAGCTAGTTTCTTATAAACGGATATTTTTTTTCCGTCAAGGACAGAAATCTTTGGTGCGCTAATTCGAGTCACACTTGGCCGTTTTCGTTGCAATCACTTCGCCAATACTACTAAAACTGCAGTTCCCAATTAATTCCATAATGGTTAACAATCAATGCAAATATCGTGATATTTTTATTTTGTTCTTAGTTTTTCTATGTGTTATATTTGTGTATTTATTTATTGATTACGTGAACTCTGTACCAAAATCTAAATATCCGCATAGTATAAAAACTTTTATTGTTAGATTTTGGTGAACAGTGTCCCATCCAATGGTGCGCGGTAATGTAATCTACAATGGTGAACGCTGAGTTTATTTTTTAGGTATGAATATATTTATTGTACTGAGAACTGAATTTTCAAACGTCTAATAAATTTATTCGAGTTTTTTTTTTTATAATCCATACTAATATTATAAATGCGAAAGTAACTCTGTCTGTCTGTCTGTCTGTCGGTCTGTCTGTCTGTCTGTCTGTCTGTCTGTCTGTTACGCTTTCCCGCTTAAATCTCTCAACCGATTTTGATGAAATTTGGCACATACAATCTTTAGGCCGTGAGAAAGAACATAGGCTTTTATCCCGGAAAAGTATGATGTTCCCGAGGGAAATCTAAAAAGCGCGATATAACCGAACTCCTCGAGGGCAAAGCCGCGGGCGGAAAGCTAGTTATAAATAAAATCGCCTGGTGGTAAACAGTGATGCGATCATGGATGGTAAAATGCGCTAGTTCATTAAGAGTACCTACTAGTTTTTTTGCAGTTCTTTCATACAAAACATAAAAATTGTCAAACTTCAAAATGGTTCCTCTAATAAAAGTTATCTGTCCAGAGGGGCATTTCTTGTAGTTTAGTAGTAAGAACCTTTAGAGTATGATCAGGCCTTCTCTCGATGAGAGGGAGTGGGCCGTAATCTACCACGCTGGCCCAGTTCAAGTTGGTGCCCAGTGCATTTGGCTCTAGGACATACCAGTTTCATCACGATGTTTCCTTCGCCGTTTTGAAAGCAGTGGTGCTGAAATAATTTACACAAAGTAAAGTGCCTGATGGGGTTCGAACGTACGACCTCCAACTTGTAAGTCGCTGCCGATACCACTAGGCTACCACTGCTCTGCTCTGAATTTGTTAAAAAGCCTTTTGTTTCCCAACATTTTCACATATTTGATATAACAGTAACATTGCTTTTTTTTAAATTGCACTACTCTAGGAATTACTCCTGTATATTGGGAGCATTCACAAATATTTAAACACATATACACAAACAGACAGACCGGGCACAACTAACAACTACCTATAGGCCACGTAATATTTGTTCCGTGCGGGAATCGAACCCGCGACACGCAGCGCAGCAGTTGGAAATTCAAAAGTGCCTGTATATCACCATCATCCCAGCGTTAATCCCAGTTGCATCCGAAGATTTCTCAGCTTTGGAGTCTGGGGTCCGCTTTACCATTTTTAAGATACGACAATTGCCCCCTTGTTCCAGGAAGGAGCTTGCGCGAATGCTGATGCAACCGTCGATAGCGTCTACAGTGAGATGGACTGAGTAGCCTATCTAGCGAGAAACCTCTTCTGTTTGCAACCTTACCTATTTCCCGAAAGCCTCTTACAGTAGGTTATGACATTACAGTTAACAGATACAAAAATCATCGCGACATTTCCACCATAGAAAAAAAACATGAGGTTTTTGTCACAAAATTCAACATGGCGGCCTGAGAAACAGTTAGCGGGAAACAGATCCCAGAAGAAAATTCCATTTATTACAAGTAAAGCGATGCAAAAAATTTGCTACTTAGCTGGGATTATTTTTATTGGTGCCATAATTATATTCTTATCCAGAGATCCATCCATCGTTATAATAAAAAACATAAATATTGATAAAAAAATCGGAATGAAGTATATTCTACAGTGGACAAGTCCGAACACGGATCCCTTCAATCTTATGGGTGAAGGCCAAGAACAGTTTCTGAAGAGAAAATGTCGTGTCAACAAATGCTATATAACACCTAACCCAAATTTACTGAATAGTATAACAGATTTTGATGCCATCCTATTTCATGGCCCAGAATTTTGTCAAAAATATGTATCATTTCCATTAAAAAGATCACTGCACCAGAAATATGTATTTGCTAGCCGAGAATCCCCAGCTTACTATCCATTAGATTCACAGAGATACGATGGAATATTTAACTGGACTTATACATATAAATTGAACTCTGATATATATTTTGGTTACATCGTGATAAAAGATAAAAAAGGTGAGGTTATCGGGCCGAGACAAAATATGCATTGGATGGCAATGAAAGACATGAAAGCAATAGGAAAAGATTTGAGAAAAAAATTGAACAGTAAAAAACTGGCAGCTGCCTGGTTTGTATCAAATTGTCATACCAATAGTGGAAGAGAGACAGTTGCATTGGAATTGCAGAAAGAACTAGCTAAGCGCAAACTAGTACTAGATATCTACAGCGAAAAATGTGAATGGCCTGGAACAAAGACTTGTCCCAAAAGACCACAATCGTTTGTATCAGGAACGGAGTGCTTACGTAAAATAGAGACAGATTACTACTTCTATTTATCTTTTGAGAATTCTGTTACTGAAGACTACGTTACGGAGAAGTTACTGAATGCGGTGCAGTACTATGCCGTTCCAATAGTCTATGGCGGAGCCAACTATAGCAGGTTAGATCACTTATAATTATTTTCTCTTATTGACCTTGTACATGTATTTGTTTACCAAACGCTGTGTTTATAGCTTTAGTAATTTTATTGTTAACTAGCTTTCCGCCCGCGGCTTCGCCCACGTGGAGTTCGGTTATATCGCGCTTTTTAGATTGCCCTCGGGAATATCAAATTTTTCCGGGATAAAAGGTAGCCTATGTTCTTTCTCAGGGTCTAAAGATTGTCTGTGCCAAATTTCAACAAAATCGGTTGAGAGGTTTAAGCAGGAAAGCGTAACAGACAGACAGACAGAGTTACTTTCGCATTTATAATATTAGTATGGATGTAAATACATGGGGAAATCCCCAAGAGTATTTTTATCATTAGTTTGAAACAAGTCTGTCCATTACCATATTATTACAATCATTGCTATTTATGATAAAACTATGAAAAGGTTTGTTTGTGTAGACATATAAGATAGATAAGTTATTTTGTGCACACAAAAGACATTAATTGATAATAATATGATATGGCATTATCAAGTCCTCGATATGGCTCGTATTATGAGGAGGTTCCTTTTTTCAGAGCTGTTTGAACCCTGCCCCCAACATCCATGCATCACATTTTTTAAATGTTTTTCTCATTATTTAACCTATAATGTAATAGGGATGTTTCCTGGGTAAAAAAAAAATAATTCTATATAGTCCGTCATTCAGATTATAGAAAAATATTGGATACGTATATTTTGTTTTATCAAATCAATAACAATTGACAAATATAAAAGGCACCAAAGATCAGGAGTAGGGGCTGGTGACGTCACTCGTTGCTAAAAAGTGTAGCAAGGAGTGATGCCACACGATTTTTCAACGCACTGTATCTCCTTCATTTTTGTTTTTATGAAAAAAGAAAAAATACGTGTCTAGTTTTTTTTTGGAAAACTGACTGACGGACTAATTAATTTTTTTTAGTCAACTACCCTATTGTCACAATGTTGAAAAAAATACTTAATTTATCAAAAAAAAAAGCATACAATAACAAATAAAGAATTGCAACGCAGGGGAGTAGCCGACCAGTTCAAGGTAATAAGTACAGCCTACTTTAATATCCCAGACTTGAGACTACATACAATTTAAAAACAGAAAATCATCATTATTATCATCAGCCTCTACTTGTCCACTGCTAGACATAGGCCTCTTCCCTGGCACGCCAACAAGCTCGATCCTGAGCAGTCCTCCGCCAGCCACTACCAGTCACCTTTTTGATGTCATCGCTCCATCTCGCCCAACGGCGTCCTACGCGACGTTTGCTGAGACGCGGTCTTCAATCGAGGACTCGTTTACCGCAACAGTTGTCGGCCCTGCGGCATATGTGACCAGCCTATTGTCACTTCAGCTTGCTAATGCTCTCAGCTATTTCGTTTTTTTTTTTATCTAAAACGGAAAATAATTTCTTTAAATTTTCAGGTTTCTTCCAGACGGCTCCTATTTGGATATAAGTAAACTAGAGATAATGAAGATAGCAAACAAAATAGTTGATGCCATAAACAACAAGGAAGTGTATTATGATTTCTTCAAGTGGACCAATCACTATTCTTATCACAGTTTAGAAGAAGTACCCGAAGTAGATTATATGTGCACATTGTGTAAATCAATCAATGACGCTAATCTTGTGAAACAAATAAGTGTGTATGAAAATATACGGAACTGGTGGAAAGTAGACCGCCATTAAAACAATTTTTTTTGTTTTAATATCTCACATAGACATTTGCGTGCTCATATTCATGTGGCAGAAGTTACCACCCACCAGACAAAGTCTTGCCGCCAATCGATTCGTCGTGTTCCGGCATGATGTCTGCTGAAGCCGCACGGAGGACGGGTCTGAGCAGTTGTGTTGCAATGTGTGCCGGGCACGATGCCTCAAACGTTGTTTTTTCACGAGTTTATTAGTGGAGGATCTCCACATCAATCTCCCTCTGGCGCAGCATCGTTGGTCGACTTTAATTTGCTCTATGGGTTTAACATTACATCATCTCGCTCGATTGCAGTCTTCCATTTCGTCTTTTGAGTGAATAGGCCCATAATAAACTAGTGCCCGTTACCATCAACGATTGTATCGCTGCTTACCATCAGGTGGGGTTGCGGTCAAGAACTAGTTTATAAATATTTAAAAAAAACCGTGATCCCGCTAGATGATAAGCATTGGTGCAATCGTTCATAGTAAAGCGCACTAGTTTATTAACTGCTCATTCACTCTAACCTTGAAGACATCTAAATTGTAATCAGACATGAAGACCGCCGCAGGCAAGTTGTTCAGTTGTTGGGCAGTCTTTCGATGTACGCGCTATAAAAGACGAAGCGAAACGCTTCATATGGATTGTAGTGGTGTCAACAGAGTAATGGCGCAATTTCATTAGTCGATAGTGCCCGCATGCGGGGTGCAAGAGATTTCTGGAACGCATGCCACAGGGCTCGCATTCGGGGAACCGTTTTCATTAGTCAATAGGGCCCACATACCAGGTGCGAGAGCTGTATAACGAACGAGTTAACGATCAATGAAATTGCGCCATTAAGCAAGCCGGGTATAACCGCAGGCGGTGTATCGACTTGTATGTAACTTTAAGTTTTTGTTACCTCACCTGCGGGGACTCCCCGTATGCTGTATACCGAACGAGTTAACGACCAATGAAATTGCGCCATAAGGGTGGATACTCCCCGTACGAAGGGTCACCCCATGATGGAACGGAGATGGCGGAAATATCTCATGTGATACAAGCACACTCTCAAAGGATAGTTTTTAAATTATTCTTACTTTTTATTCCTTAACCTAAGATAAGTTCATACTAACACTATCTATACATACCTACTGATCTGAAATAATAAGTTTGAATTTGATTTGAGAAGTCTGTATTTTTTTTTTCTTATCAAATTGACCCACTACGTCTACATTTTGTCTTATAGCTATATTATGCAATTATTAAGAAATGCCAATTATGATTCCAGTACAGAGACAATTTTAGGAGGCGATAAGGGTCCCTTAGAGATTATTAAAAGATTATAGTTAAAAAAAACTGAAAAAAACGCGGTGTAATAACAATTAATCTAATTTCTTTTTTCGTATTTCATAGTATTGTATTGTCATCCTCTTTTGAACCCTGTGCCAATTTTCAAGTTAATAGGACTCTTAGAAGTAGGTGAAAATGAAGTTAAAAGATTCCGTTACATACGTACAGAGAAGTGAAACTAATCACTACAGCCTCTGTGGCGTAGCGGTAGCGGACGCGGCCGCTGCGCAAGGTGGCGCGGGTTCAATCCCCGCACAGTGCAAGTATTTGTATGCATGAATATGAATATTTACACTGGTCTGGTCGTGCCTCGGAAAGCACGTTAAGCCGTTGGTCCCGATTGCCATATGAACATCTAGTGGCAGCCGTTACGGGGTGTTGGAGCCCTCAAAAGTCCAACAATTGGTCTAACTGCAATGCTTCGATATTGGCTTCGGGTTGTGGAGGTCAGACGGCAGTCGCTTCACTGAAAATGTCAAAGTTTAGCCATATCAGCAGTTGGACTGGTAAAGCGGACCCCAGACTCCAAAGCTGAAAAGGCTTCGGATGCGACTGGGATTAACGCTGTGATGATGATGATGACAGAAGTGAAACTAATAAAAGCTTGTTATGCAGTATCCATTGCCGCTCAATTTTTTTATCATAAACTAACTGCGCTCCATGGTTTCACCTGCGTGGGTTTCAATCCCGTAGGAATACCAGGATAAAAACTATCCTATATATTATTCCTGGTTATAAACCATCTATTTGCCGAATTTCGTCTAAATCCATTCAAAATCAAAAGTCGTTTATTCAAATTAGGCTGAGAATCAGCTCTTTTTGAACGTCAATATTACATATTATAAGACAGGCCCCCTAAACGTCCATGGACACTTCCTAGTGCTTTCGCTGGGAAGAAGAAATGGCGGAACAAATTCCCCAGCAGCAAGGCTGTCTGTTCATTTAAAAAAATTAAAAACACATGACTTTATACAATACTACGTAGGTACAGTAATGAACACAAGAAAAAAACCGGCCAAATGCGAGTCGGACTCGCACACCGAGGGTTCCGCCGTACAAACGTAGCGGTTTACAATTTATGACGTAATACTAGCTTTCCGCCAGCGGCTTCGCCCGCGTGGATTTCGGTTATATCGCGCTGTTTAAATTCCCCTCGGGAACATCAATTTTTCCGCGATAAAAGGTAGCCTATGTTCTTTCTCAGGGTCTAAAGATTGTCTATGCCAAAATTCATCAAAATCGATTGAGAGGTTTAGGCGGGAAAGCGTAACAGACAGACAGAGTTACTTTCGCATTTATAATACTAGCATTGATTTAGAATTTTTCACAGTTTAGAGGCAATTAGATTTAAGAAGTGTTTCATATGAATTTCAACTTTAATATCTCTACGTGTTCATGTGAAAAAGGGTAGGTAGTAAGTTTATAATTATTAAAAAAATATTTTATGTCATGTAAGCAAAAATAATATTTTAATATTTTATGTAACTTCAAATTTATCATTTTCACAATATTTCCTTTATCTGTCTGTACTATAATATAACGTTGCTTCGTGCCGAATTTCAAGATTCTGAGTTCACGGGAAGTACCTTGCAGGCAAAGAGATTTAAGATATATAGAGAGGGCATGTGTCAAAATGGCATAGAAAAACTGTGATCCCATGGCTCAGTTCCGCCATCTAGTACAATATAGCAAAATTAGATCGACAATTGGAGACATCAAATAGTAAAAATGAAATAAGTTTATATAAAATATATTCAGCTATTGCCCGGTAGGTGGCCAGTGTGGTCTATGTTGTCACATCCGATTTAATACCCTAGTATAGTTCAAATCGGGTAAATAAATATTGAAAAGTAAACAAATTAAGTGAAACTTGTCTTGTACAAACAAAAACTGTTTTAGTATTTTATTCGCTACTATTCATTTACCGTGACACCGTCTATTGGCATTTTAGATGTTTTATGCTTACGAATTATTTTAACGCTCAGTTTATTGCGATTTTTGAGTGTAATAGACCTTTTAGGCCATAAAGCGCATTTTGTTTTGCAATTTTCGTTTGCATTTCGTTTTTAGCAAAATTATTCTTTTTACACGTTTGTTTGCAAATATTTTTAAATGGCAATGCAAAAAACTGTGGTAGGGTTTGTATCATTTCGATATAAAGTTATCGATAATATTCAAAGAAGTTACTACGACGATGTTTTGTCGCATTATGATAGCTTGAAACAAAAAATTAGAAAGCAGAATAATTATGGGTAATTTCAAGTTTACAAGTTTCTTATTTATATAATTCTTTTAATATAATAGACGTTAAAGTTTAAAATTGCCATTAGTACTGAAAATCTAAATAATTGCTTATTTTTTAATTTTTAAATAATTCATTTATAATCAATATATAGGAAGGTCGTTTATGCCTTTGTGATAGAACTCTGAGGACCTAGACTGCACAAACTGTGTGAAAGCAGAACTGCCTCCTGGGAAGAAAATTTCTTGTCACGTAGATAATTGTCCAAATCACGACAGAAATGGTAGTCTGCTGGAGCAAGACCTTTACCAGATACGTACGCCATTATCTTTAAAAACGGCAAAAAAATCACGGTTATTGTATGGGAGCCCGCCTTCAGTATTTATTTAATTTTAATTATTTATTTGTAATTTGAATATATAACCAAATATTCTGTGAACATTTTAAGCGTCTATCTGTTTCCGTTATTAATATGGAGCAAAAAACGGCAAAAATTCACGTTTGTTGTATGGGAGTCCCCTTAAATATTTTATTATTTTTATTCTTAGTACTTGTTGTTATAGCGGCAACAGAAATACTAACACAATCTCTGGAAATTACAACTGTCTCGCTATTACGGTTTATGAGATACAGCCTGGTGACAGACGGACAGACGAACGGAGAAGTCTCATGAATAGGGTTCGTTTTACCTTTTAAGTACAGAATTCTCAAAATCACAAAGTAGCTCGCAATCATTGTACTACATATACGTACCTACATATTTTATGAATATATTTCATTATAAATAAGTTATGTAATCTATGTACTTATCCACGTAACCGTAAATTTTATCCCAATTTTTACGGTTAAGTAGAAAAGTACTGAAATTAATAACTTACTATTTCATTTCTAATACAAGGTACCGATTCATTTTTTTTTAAATTTGATCGACAAGTCTTTCCAAAGTAGATAACTTCTCTTTTAAAATGCATTGAGCATAATTTCGACGAATGAGACGGAAGCCAATTTTATTCTCTACGGTCTATCTGGATAAATCGTATCCACTTTTTCCCTACAACATTATTTTAAATCGGAAACCAAAAATAACAAAAACCTAGATAAATGAATAGTAATTGTTCATTCAATTATGTTTATTAATTTGATATGATTATGTTTAAATAGAGTTAAGAATAAATAAACTTGAAATATAGTAATATTTTAAGTTTATTTAGCTATATTTTAAATGTCAATAAAATACAACAAAATGTATTCATCTTATTAGGTATTATCGATAACTGAATCGATAAGCAACATTACTACATCTCTACAAGAAAATAGTAAAACTACTCAACAATAGAGGGCGCTTATTACAATAATGGAAAATTTTCTAGAACTATTTAAGATTATTTTTTAAATTTGAATTGCAGACGAAATATAAATAATTCATAGAAAAATATTGCGAAGTTAGGTCCAGTCGTTTTACTATAACGAGATGTACAGTAACACAAAGCGCAACATAGCATATTTCCTTAGAAAATGTTTATTCTTGGTGGACACAAATTACGTCCTGACGCGCAGACTAGACTGAGCGACTTTTAACCAAGTCGATAAAAGTATTGGCTTACGATTTTGTTCGTGATGTCCTGTCTATTGTAAATATAATTTTAATGTCTTTGCTTGTAGGTTTTGATTCCCTAGCGTGTGACGGAAATTCGTCTAAGGTGTCGGTATAAACTGCTGTATCTTTTGATCACTTTAACTTAAAAGTTTGATTTTTTCACTGCTTAAAGGGACAATAGACCTAGGTATTTGGTATAAATTTCAATTTGATATCTTTATTAGTTCGTGAGAAATAAGGTAGTAAGTTTCATTTTATTAAAATATGTTTTTTATATTATATAACTAAAAAAATGTAATTTTCGCATTTTTTCCTATATTTCCATTATATGACAATCCTTCATGCTAAATTTCAAGATTCTAAGTTTACGGGAAGTATCCTGTAGGTTTTGATTCCTTTGCGAGTGTCGAAAATTTGTTGAAAATATCGACATATCCGCTGTATCTTTTGATTGGCTTGGGTTAGAAGTTTGATATTTTCACAGCTTAAAGAGACAGTAGACCTAGGTATTTAGTATAAATTTCAATTTGATAACTTTATTCGTTCGTGAGAAATAAGGTAGTAAGTTCCATTTTATTAAAATATGTTTAATAAATTATATAACTAAAAAAATGTGACTTTCGCAATTTTTCCTATATTTGCATTATATGACAATGCTTCATGCCAATTTTCAAGATTCTGAGTTTACGGGAATTATCCTGTAGGTTTTGATTCCTTTGCGAGTGTCGAAAATTTGTTGAAAATATCGACATAATCGGCTGTATCTTTTGATTGGCTTGGCTTAGAAGTTTGATATTTTCACAGCTCAAAGGGACAATAGACCCGAGTATTTCTTGTGAATTTCAGCTTGATACGTCTACGCGTTCTTGAGATAAAGGGTCTTGACAGACAGACAGCCAGACAGACAGACAGACAGACAGACGGACAACAAAGTGATCCTATAAGGGTTCCGTTTTTTCCTTTTGAGGTACGGAACCCTAAAAACAACAACAATGAATTTATTTATCATATGCCAGCTAGCCACGCCAAAATACCAGCAAAACAAAAACAAAAAAATGAAATATCATTAAAATGGAAATGTAAATAAGTAAAAACTTGTTACCTAAATAAAAGCCCCAGGTAAAAAGGGCGTGACAGCTCAAATATTTACATAAATGCTCTATAGTAATATATAAAGCTGAAGAGTTTAGAACTACAGGTCCGATTTGAAAAAATATTTTTTAATACAGTTGCTCTAAAAGTGGTGTATTACAGGGACGTATAGCGTTCGGAAAGTGGGCTATTACACATTCGTGCTTTTTCTTTATCTTTTCCGAACTAGTGCGTTCTCTTTCCCAACTGTCAAAATATTATCTATTAAAAATAAAAAAAAAATCAACCATGAAGTTTTTACTTTAAAAAAATCATAGAAGTTTTTATGATTCATGCAAATAATTCTAAAAAGAAGCTACTAATTTGTTTCAATATCAGATTTAATGATTTAATTCAATGAGTTAGGTTAGGTTTTATTTAATTTCATCTCATTTCATTTTAATTTAATATCAATAAAAAAAATCTACTGAAGACTTGGCTGTATGGGCATAGTTCCCTTTGCCTAATCGAATGGGTGAAGAAAAAAAAATCTCTGCTTATATTCTTTTACGGTTTGCGCCATTTTTCAAAAATTTTCTTTGGGAGTTTAGTTGTTTGTTGCACAAAATGAGTAATTTCGCGGATATTTTATTAGAATTAACACCACCAGAACTCAGTATAATTGCACAAAATGCTTCGGAGAACATTTTACCGGAAAAGTCAAAAAGTCGCTACATATCTATATACAACGAATTTATTGCGTGGAGAGAAGAGAAAAAGGCAAATAGTTTTTCAGAAAATGTTATGTTGGCATATTTCTCCGAAGTGTCAGCAAAATTAAAACCTTCTACATTATGGTCGAGGTTTTCGATGATAAAAAGTATGCTGAAAATAAGAAACAACGTGGATATAAGTCAATACCCAAAACTAAATGCTTTCTTAAAACGACAATCAGACGGTTTTACAACTAAAAAGTCGAAAATATTAACATCGAATGAAGTGGAAAGGTTTTTAAACGAAGCTCCCGATGATCGTTATTTAGCTACAAAGGTAATTAATTAATAAGTAGGTACTTATATTTTTCTTTAGTATTCAGTTTACGAAATCGCAAAATACAGTCATTAAATTATTTAAAAAAATATTAATCAAATCCCTTTTTTTTGTAGGTTGCGCTGATTTTTGGCATTGTTGGTGCTTGCCGCAGAGAGGAGTTATCCAATATTACTTTAAAAGATATTGAAGCCCATGAAAAAATGCTACTAATCAAAATTCCGAATACAAAATATAAGATACCGAGAAGCTTTGTTGTTGAAGGAGATTTTCTTAGAATAGTGCAAAAATATATGAATCAGCGGTTCCAAAAAGGAAAATCCGACCGTTTTTTCCAAAATTATCAAAAAGGAAAGTGTACATCTCAAGCAATCGGGATAAACAAATTTGGTAATATGCCAAAAGAAATAGCTACGTTTCTTGGTCTGCCGGATGCAGAGTATTATACTGGGCACAGCTTCAGGAGGACCTCTGCTACATTATTGGCAGATTCAGGAGTCAATTTGACGTCCTTAAAGCGACTAGGAGGTTGGAAGTCAGACAAAGTTGCAGAAGGCTATATTGCTGATTCATTACACAACAAACTAGAAACTGGGAAAAAAATCACACAATCCATTAATTTAAAGTCCAGTCCGTCACCTTCACATGACAATAGTGAAGAGAAAGTTCGTCCATTTACCTTCGTTGATAATGATGTCATTAGATCCAATTCCACCAACTAGCAAACGCCATTGTATAACACCTTTGACAAATATACATAAACAATCATACGAAATTAATAATAGTTTGTCTCAAACAGTAAATATGCAACCTAAAACTTCCCCAGTTAGTATAAAAAACTGTACCAATTTCAATGTATATGTGAATTATAACTTTTCTAAGAAATAAATTATTAGTTAGTTGAGTTTATTGTGTTTTTATTATTTTAATAAATTGCTTATTTTTTTCGCAACTGTATTAAAAATAGTTGTTCAGTACACGTGCGGAACTTGTTCCGACTGTCAACCCTCACCTTCGGCTGCGCCTCGGCTCGGGTCGACATTTGTCGGAACTCGTTGTAATGACAGGCTTTCAGCACTTGTAATGAAATATACTATTTGCGTTGGATAGTCCATCAATCCAGGAAGGGTTTAGGCTATATAACAACACGCTGCGACCAATAGGACTGGAGCTGAGCATAACTAACTCCACGCGAAGGAAGTCGCTGGCAGCCGCTAGTGCATTATAAAAAGCAAATTATATGAACTCATATAATGTATCAGTAAGCTAATTCTGGAGCAGGAACACATACATTGTCTTGAGTTAATCAGAGCGACCTGCTATTCTTATCACTTAAATAATCATTTAGAGAATAATATGCCTTTGAACAAAGCTTGGATTTGATTTGTGCTTTAAATCCATTCAGTAGTTCTTGCACGAAAGAGTAGCAAACATTCATCCATACTTCCTCAGAATCCCTTTGTAACGAGTATCTCCTCAGCCAGAAAGTGCATGAGCCGTAGCTTTTTTGGTTGAGGCTTTTATATAGGTTAGGTTTTTTTTATATCATTGTTATCTTTGTGTGTAACGTAAGCTGGAATGGTACCTATATTGCTTGTTTTTGATTTTAGTTTTATTTTTGTAGTGTTTGTTTTTTTAATTTTCTTTTTTTATAAGCTAGGTAGCTGTGTTGTGTTGTCCACACTATCTTTGTATAATCTGTCTTTTATAAGTGATGACTTATAATTGGCTGTCAGTCTCACATACTTTCTTTTTTATTTGTTTGTTTTAGCTGTAAGTTTTTTTTTTTTTTTTAGATATTATAAACCAGCGCTTGACCGCAATCCTGCCTGATGGTAAACAGTGACGCAATCGTTGATGGTAAAGCGCACTAGTTTATTAAGAGCCTATTCACTCTAGCCTTGAAGACACTCAAATTGTAGTCCGACGGAAACACCGCCGCTGGCAAATTGTTCCAGTCCCTCGATGTACGCGGTATAAAGGAGGAGGCGTAACGCTTCGTCCGGATCGTAGTGGTGTTAACAACGTAAGGGTGGAAACCAGCCGTACGACGGGTCGTCCGCTGGTGGAACGGAGACGGGGGAATTAAATCATGCAATTCCCTCGCACAGTTATTAAATATTAAATAAATAAATATTAGTAGGATGTTAAAGTAAAAATTAAAAAACTAAAAAAACATGCTTTTAAAGAATATCAAACTAAAAAGTTAAAAATAATTTTAAAAAAAGCGTGAGGCGCTTTGTGCACTAATTTTTGTATATTAAGCGTCTCACGCTTTTTTTTTTTAATTGTTTTTAACTTTTTAGTTTGATATTCTTTAAAAGCATGTTTTTTTGTTTTTGAAACTATATTTATTTTCAACTTTTAGTTCGATATTCTTTAAAAAAAAACGAACGAACGAACGTATTGAAAACGGTGGGACATTTTACAGTAATGAGCCGCTCACTCGTAGTCCAAACAGTTAGAGACGGACAAACAAACAAACAAGCAAACATACATGTGAAGCTAATAAAAATCATGTCAAAATAAAAATTATCAATAACATGCCTATCACCGTATTTAGCAGATAACATGAAATTTTATTCCGGGAAGCTCGTAGGCGTCCAACATATTTTTTTTAGAACAGATAAGGTATCTAACTGATTATTTTTCACAATAGAAATTATTTATTAGCCCTTTGTAGGACATTGCATACGAATATGCAAAATCAGCGTCGAACTACTGAGACACAGGCGAGAGTGTGGGCCGTGATCCACAACATTAGCCGCGAATCACCATCATTGTGTGCGAATCGATAGATATGTCACATGTCTTCAATTTTTTGATTCTATTACATGCCGCTTTCCTCACAATGTTCGCGTTCGAGAGTAGTGGTGATGAAATCCATCCATACTAATATTATAAATGCGAAAGTAACTCTGTCAGTCTGTCTGTTACGCTTTCCCGCTTAAACCCCTCAACCGATTTTGAAGAAATTTGGCACAGACAATCTTGAGACCCTGAGAAAGGACATAGGCTACTACTAGGTGACATTTCCCAGCACCAGCCCAAATGTGGCTGCAGTACTCCACACACGAGCGGACCTGTGCTTTGTACAACATTAGAAGCTGAACAAACACAATTTAATATTCAACACAATTTAAATTGTTTTGAAACCAAAGACATTAAATTATATTAACAAGAATAAACGAAATTACACATAGATTACACATTAAAATTAGTCACACGCAGAAACAGTATAATATACATAAAATCAACAATAAAAGGCAGGCGGGGGGGTAGCTGCCCCAACCCCTGGAAATATCGCAGAACATGTATGAACTCTAATATTATAAATGGGAAAGTGAGTTTGTTTGTTTGTTCCGCTTTCACGCCGTAAGCCGTAACTACTGAACCGATTGCTTTGAAATTTGGCAGACGTAAAGCTAGAAGTCCGGATTAAATAACAGGATACTTTTTATCCCGGAAAAAAAAGTTTGGTATTCCCGAAGGAAATCTAAAAAGCGTGATATAACCGAACTCCACGCGAGCGAAGCCGCGGGCGGAAAGCTAGTAATAATTAACATAAAGTAGAGCATCTCTAAGTTCGAACCTAAGACATACAACTCATAGGACGTGACCGTTATTGCTGGACCGATACTAATACTGTTTCTCATCTTATCTATCTATAATAATGCTATTAGTAACATTAACATTCTAACTTATCTCATCATAAGCCTATAATGTTCCTATTCCTAGGATACAGGCCTCCTCTCGGTGAGAGGGAGCGGGCCTTAATCTACCACGCAATTTGACAGTCTATTCCTCCTAATCTGACTCCGAAACGGCTGGTTTTGACGGGACTATTAAAAAACAGTTCATTTTTTAGGGTTTCGTATCTCAAAAAGAAAAAACGGAACCCTTATAGGATCACTTTGTTGTCCGTCTGTCAGTCTGTCAAGACCCTTTATCTCGAGAACGGGTGGACGTATCAAGCTGAAATTCACTTGAAATACTCAAGTCTATTGTCCCTTTAAGCTGTGAAAATATCAAACTTCTAAGCCAAGGCAATCAAAAGATACAGCCGATTATGTCGATATTTTCAACAAATTTTCGACACTCGCAAAGGAATCAAAACCTACAGGATACTTCCCGTAAACTCAGAATATTGAAATTTGGCAAGAAGCATTCTCATATAATGCAAATATAGGAAAAATTGCGAAAATCACATTTTTTTAGTTATATAATATAATAAAAATATTTTAATAAAATGAAACTTACTACCTTATTTCTCACGAACGAATAAAGGTATCAAATTGAAATTTATATCAAATACCTAGGTCTATTATTTATTTACTTATATAATCTTTATTGTACACCAATCAAACATGGAACAAAAAACATTCATCACAAAAAAACATACAATGGGCGGCCTTATCGCTAATGCGATCTCTTCCAGGCAACCAAAGGATGGACAGATATTCCGGAACCACAAATGGGACTGTCATTGGTGCAAACATCATTATTACAATATACTAAAGTAGATACACAAATACATACATATACAAAAATTAATCCATAGAAACTGAACATAACAGGTAAGCAAGTAAATTAGCCAAAAAGTATTTGTTGAACAAGATCATAACGACAAGTAGTGTTCCCTCACGAGTCTCTTCTATTGTCCCTTTAAGCAGTAAAAAAATCAAACTTCTCAGTTAACGCGATCAAAAGATACAGCAGTTTATACCGACACCATAGACGAATTTCCGTCACACGTTAGGGAATCAAAACCTACAAGGTACTTCCCGTGAACTCAGAATCTTGAAATTCGGCACGAAGCAACGTTATAACAAACAGATAAAGGAAAAATTGCGAAAATGATAAATTTGAAGTTACATAAAATATAAAAATATTATTTTTGCATACATGACATAAAATATTTTTTTAATAATTATAAACTTACTACCTACCCTTTTTCACATGAACGCGTAGAGATATTAAAAGTTGAAATTCATATCAAACACTTCTTACCTAATTACCTCTAAAATGTGAAAAATTCTAAATCAACGCAAAAATTCAAAATGCTGAGGTACCTACCTATAATCATACCGTACATACATATTTTGAAATTCGCCACTACTCGTAACGGAATGAAGACATGGACTACTTCCCGCTGACATTGAATATTGAATTTTGGTATGAAACAATAGCTTAAGGTAACCTAACAGAAAAACCCGAAACCTTTTAAATTTTTTAGGCACAGTAACTAGTTAAACCAAAACAAAGACCAACACAATCGTCATTCAATCTAAATATTTTGGTGAATGTAGTTCTGTATATAACCTAAATGCGTCCTAACTGCTGTGTTATACTTAGTACTTATAAATATATTCAAAGACCTTAATTGTAATTTCCTATTGTTGTCAATGATTATCAGACAGCTTGCTTCGTACTGGCGAAGCGGGACGGGGGGGGGGGAGTAAGTAGTAACGAACGAACGCGCAAGAACTAGCCGCCCGCTGGCGCGAAGGCAGGCGGTTGGTCAAGGGTAGGGGTATGGCGGCACAGCGAGCGGCAGCCGTGCGCCATACGCACGAGCGCTTAGATGCTGTTCGCACGTGTACCGAAACTAGTAAAATTTGCGACAATTTCTCGTTGATTTTGTTTACTTCTACTTTGTTTATCAATAAACCGCTTTTTTATAAGTTATAAACTAGCGCTTGACCGCAATCCCGCCTGATGGTAAGCAGTGATGCGATCGTTGATGGTAAAGCGCTCTAGTTTATTAAGAGCCTATTCACTCTAGCCTTGAAGAAACTCAAATTGTAATGTGACGGAAACACCATCGCTGGCAAATTGTTCCAGTCCCTCCATGTAGGCGGTATAAAAGAGGAAGCGAAACGCTTTGTCCGGATCGCAGTGGTGTCAACAACGTAAGGGTGGAAACTCGCCGTACGACAGGTCGTCCGATGGTGGAACGGAGATGGGGGAATTAAATCATGCAATTCCCTTGCACACTCACCAGAATGCATCCTATAGAAGACCGAAAGGCTGGCTACTCTACGCCTGTGCTCCAGGCTTTGGAGACCGCTAAGTTTGTACGGCGGAACCCTCGGTGTGCGAGTCCGACTCGCACTTGGCCGGTTTTTTTCTAATCCATACTAATACTATAAATGCGAAAGTATTTCTGTCTGTCTGTCTGTCAGGCTTTCACGCCAAAACTACTGAACCGATTGTAATGAAATTTGGTACACAGATAGTCTAGAGCCTGAGAAAGGACATAGGCTTATAACATCCCGCTATGACTAATAGGAGCAGAGCAGGAACAAAAAATGTTGCGAAAACGGGATCTAACGCGGACGTACATATTGCTCCCATTATTTTAACCTGCGCTTATTTTATATCAACTGAGCTCTTTCGGATCGAAGCTTACGCCGGTGAAACCGCGGGGCACAGTTAGTATTAAATAATAATTTTCAATATTTAAAAAAATTCCACATAATCGAATTTATTGGGTACCTACCAGTACCACTAAGCACCTTACTAAAAACTGTTATTAGAGTAACTCTTCTCTTATGTCAGATTTTTAGAGGCGAATTTTCAAATAAAATAAATTCCAGTCGCTCGCCACCTCAGCTCGCAACTCCCTACCGAAGATTACTGATTTTACAGCCGAGCGCAAGCGTTAAAACGCTCGGCTAGGTTCGGTAATTTTCGTGCACTATAGTCGCACCCGGTTTTTGGCGATTACGCCGTACATATTGTTAGTGTCTTCTCCGTAGTTTATTTAAAAGTTACAGATATATCCTCGTTTATACTTTGACTAGCTTTCCGCCCGCGGCTTCGCCCGCGTGGAGTTCGGTTATATCGCGCTTTTTAGGTTTCCTTCGGGAATACCAAATTTTTTTCAAGATAAAAAGTATCTTGTTATTTTAATCCAGACTTCTAGCTTTACGTCTGCAAAATTTCAAAGCAATCGGTTCAGAAGTTACGGCGTGAAAGCGGAACAAACAAACAAACAAACTCACTTTCCCATTTATAAATTAGTAATTAGATACAATTTTAATGTCTTTGGTTTCAAAACAATTTAAATTGTGTTGATTTTTTTTTCACGAATACATGACATGAAATTAGCGTTTGTATTTATATGTCTTTTACTTCACACAAAAACTACTAAGAGGATTAGGATGAATTTTGGTCCACAGATAGCTTATGGCCAGGATTAACATCCACCTGGATCATCATTAAAATCGTTTTGCGGAGCTTCGTAGAAAGCAGATGAAAATATTCAGGATATTGCTTAAAGCTCGTGAGACCGCTGTCCGATAAATCCCGGGATTCTGTGGCTTTTCCTTTTGCAGAATCTTATTAGAAAATGGTTTTATAGGTATTCGTCGAATATTCTAGACCGGGAATTCAAGGTAAAAAATAACTGTCTTTTACATAATAACAATCTGTTTTCGTGTCACACTTTGTTTTTAGAAGACCGTGCTTATAAAGCAAAATTTAATTATTAATTCAACTTAATTTCTTAGGCATTTGTTTTCGCGCGGGCCTGCGGGCGGTGAGCAGTGGGCAGCTCGCCGCTCGGTGAGGACCAGGCCCGAGTCGACAGCGCGTCGTGTTGCACGCGCGCCTCAAAGAGATGTCAGCACGTCGTGACGGGGTCCACGAAGACCAATGCCTGCTGGGTCAGGGTTGCGGGTTGGTTAAACAAGAAACCGTGGCCCTGGCCGTCGCACAGGCAAGTGAAGAAACACGGGTGGGTTTTAGTCAGTAAAAGTCTGACACGCCCTTCCGCTCTGCCCAGAGCGGGAGAAGTCATTTGAAGATTTCCCATCCCAAAAAAAAAACCGGCCAAATGCGAGTCGGACTCGCACACCGAGGGTTCCGCTGTACAAACGTAGCGGTTTACAATTTATGACGTACTAGCTTTCCGCCAGCGGATTCGCCCGCGTGGAGTTCGGTTATATCGCGCTGTTTAAATTCCCCTCGGGAACATCAAATTTTTCCGGGATAAAAGGTAGCCTATGTTCTTTCTAAGGGTCTAAAGATTGTCTGTGCCAAACTTCATCAAAATCGGTTGAGAGGTTTAGGCGGGAAAGCGTAACAGTCAGACAGAGCATTTATTGCATTGCATTTCGCATTTATAATACTAGCATTGATTTAGAATTTTTCACAGTTTAGAGGCAATTAGATTTAAGAAGTGTTTGATATGAATTTCAACTTTAATATCTCTACGCGTTCATGTGAAAAAGGGTAGGTAGTAAGTTTATAATTATTAAAAAAATATTTTATGTCATGTAAGCAAAAATAATATTTTAATATTATAAGTAACTTCAAATTTATCATTTTCACAATTTTTCCTTTATCTGTCTGTACTATAATATAACGTTGCTTCGTGCCGAATTTCAAGATTCTGAGTTCACGGGAAGTACCTTGTAGGCAAAGAGATTTAGGATATATAGAGAGGGCATGTGTCAAAATGGCATAGAAAAACTGTGATCCCATGGCTCAGTTCCGCCATCTAGTACAATATAGCAAAATTAGATCGACAATTGGAGACATCAAATAGTAAAAATGAAATAAGTTTATATAAAATATATTCAGCTATTGCCCGGTAGGTGGCCAGTGTGTTCTATGTTGCCAGATCCGATTTAATACCCTAGTATAGTTCAAATCGGGTAAATAAATATTGAAAAGTAAATAAATTAAGTGAAACTTGTCTTGTACAAACAAAAACTGTTTTAGAATTTTATTCGCTACTATTCATTTACCGTGACACCGTCTATTGGCATTTTAGATGTTTTATGCTTACGAAGTATTTTAACGCTCAGTTTATTGCGATTTTTGAGTGTAATAGACCTTTTAGGCCATAAAGCGCATTTTGTTTTGCAATTTTCGTTTGCATTTCGTTTTTAGCAAAATTATTCTTTTTACACGTTTGTTTGCAAATATTTTTAAATTGCAATGCAAAAAACTGTGGTAGGGTTTGTATCATTTCGATATAAAGTTATCGATAATATTCATGAAGTTACTACGACGATGTTTTTTTTGCATTATGATAGCTTGAAACAAAAAATTAGGAAGCAGAATAATTATGGGTAATTTCAAGTTTACAAGTTTCTTATTTATATAATTCTTTTAATATAATAGACGTTAAAGTTTAAAATTGCCGATTAGTACTGAAAATCTAAATAATTGCTTATTTTTTAATTTTTAAATAATTCATTTATAATCAATATATAGGAAGGTCGTTTATCCCTTTGTGATAGAACTCTGAGGATCTAGACTGCACAAACTGTGTGAAAGCAGAACTGCCTCCTGGGAAGAAAACTTCTTGTCACGTAGATCATTGTCCAAATCACGACAAACATGGTAGTCTGCTGGAGCAAGACCTTTACAAGATTCGTACGCCATTATCTTTAAAAACGTCAAAAAAATCACGGTTATTGTATGGGAGCCCGCCTTCAGTATTTTTTTTATTTTAATTATTTATTTGTAATTTGAATATATAACCAAATATTCTGTGAACATTTTAAGCGTCTATCTGTTTCCGTTATTAATATGGAGCAAAAAACGGCAAAAATTCACGTTTGTTGTATGGGAGCCCCCTTAAATATTTTATTATTTTTATTCTTAGTACTTGTTGTTATAGCGGCAACAGAAATACTAACACAATCTCTGGAAATTACAACTGTCTCGCTATTACGGTTTATGAGATACAGCCTGGTGACAGACGGACAGACGAACAGAGAAGTCTCATGAATAGGGTTCGTTTTACCTTTTAGGTACGGAATCCTCAAAATCACAAAGTAGCTCGCAATCATTGTACTACATATACGTACCTACATATTTTATGAATATATTTCATTATAAATAAGTTATGTAATCTATGTACTTATCCACTTAACCGTAAATTTTATTCCAATTTTTACGGTTAAGTAGAAAAGTACTGAAATTAATAACTTACTATTTCATTTCTAATACAAGGTACCGATTCTTTTTTTTTAAATTTGATCTACAAGTCTTTCCAAAGTAGATAACTTCTCTTTTAAAATGCATTGAGCATAATTTCGACGAATGAGACGTAAGCCAATTTTCTTCTCTACGGTCTATCTGGACAAATCGTATCCACTTTTTCCCTACGACATTATTTTTATTCGGAAACCAAAAATGTCAATAAAATACAACAAAATGTATTCATCTTAAGTATTATCGATAACTAAATCGATAAACAACATTACTACATCTCTACAAGAAAATAGTAAAACTACTCAACAATAGAGGGCGCTTATTACAATAATATAAAATTTTCTAGAACTAAGATTTTTTTAAATTTGAATTGCAGACGAAATATAAATAATTCATAGAAAAACATTCCGAATTTAGGTCCAGTCGTTTTACTATAACGAGATGTACAGTAACACAAAGCGCAACATGGCATATTTCCTTAGAAAATGTTTATTCTTAGTGGACACAAATTACGTCCTGACGCGCAGACTAGACTGAGCGACTTTTAATCAAGTAGATAAAAGTATTGGCTTGCGATTTTGTTCGTGATGTCCTGTTTATTGTAAATATAATTTTAATGTCTTTGCGTGTAGGTTTTGATTCCCTAGCGTGTGACGAAAATTCGTCTAAGGTGTCGGTATAAACTGCTGTATCTTTTGATCGCTTTAACTTAAAAGTTTGATTTTTTCACTGCATAAAGGGACAATAGACCTAGGTATTTGGTATAAATTTCAATTTGATACTTTTATTAGTTCGTGAGAAATAAGGTAGTAAGTTTCATTTTATTAAAATATGTTTATTATATTATATAACTAAAAAATTGTGATTTTCGCAATTTTTCCTATATTTGCATTATATGACAATCCTTCATGCCAAATTTCAAGATTCTGAGTTTACGGGAAGTATCCTGTAGGTTTTGATTCCTTTGCGAGTGTCGAAAATTTGTTGAAAATATCGACATATCGGCTGTATCTTTTGATTGGCTTGGCTTAGAAGTTTGATATTTTCACAGCTTAATGGGACAATAGACCTAGGTATTTGGTATAAATTTCAATTTGACAACTTTATTCGTTCGTGAGAAATAAGGTAGTAAGTTCCATTTTATTAAAATATGTTTATTATATTATGTAACTGAAAAAATGTGATTTTCGCAATTTTTCCTATATTTGCATTATATGACAATCCTTCATGCCAAATTTCAAGATTCTGAGTTTACGGGAAGTATCCTGTAGGTTTTGATTCCTTTGCGAGTGTTGAAAATTTGTTAAAAATATCGACATATCGGCTGTATCTTTTGATTGGCTTGGCTTAGAAGTTTGATATTTTCACAGCTTAAAGGGACAATAGACCTAGGTATTTGGTATAAATTTCAATTTGATAACTTTATTCGTTCGTGAGAAATAAGGTAGTAAGTTCCATTTTATTAAAATATGTTTATTATATTATATAACTAAAAAAATGTGATTTTCGCAATTTTTCCTATATTTGCATTATATGACAATCCTTCATGCCAAATTTCAAGATTCTGAGTTTACGGGAAGTATCCTGTAGGTTTTGATTCCTTTGCGAGTGTCGAAAATTTGTTGAAAATATCGACATAATCGGCTGTATCTTTTGATTGGCTTGGCTTAGAAGTTTGATATTTTCACAGCTTACAGGGACAATAGACCCGAGTATTTCATGAGAATTTCAGCTTGATACGTCCACACGTTCTTGAGATAAAGGGTGGTGACAGACAGACAGACAGACAGACAGACAGACGGACAACAAAGTGATCCTATAAGGGTTCCGTTTTTTCCTTTTGAGGTACGGAACCCTAAAAAAAAAGGATTTGTTTTCAAAAAAGTGTAAAGACAAGATAAGACGGAAAATACATTTATTTAGGGCAAACGTGATGCATAAAAAGTTATGAAAAGATTAAAGCTATGAAATAAAAAATCATGATCGAATTACGTTTGTCATACCTTTGAAAGTCAAAAAAAGAAGTAAAAAAAAACACATCAAAGAAAACTACCCATCTTTGTGAAGTCTTTTTTGTTCAGAGTTGTCATTTACACAAAACACGAACAAGATCGTAAATACCTAATCGTAAAAACTAAAAAAAGGGGTTTCAAAAATTCAAAATTCTTTTATTATTTTTGCCATTTAGTTGTTTGTATATAAAATATGTAAAGAAATCCCTGTCCGACCCATAAGCATAATAAAGGATATGTAAACACACGACCAAATAAGATATGAAAATTTAAATAATCATCATAGTAACCATATTAATGAATTTCCCGAGGGATAAAGCTCATGTCACATAGTATGAAGGTATGGGAGAAAGTGATTGGGAAAAGATTGCGAGAGGAGAGTGAGATTACCCCAAACCAGTTTGGGTTTATGCCAGGTCGAGGAACAATGGACGCCACTTTTGCACTCCGCCAAATGTGCGAGAAGTACAGACGTGCACACAAGAACTTGCACATGGTGTTCATTGATCTGGAGAAAGCGTATGATAGGATACCTCGTGATGTGCTTTGGTGGGCCCTGAAAGAGAAAGTTTTGCCTGGGAAGTATGTAGAGTTAATTCGTGCTATGTACAGTCAATCTCGTACCTACGTCCGGTCGGCTGCTGGCAATACCGACGAGTTCAGTGTGGCGGTAGGCTTGCACCAGGGATCGGCTTTAAGTCCGTACCTCTTCCTATTGATTATGGACGCTCTTACGTCGGACATCCAGGAGGAGGCACCCTGGTGCATGCTGTTCGCCGATGACATTGTTCTCGTCGGTGAAGATGGGCCTGAGATCCAGAGCAGATTGGAGAAATGGCAACAGAAGCTGGAGAATGTTGGCTTGAAAATCAGCAGAACCAAAACCGAATATATGTTCTGCGATTTCGGCGGTCTCTCCACTTCTGGAGCCATAGCGCTTGATGGCGCACTCCTACCAATCTGCTCCGACTTTCGGTATCTCGGTTCACTCGTGCAAAGCGATGGCGAAATAGATCGGACGGTTAAGCACAGAATTAACACTGGGTGGATGAAATGGTGGCAGGTCACGGGAACAATCTGCGACTCCCGCATTCCCCTTAAACTTAAGGGGAAAATATATAAAACCATGATCCGACCTGCTGTCTTGTATGGATCAGAATGTTGGGCTACGAAAGGGATGAATGAAAGGCAATTGCATGCAGCCGAGATGAGAATGCTAAGAGGGATGTGTAGTGTTACACGAATGGATAGAATAAGAAATGAGTACATAAGAGGAAGTCTGAAAATGGCACCGGTAGCTGAAAAGTTGTGTGGAAATCGGTTGTCATGGTACGGGCATGTGTTACGGAGAAATGAGGAAAACGTCGTGAGGAGAGTTTTAATTAATAATAATAATATATAATAATAATAATATATTTATTTGCCTAAAAACACGGTATACAAGGATGGTATCAATAAAATTTAGAACGAACATGTTTTGCCAATATAAAATAAGCATGCAAATTTTTCAGAATATAACTGACATTAACATTTTTTTCAATGAATTCTTTTACACTATAAAAACTATTTACAGATAGCCATTCGTACATTTTCTTTTTAAATAATGTAGTATTAACGTTTTTGATATCATTGGGCAACTTATTATATAAACGTACACACATTGCAAGACAGCTTTTACTATATTTAGATAGCCTCGGAATATCACTTAGTACGAGCCTGCAGGGGTCTCGTCGGTTTCGGACACAAATGTCATTTGCTTTTACAAATAAATCTTGATGTGGCCTAACAAACATGCATATCTCATAAATATAAAGTGATGGTAACGGTAACAAACCAAGTCTTTTAAATACTGGTTGGCAGGAGTCATCCGGTTGAAGGCCACATATTGCTCTTATGCATTTCTTTTGAGCGACAAATGCTCTATTTACATCTGTACCATTACCCCACATCACAAGACCATAGCGTAGTAAAGATTCTACATACGCATGGTAAGAAATAATAGCAGTTTTTAAATTCGTTACATTTTTAACCTGTTTCAGCGCATAGACGAATTTATTAATTCTAGTACTAACATTATCTACGTGTTCTTTCCAATTAATGTCTTTATCTATTGTAACACCCAGAAATTTGGTATGTGTTACTTCCTTAATTTTAGTTATATTCAATTTTATGTTGTATTTATTATTATTTGATTGATTAAATTGAATGTAAACTGATTTATCTAAATTCATTTTTAAATTATTCATGTCAAGCCAATTTAATAACATATCTATTGTATTATTGATATCTAATTCATGATCTGCAATGGTACTTTTCATTCTATCAGATGTCACTATGATTGTTATGTCGTCAGCAAATAATACGCATTTATGCTTGGTTATTTTTATGATGTCATTTATATATAAAATAAATAATAATGGGCCTAGTACGCTTCCTTGTGGAACACCATACTTATTAACCATATATTGCGATGAGTAGGATGTCATATCTTTAGTTTTGGTAATTTTATTGATTATGACACGTTGTTTTCTATTACATAAATATGACGATATCCACTGTAGAGGAGGTCCCCTAATCCCGATGTTCTCTAACTTATCCAGCAATATTTTGTGTGACACCAGATCGAAGGCTTTCGATAAATCAAAGAAAAGACCAGTAGTGATTTGGTTCTTGTTAATATTCGAAAGTATATTTTTCATAAGGGTGAAAATGGCTAAAGACGTGGATTTATTTTTTTGAAACCCAAACTGCTCATCAATTATTATTTGGAACTTATTGCAAAAATTAACTATTCTTTTGTACATACATTTTTCAAAAATTTTGGTGAAGATAGGTACTAAAGTTATAGGACGATAATTATCGATATCACATTTATCTCCTTTTTTGAATATCGGCTTTACTATGGATAATTTTAATTTATCGGGAAAGCTTCCAGATGTAAATGACATATTGATTAGGTGAGTTAAGATCCCAGTCAGTTCATTACAGCAGGCTTTTAAGATTTTTGTGCTAATTTCATCATAACCTTCTGCTCTGGTATTGCTTAAACACATTATTTCCTGTCGAACTTCACTTTCCAGCATATGTTTCAAAAACATAGAGTTGACACTTATATTTTCCCTAGAGTTTGGACCAGCACTTTGTTGAGTTCGTGCGTTATGCGTTAAATTTGCATAATGGCTGTTAAATAGAGAAGCCATTTCTACCGGGTCAGTAACTACAGCATCTTTTAACTTTATCATTTCTATGTTGTCTTTGAGGGTAGTACTATTTATTTCATTTTTAATGACAGTCCATGTGGCTTTACACTTGTTATCCTGTGTGTTAATATATTTTTAACACCCTTGCTCGTAAAGCTGATGTAATCCCACCGGTTTTAAATATGTAAAGTGGGCCATAAGAAACGCGTGTGTTATCAAAGCAAATAGTTAAGTTATAGTCCATACAAATTCCATAACAGCATTATTTGTCATTTCAAATAATTATGGAACTGATCGCCGCCGCGTGGCTCTAGCCAGTGAGCAGCGCGCGAAAGCAACAGTGTGCATTCACAGATTGAGTTTATTTAAAATAACTGATGTCCTATTTGAAATAAACAAATTTGTATTTGTTTGTATTTAAATGAGTATTTGTAAAAAAAAAAGCAGTTTATTCGGTAATTTAAAAACTTGACTGCATGCTCTAGCATCTTTGCCAACATTTTCACGCAGCTACGGCAGAAAATAAACCTCGCGCCATTTTTCTCAAATTTTCTTTTCTTTGTAGTTGTATTCTGAATATCTTTTTTTCTGTTTCCTCGCAAGTGTGTTAAAAAATGTCGTACGATATACGTGCGTATTGGTTATAACATGCTCGGCTCAATTACACCCTCGCCTTCGGCTCGGGCTGAAATTCCGCCTCGCATGTTATAACCATCATTACGCACTAATATCGTAATGTACTATTATATTTGCGTTCTTTTTTGATCCGTAAATACATTTCTTCAGCAAATTGGAGTAATTTTTGTATCTAATTTTATTAATAGAATTTTTAGTTTTGTAATACTGGTAACGTAGCCTCCGTTTAGTTTGGCAACTTAGACGTATTCCTCTGCTTATCCACTTTTGAGTGTTTTTATTATCGCGGTTCACTCTAACTCTAACCTTGGGGAAACAGAGGTTGTAGAATAGGCTTACCAGTTCATGGAAATCACTGAATGCGGAATTTGCATCAGTATCTTGATAAATCTCAGACCAAGTAAGGTTTACCAAGCATTCTTTGAATTTACGAACGTTATCTAAGCTGTAATCTCTTTTAGAAATGTAGTATATTGGTGCTTTTTGTAGTTTATGTTTAGTAGGAAAGCTTAACATTTGTGCCGTGTCATGATCGGAAAGGTACAGGGGTAGTACAGATGATGTAGCGTTGGTAATGTTGCTCAAGATATGGTCAATACAAGACAGCTTACGTGTAGGAACAGTTATATGGATTTTCAAATAATAATTGTTACACAAATCTTGCAATTCTTTTGTAATGTTACCTTTTTTCAATGTATTTATATTTATATCACCGGCTATAACTAAATTTACTTTAGATTTGTATTTTTTTAGCAAATCGTGTAAAAGTTTATGCAATTTTGTTAAAAACTGATTTGGATCAGATTGGGGCGTTCTATAAACACATATAATTACAAGTTTAATATTTGTTACCTCTACACCACAAGCTTCAAACGTGTTCTGAGTTGCATAGTTTTTTACGAATATTAATTCTTTGTAATTTAAGCCTTTTTTAATTAATATACACGTGCCACCTCTTTGTTTATCTCTACAGAAGCCAGCAGCCATTTCATAATTGTACAGTTTTACGTAGTTTTCACAGCCTTTTTTTAAAAAAGTTTCAGATAGACATATTACATCTGGGTCAACGTTTACTTCTTTTAACTCTTGAATTGTGATTTCTAACAGTTCTTGTTTGGATAACAAACTGGCGATATTTTGGTGAAATATTCTAAAGTGATGTGTTGTGTTGTTTTGAGATACGAAAAAATGAGTCGCGCTTGTTTATCACAGGAAAGTAATAGGGTATAGTTCCTATTTTACCCTTTTCGTTACATTGTAAAGAGAACCTATCCGTGTTTGATCTATTCTTAATACGACTAAAGTAATAGAGAATTGTGCCTTTTTTGGGTTCGCTTGTTGAAACGTTTAATTTAGAACTTGATTTGTTACTCGCTATTATTTTTCGAATTTCACTCGGATTTAAATATTTATCATTATAGTCACAGTAATCTATGATATAATTTATTGACTCACAAACATCGGAGAGTTTCGTGGATGTTTCATTTAAAAAGTGACATTTTCTATATTTATTACAAATATTCTTTATACAATAGTTTAACTTACGGACATTGAGGTACATGTTATTGACGACATTTAACACAATAACAGTATTATTTAAGAATGTATTGAGTATAATTTGCAATTGTGACAATAATAGTTTTGGATTTTTATCATTTTCGCCTATGCATATTATAATTTTGTCTTCATTTGTCAATTTGGTATTTCTGCAGTTTGCTATTATTTCACTGCAAGGCGCATTTGGCTTTGTAATAGAGACGAGTCTGTATTTCTCATATTGTGTATTTGTCCTTGAGTGTGAGATGGCCGCTGCAAGTCCAACGCAGCGCTGAGTACCAAAAATAAACATTTTTCTTTTAGTCTGTCCGTCTGTGGTAGCAATTTTCTGAGGACTGGCGGTGTTTACTACATTTCGCTTTATTTCCATACGAGCGACAGGTTCAAAGATATTGCAACTATTCTGCATTATCGTCGTAATACGGTCCATGAGGGTTGCTATTTCTAGTTGCGCAACCTTCAGTTGCTGCTGCAGATTAACAATTTCTTGTTCCAAGAATGGCACATGTTCATCGCTGTCAGTATCGACGTACGATCTGGATACAAGTCTGGATGTTAAGGACGGTGTAGAGAGTATCTTGTGTTGATTTGACAAACCTTGCCTCTTTTTCTTTTTAGTGCTTGTAGTCGGAGTTGCAAACATGGAGGGTGACTGGCATAAAGATTTTAGTGTTTTATTTTCAGTTACTAATTTATTTATTTGCTTATGTAGCTCGGTGTTTTCCAATAATATATTTCCTAATTCATTCTCAGCGATTTCGAGTTTTAATGTAATTATGAATGTTGATGGCTATAAGAGTAGGGGAAGACCAAAGAAACGATGGATGGAATGTGTGAAGGATGATATGGCTAAGAAGGGGGTGACTGCCGAGATGGCTTCTGATAGGGATGTATGGAAGAAAAAGACATGTTGCGCCGACCCCAAATAAATTGGGATAAGGGCAGCTGCTGCCCCTTTCGCCAGCGCATGTATTGCCTACCGCACATGTATTAATTTACCTCCTTATGCGAAGTACTACTTATTTTTTAGGGGGATTTTTTTTTTAACTTTAGCCGGGCTTTGTAGGTATTAGTTCACGGATCGGACAGGGTTTTGTTTACATATTCTAAAAAGAGTTTTCTCTATTTGAGTAAATGCGTTAAACTTTGCCACTGCAAGTCAGAGTACATATTTTTTTTTAATTCGTTACATAATAGTGAAGCAATAGTTGAGGACGGCTATAAGCTATTTCATATAACGTTAATGCCCTTTAGAGCAGTGCAGAAACCAAAAAACGCAAAAAGAAGAAATAACGTAGCCAGGTGACGCAATGCGATCTGAAGCGTTTTCAGTAGTAGGTAACCAATGCAATAAAGATAACATTTTTTTTTTTTACAAATTATGTGTAATCTAGTGCTTGACCACAATCCCGCCTGATGGTAAGCAATGATTTTTTATATGTTGTATGATGTTGATTTCAGAGCACTTTTGAAAAAGTTAATACTTAAACGTTGTTTTTTTTTTTTTTTTTTATATATATATATATATATATATTATAAACTAGCGCTTGACCGCAATCCTGCCTGATGGTAAGCAGTGACGCAGCAGTGGTGTACGTTTAAAGTAGTAACATAGACTGAACCGCAAAAAAGCACAAATCAGCCAATCCTTCGAGAGCTGAGTGTCACAATAAAACTCTCCTGTGTATGCATTTGAAGAATTTTACAATATTTTAGGCAATTATGGCATTAGCCAGAAAAGATAGAGACAGCCTCAAACATCTGACGGCTACTGGGGAGGTTACTACGTTCTAGAGGTCGCAGTCCAATAAAGTGGACTAACCATATTCGTTCATCATTCATTCGACACCGGCCTGCATGATGCTATATCCACGGCCAGGAATCGTAACAGATGGCGAACTATTGTAAACGAGAAGATAATTCCACAGGGACATCACGAGCCTCAGTAATGAGGAGAACGATTTGAGGAGGAGGAGGAACCTGAACTTAATAATATAAGAAATAAAGTTATTTTTCCATTAATTTGTTTACTTTTTGGCGAATATACAATACTATGATAGGTAAGGTAAGTCGTGGTGGCTTAGTAGGTAAAACACCAGCCTCTCAAGTATGAGTGTGCGGGTTCGATTCCAGGTCAGGCAAATACCAATGTAACTTTTCTAAAGTTATATGTACTTTCTAAGTATATCTTGGACACCAATGACTGAAGGTGAAGGAAAACATCTTGAGGAAACCTGGACGTTAAGTCTGAAATCGCCAACCCGCATTGAGCAAGCGTGGTGATTATGCTCAATCTTTCTCTGTATAAGAGGAGACCTGTGCCCAGCAGTGGGACGATAAAAGGTTGATGATGACGACGATAGATCCTTAGCTGACTCCAATGCAAACAGAAACACTAACCCCTTTATGTTGTCACGTTGCAACGTTCAGAGTTGAAACGAGACGTTTAAGTCACGTTGCTCAATCATCTATGTAGCTATTACTATATCGTGTAGACGATGGAGCCACGTGACGAACGTTAATAACGACAGTACCCAGTTTCTACATGAAAATCTTCAAAACCTTTTGTGTGGTTCTTTCTCAGAACACGATCTCAAACAATAATTACTCGTCATGCGATTTAAGTTGTAGTTCATGGGTTAGAACCCCATCAGGCGCTTTACTTTGTGTAAATTGTTTTTATATCACCACTGCTCGAGTTTTTGGCGGGAAGCTAAGATGAGTGCCACGCTCATTTTTCATTGGACTTTTAAATTATTTATAGTGTCGTTTACTAAATAAAAACGCGTGATTTATGTAGTAAAAAGTGCATTCAGTGAATAATTCATAAAGAACAGTGAAATATTGTAGCATAGTGGCCACATCATGGCTTTGTACCAAAACTTCCTCTTAGTGTCAGTTCACGTGAGAAACGAAAGGAGATAGGTTTAGTTAGGATAAGTTAGGATAAGTTACAAAAGAAGACAAGATATAATTAAGACTTGGCTTAAAGGTCTTAGAAACCAGGCCATAAATCCCCAAAAAAAAAATCACCACTGCTCTCGAAACGGTGAAGGAAAACATCGTGAGGAAACCGGCATGTCCTAGAGGCATTAACCTTGAAAACGTGGGACATCTACCAACCCCATTGGGCCAGCGTAGTAGGTTACGACTCACTCCCTCTCACCGAGACGAGGCCTGTGTCCCAACAGTGGGAACATTATAGGCTGATTATGTGTGTATTACTTGGAGACCAAAGCTGGAAATGCGATAAAAGAATCAGCTGTTTCCTACATTTTGACGAATCCTACAAATATTACAAACGCGTAAGTTTGAGAATATATATTATATACATAAATGTATGTATGGATGTTATATATTTATTTATTTATTCATTCATTTAATTTAAGCCACTAGGGCCCACCATAACAAATATCACAACCTTCGTGGAGTGATGCAGTCTGGACACGTATAGCATCGTCGTCGGTACGGCTGGATGCAGCAGCATTTTAGGTCCTGCCAGCGCAGTACCGCATGATACCGTATGATGTAACTCGTTTACGCAAAAACTGCTCAACAGATTTAGAGAAAAGATATGCCTAAACTGAAGTATGGCAGATACCCCGCAATGAGAACGCATGTATAAACATGATTCCTGGAAATATTTAATGCAGAATAGCTAAAAATTAGTATTTTGTAATTAAAAAGGTTTAGCAACTTTTCATATCGGCCCAATACTAAAAATAATATAGCGTAACTCCTACGACAAAGGTAAAAAAACTTCAAACAATAAGATTGTTATGAAATTTTATCTAGGCGTTCTAACGAGTCTGCTCCGATTTTTTGATAATTGTGTTTTTCACTGGTGTTTTTGCGTTAAGGTACTTGAAGTAAATATGTTCAAAGAGGTTATTGCTAGAAAATGACTTGGTACAACGGATTTTTTTTGGACAATACCCGCCACACTCTTCCCAACCCACTGCAACTCCTGAAAGCCAGAATCAACAGTGGAGACCGCCAGAAAAACACCGAGAAATGAAGCTCGACGAGTCCCGGAGCCAACGGGATGGGACGGGGGGGAAGGGGGTCAACGGATTTACGATACTCCCTGAGCTTGTCATGTTAAACCAAAATAATGCATAACAACAATTGAGAAACGTTTTTATTTGGTACTATTCAAGCCCGGACTTAAAATAGTACCAACAACGCCGGGTACCGGTACCACACTGGCTATATTAAATACCGATAACTCTCGCCTCTCGCATAAGACCTATAGTTCTGGAATGGCATCTATTTATAATTTTCCCGTAACTCGAAATATGATTTTGTTAGAAAACGAATTTCGGTCGGCTTGTGGACGGCAGTATATCTATATACCACTGTTTACACCGTTTCTTTAAATTTGTGTGATGTTATGCTTTTGAGTATATTTTTGTTTCTAACATTTTTATATATTGTCCCTAACAGCCCCAACTGAAGGTAAATAATATCGAAAAATATCGCGTTTTGATTAAAATTCAAATAAAATAAGTTTTCGGGACCACAACAACATTTTTCATAAAGTTGGTTTGAAATGGAAGCTGTTGTGTATAAAAGCAATTAATTAATTTATGCCAGGACTAGTTGCACCCCGCGGTTTTACCCGCATAATTTTTGATCCCCTTGAACATCGGGATAAAAAGTATCATATGTGTATTACTCATTATAAACTATCTGTGTGCCAAATTTTATACAAATTCGTTGAACAGTTCCTGCGTGAAAGAGTAATAAACATGAATTCATCCATATGTAGCGGTACCTACAAACGCCACAAATAAACAACGCGTCATACTGACGTCACATGAATTCTACATCTCGCAAGCAGAGTTTACCGTGCAACTAGCATACATACAACTTCCCAACATCAACAGTTTGTTAAGTGCCCGTCCGACATAACCCAGTGGATTAGCTCTCAGAAGTAGCAGTGGGCACATAGCTTGTGCAGCCGATGGCCGATGGGGCAGAAAGGCTCTTGAATGGCGACTACATACCAGCGAGCGGCAAACGACAAGCAACGGCAAGCGTCGGACGCCCACCGACTAGGTAGACGGATGATCTGACCAAAATCGCAGGGATGCGCTGGATGCAGGCCGCGTCCAACCATTCTTTTTAGAAATCATTGGGGGAGGCCTATGTCCAGCAGTGGACTTCATGTGGCTGAGATAATGATGTTGATGATACTGGACAAGCTACTTTTTATCCCGATATACTCATGAGACTGACACTTATGCGGGTGAAACTACAGAGGGCGACTTATCCATACTAATATTTATATTATAAATGCGAAATTATCTCTGTCTGTCTGTCTGTCCGGCTTTCACGCCAAAACTACTAAACCAATGGTAATGAAATTTGGTACACAGACAGTTTACAGCCTGAGGAAGGACATAGGCTATATAACATCCCGCTATGACCAATAGCAGCAGGGCAGTAACAAAAAATGTTGCGAAAACGGGAGCAAACGCGGACGTATTGCTTCCATTATTTTAACAGGCGCTTATTTTATATCAACTGAGCTTTTTTTATTTTTTTCGGAATGAACATTCCCACGGAAACCACCGCGCGCTGTAAACTTAAGTCCACGCGGACGGAGTCGCGGGCAACAGCTAGTACAGAATAAATCCAAGAAAATAAGTATTTACTCTCATATTAGTCGCTAGCCAGGCCATTGCCCTTCAACGTGTTTATTCTGTAAAGCCTCTGATTTTTTAGCTAAGGGTTATTTACCCAACTACCCCATAAACTATTCTACGGTGCCCATTAAGGATAATTGAATGTACTGCGTTGTCACAACATTTCAACGTCAAGTTGTTTGTGTTATGAGAAATAATAAGTTTTAAGTAAACGCCTTCCGTTAAAGCCCATCGATCGATAAGATAATGTTGACTTATTTAGTTTATAAACTGGGTGGGGAATTATAGTGATTTCAATGCCTCCACACGATGGGGCGAAAGATGGACGGCGCCGTCGGCGAGGCCGGCCTAGAAAGAGATAGCGAGAGGATCTGGTCGAATATCGCCAAGGCTGGTTGAATGTGGCCCCGGAAAAAAGTTTCTAGAAGGATTTCGGAAAGTAAATGATACGAGAGAAAGACAAAACCAAAGGAAACTTGGTTTTATTGTACTTTAAAACTTATGCATTAAAACAAGACATTAGGAATTATATGACAAGACGTCTTGTCAAAATATAAACAACTAAATAACATAGACAGACAAGGAGTTCATATATCATTCACCCCATCCTTTTAAGACGAGACGTAATCTCGAAGATAGAGCGGAGGTCTACACTCTTGGGCAGAACGGAGGTAGGGCGGAGGCCTACTTTCTTGGGTAGACCGGAAAGGCAGGGGGTCATCTGTCAATTCTGACGGGCCAGGTTCTTCGTTCAGAGATTGAGTATTTTCTGTGGCAGAGTTTGGTACAGGCATTTCTTCAGTATCTTCGGCATCTAGGAAAATATCCTCATTTTCCGGTATTGGAGCCAAGGACCTGTTTGAGACGGTGGTTTCTCGACCATCTGGCAATCTCACAAATGAATAATCAGGATTGCTTTGTAACAACTCTATTTCCTCAATGGCTGGATCATATTTAGAATTTCTAACGTTTCTTTTCATGAAGACAGGACCTGGCGACAACAACCAAGTTGGCAGAGATGAACCATTGGTTGAGCGACGAGGGTGACTGAACATCCTTTCATGAGGAGTGGTGTTAATGCCTGTGGATAATAGAGATCTGATAGTGTGTAGAGCGATAGGTAAGGCTTTCTCCCACTCAGAAATTCCTAAATTATTACAGCGAAGATAAAGCTGAACTGTCTTCCACAATGTACCATTTAGAAGCTCAACCAATCCGTTACCCTGCGGGTTATACGGTGAAGTCCGACTACAAGCGATTCCAAGGCTTGTTAAAAATGTTCTTGTTTCGTCCGAGAGAATAGAAGTTCCTCTATCCGTATGCACGTATGCAGGAGTACCAAATAAGCAAAAAAGTTCTTTTGAGCACCTAACAACAGTTGCTGAAGACATGTCTTTACAAGGAAAAGCAAACGGGAACCTGCTGTATTCGTCAATTATATTAAGGATGTATTTGTTAGTAGAATTCGATGGTAAAGGACCTTTGAAGTCAAGATTAAGTCTTTCGAATGGAGCTGTCGCTTTGACTAGGTGCCCTTCATTCTTGACATATCTGGGTTTTAATTCAGCGCATACACGACAGCTAGCGGTCATTCTTTTTACATCTTCTACTGAATACGGCAGGTTTTTGGAGCGGATCCAATGTACCATTCTTGTTACGCCGGGGTGGCATAAGGATCTATGAAGATCAGCAAGTTTATCAAGAGAGCCACATGCGACTGCACAAACTCTGGACAGTGCATCCGCGGCTACATTTTGTTTGCCAGGTCGGTAAATTATATCGTATTTATAGCAGGATAATTCTAGGCGCCATCTCTCTATTTTTTCATTCTTGATTTTACTTGTGTAAGTTTGATTGAACATGAAGGAGACTGACTGTTGGTCTGTAATAAGTATGAAGTATCGGCCGATCAAATAATGGCGCCATTTACGGAGGGCTTCTACTATCGCACATGCCTCTTTTTCTATCGAGGATTGGCGCCGTTCAGAATTATTTAATGAGCGTGTGAAAAACGCTACAGGGCGGCCTTTCTGGGAAAGCGTAGCAGCGATGGCAAATTCTGATGCATCAGTCTCGACGGTGAACGTCTCTTTGGTGTCAATTGAAGCAAGAGATGACTTCGCGATGTCAGATTTTAGTTTATTGAAGCATTCAGTTGCTTCTTTAGATAGGGGAAACTTAGTGTCGACTAACGGTTTAATTTTAGCGGAATAATTGTTGATCCATTTAGAATAATGGGCAAATAGACCAAGAGTTCTTTTTAGAGAGGCTGCATATATCGGAACGGGGAGATTTAGCAGTGGTTCTAAGCGTGACTTGTCGGGCTTAATAGTATTGTTATTAATGGTATAGCCGAGAAGGTTAATTGAGTCGGTTTCGAATACGCATTTGTTTTTGTTTAAGGTGAGATTGTATTTTTCGGCAGCTTCCATGAATCGACGCAGATTAACGTCATGTTCTTGTTTGTCCTTTCCACAGATGGTAACATCGTCTAAGTAGGCGTAGGTTCCTTTTAGCTTCTCTGTACGAATAATATAGTGAAGGGTTCTTTGGAAAGCAGCAACGCCGTTCGTAACGCCAAATGGTATGCGAGTAAATTGATACAAATTGCCGCAAGCCTCGAATGCTGTTTATATCTTTTCTTTGGGAAGGATTGGTACTTGATGATACGCACTTTTTAAGTCAATTTGACTGAATAAATTGTATTTAGAGACTGCGGTGACGATAGAATCTATACTTGGGAGGGGATATGCATCTAGGTCTGTGAATCTATTTATCGTTTGAGAGTAATCAATTACCAAACGTTTTCGGTGATGTCCCCCTCCAGCGACTATAACTTGTGCTCTCCACGGAGATATGCTTGGCTCAATAACTTTGTCTTTGAGCAGGTTTGAAATTTCAGTTGATATGAATACTTGATCTCCTTCTGAGTGACGTCTGGAACAAATGGCGATTGGTTTGATAGATGGCGAAAGATTTGTAAAGACAGTTGCTGGAGGTACGGATGCTTCAAGAACGTTGCATATTTTTAGGGTTCCTTTTTCACCACCAAACTGCAATTCGAGAGAAGAGTGTCCTTTTAGGATGTCGTGACCGATGATGATGTCAGCACATAAGTTATCGACAATGAGCAGCCCCTGTTGCTTATAAATGTGGTTATCAATCTGAATAGTAGCATGGCATATATACCTTTAACATATGATACGTTGTTTAATGAAGCGATAGTCAAAGCTTGATTGCAGTGTTTCCTTTTAAGATTAAGTGTTAGAGCCAAAGCATTATCTATAAAACTGATAGAGCTTCCAGTATCAACTAGGGCATCGACATTGTGATTATTTACAGTGATAGTGATTGTGGCCTTACGTAAGCTGGAAGGAGCGGCGGCACAGATAGATGCAAGGGAGGCGGGATGAGATTCTTGAGATTCTTCTTCAACATTCACAGCATTGAGGTTTTGCTGTTTTCGTCCAGCACTACGGCAAACGTTGGCAAAATGACCCTTCTTCTGACATAGTTGGCATTCAGCGTTATTTGCTGGACATTTGATCCTTGGATGGACGTTGCCGCCACAAAAAAAAGCACCTGTGTCGTTTAGAATTGCTATAACGTGAGGTCATGGCTGCAATATTCGGCTGATGAAGGTTTTCTTGTGATTCGATGGATGCCACTGCATTCAACATGTTAGTAGAGGCTGGTAGTGCATTTGATTGCAATGCTTGAGAAGTATTTTCTGCGGTCTCTAGGGAAATTGCTAAATCTAATGCCTCTTCCAGCGTCATTTCTGATTTCTCGAGTAAGCGTTCCCGAATTCGTTGGGTTGACAGACCTGCGATAAAGGCTCCACGGATTGATTCATTTTGGTGCTCTTCCGCAGTGACGGTTTTGTAGTGGCAGTCGTACGCTAGAGAGGTAAGCGCCCTGCAGTACTCTACTATCGTTTCCCCGGGCTGTTGTTTCCTGCAAGTCAGTTGGTGTCGAGCCGGTATAATATTCTTCCTCTTTTCGAACGTGTCGTTGAGGAGTTTGATAGCGTCACAGTACTTCGAACATTCCTTAATTATATTAAATATGGTAGGTGTCACAGGATTAGCAAGGAGCTTGAGTTTGATGTCTTCAGTAGCGAAAGAAGCTTGTCCGGAAATAAAGTTTTCAAACGTGTGCCGCCAGTGTGTCCATCGCAGATCTGAACCAGCGGTGGATGGTTCAATCTCAAATCTTTGTGGTCGTAGATAGCACGACAAACTCGCGGTCAGCGGGGTTTCTTTCTTCGACATGATTATATTTATAGATATAATTAAAGTACAATAAATTGATACGAGAGAAAGACAAAACCAAGGAAACTTGGTTTTATTGTACTTTAAAACTTATGCATTAAAACAAGACATTAGGAATTAGGTATATGACAAGACGTCTTGTCAAAATATAAACAACTAAATAACATAGACAAACAAGGAGTTCATATATCAGTAAAGTAGACCGAATGGGAGGGATAGTGACGCCTGCCAGGGTCGCAAGCATGGCCGACGGGTGAAGGACCCGGGGAGTCCAACGTCCGTCACATGGCAGAGTTAATGTTGTGACGCGTTCGCACCCGCCTCTCAGATGAGGGGAGCAGCTGCTGAGGGCTGCTCGCGCGAGAAAAGACCTGTCGAACTCACGACAACGGATCAAGGCCTGCCGGGAGTACCGTAGAGTTGGGAGGACCTGATACCCCGCAAAGGCAGATGATGAACACATAGGCGGTTTTTAACTAGCATTAGGAAGTGGCGATGGGTGGGTGTTTTGGGGGACTGTCTTATAGAATACTAGCTTTCCGCCCGCGGCTTCGCCCGCGTGGAGTTCGGTTATATCGCACTTTTTAGATTTCCCTCGGCAATATCAAATTTTTCCGGGATAAAAGGTAGCCTATGTTCTTTCTCAGGATCTAAAGATTGTTTGTGCCAAATTTTATCAAAATCGGTTGAGAGGTTTAAGCGGGAAAGCCTAACAGACAGACAGACAGAGTTACTTTCGCATATACATATAATATTAGTATGGATTGACGATCAAAAAGTGGTGATTCTCATCCTAATTTGAATAAATGACTTTTGATTTTAATTTAGATTTTTAGCCGTAAGCCGTATCTTCTGAGCACGTGCCCGCATTATAGCGAAGCAGAAAAATTCTACGTTGCCTAATCGACTTTTGTAGACTAATTTCGTTAGTCATTGGTATGTAATGTAAAGAGCCATAACAAAATTCTTTATGTGCATTTTGAAACATACCTTATTTTGCACGCACAAACAAAATCTGATACGTGCACGTAAATATCGGTGACCACAGGATCTTCGGCCTATTTGCCAGGTCTTATCGAATCAAGCTTGCCTGCCCTTTGAACATTTAAAAAAAAAAAAAACTTGTAGTATACATTGTGAAAAACATAAGGCTTACTAGACACACTATAAAATTCAGTGGTATTAATACAAAAAATCATCAGATATCGTGATATCTGATGATTTGAACTGATAACATTGAGTGTGCCGTGCCACACTCAATGTTATCAGTTCAATGACACTCACAGCTACCCATTGTTTTCTAAAACCCATTATACAGTGCAGTTGTACGTGGAATCTCCATGCAATTAGAGGAAATGGCCTGCAGTGAACGGAAACTTCCGCGTTGCTTATTATTAGTGCAAATACGCTCTAGTATTAGTTATATTATTTCCATCTCATGTCTAGTGGTTAAAACACGGTTCGATTCCAAGTCAGGCAAGTACCAATGTAGGTTTTCTAAGTAATAATATAATTATGTACTTTCAAAGTATATCTTGGACACCAAAGACTGATTAACAGGTGAAGGAAAACATCTTGAGGAAACTTGGACTTTAAGTCTGAAATCACAAACCCGCACGCAGCAAGCGTGGTGCTTATGCTCAATCTCTGTATGAGAGGAGGCCTGTACCCAGCAGTGGGACGATAAAAAGGTTGATGATGATGATTTCCTTGTAGTTTCTAGCTCTGGTGAAACTGATTCGAACCGCGGGACACCAGACAAAATGCATTCAATACCTTTATTGCGTAACATGTTTTAAAAATTGTCTAGTCAATAGCGTAAATAATATTGGTAGTCCAATTTTTAGAACATATGAAGGAATTGATAAGCAATATTTTTCAAAATGATTAATGACCTTGAAATCATTTTTTTTTTTTTTTTTCTTTAAAATCACACAGATTGAACTAGCCCGAAAGTAAGTAGCGAGACTTGTGTTATGGGTTACTAACTCAACGATACCATATTTATAATAGATACATAATTATATAGATAAACATCCAAGACCCAGACCAATCAGGAAAAGATCATTTCCCATCATGACCTGGCCGGGGATCGAACCCGGGGCCTCCACGTCGCAGGCAGGCGTGTTGACCGCTGCGCCACGGAGGACGACAATTTGATTATGTGAAATGACAAATTTAGATACTAAAACAATGCAAACCTATAAGACTTCTGCCAGATTAGTATCGGAGATTAAAAACTAATTTTAGAATGATTTCGCAGAACATAAGTTCACGCAAATGATAAGCAACCCTATGGGGTTACCCAGCTTCTGGCCTAAGGGGGGGCAAGTCAGGCCTTTGCAATTGAGACCTGGGGTGAGGCAAGTCAAATTTTCAGACTGAGTAATCTTTGAGCGCTATAGTCACACGCGATTTTTTGGCAATTGTACCGCACATTCTGTCAGTGTCTTCTACGTGGTTTATATAAAAGTTAGAGATAAGTCCTCGTTTATAATTTTTTTAGTAATTAGGAAAGTTTATGTTCTGCGAGATTTTCAGGGGGGCAGTTGCTCCCCTATGGGTATGCCCATGAGCAAGTCTGTTGAGACCTTCCCAATATCACTGCGTGTTGGTGGCACTGAACGAAATGCCGGGGCTGCGAAGAGTTACGAGCAATCGTTACGGGTTGTTGGAGCCCTCAAAAGTCCAACAATTGGTCTAACTACAATGCTTCGATTTCGCCTTCGGGTTGTAGAGGTCAGACGGCAATCGTTTCACGAAAAAATATCCAAGTAATAGCCAAAATCAGCAGTTACACTGGTAAAGCGGACCCCAGACTCCAAAGCTGAAAAAAAAACTTCGGATGCGAGTTAAATTAACGCTGAGATAATGATGACTTAACTGTTCATTTAGGTACATTTTTTACCTGACCGTTGTTATTTCATCTTATTTTTATCCAGCTATTGCTCGCCCGCGCTTGCGGTAGCCAGGAATCGGCACTCGATTCCCGATAGAATTGCACTATATTGCATTGCAATACCTTGGAATTCTTATTAAATTCTCAAAAGAAAATGGTACTCCGTTATTTAACAACCACCTACGTTTTCTCTTCTTTTAGCTCAACATTGTATCACTTAGTAGTTTCAGTTCTGTAATACATTGTTTCAATACACTAAATACAGTTTTGTGGGTCAAACTTTTTAGTGATTTTATTATATCCATTGAAAAGAATTAACTGAAGTTAGAAGTATTCAACACCATACTTTACTATGTAACTGTCGTTCGATTCTTTAAAAATGTCACCCTGAAGCTTACAATGAACTGATAATAGTGTCATTGCAGTTTTAGTTAGAATGGCAGTATTTCATGCTCAGTTCACGTAAGCTATCACTGTGAGATTATTACAGACTCACACTACTGAAGTACCTCATTTATTTTGAAAAACAATTTTCTTGGTCACCAAAATTTAAATTGTTCACAGTATTTAGGTCAGTAGTTACTGCGACCTCAGGGAAGGCGGCGCACAGTGTCATGTGATGCCTTGCATAGTTAGGTTCGGGGAGACCCATTTACAGTCTCCCCAGAGATGTGTCCTAACAGGCTTTGGGCAGAAGGAGCTCCGGATTGGTCTTTTGAGAGGTAACGGTGTCCCTTTTATATGCAGATGATGACCACCGGGGTGGCTTTAGTGAAGTAAGAATCCCACATTCCCTGGTCCTATGCCCAAGGATCAGGGGCCTTTAGACGGTTTCCAGTGATAAAAAAAGGTTGGTAGTTACTAGTTAATTATCTTCAACTTTGAGAAAGGGGACAATCGTCAAATCCGTCTCAGCTGGGCAGCGTTCGGAAAGGAATATTTATCTTCTTGTCTTTCACAAGGCGGCACGACCTGATAACTTAGATTTACTACATGCTTCTGAACAGGGTTAGCGAAGAATGTTTGAAGGTTTAAAAAAAATTGCTCAATAAATTTTGCCACCATACCACATAGGTACCTAAGCTGTCCCGTTAAAAAATATACGCGGGTCTAAAATCTCCTTCTGTATTTGCATACTATAGTGTCTCAAGACTAAAGTCTTTTACGTATGCGTGTTGCCAGTGATGGTTTTCAGTAAAGTAGTTTTCGTAGTCGCTTACAATAGGCGTCATTAGCTTAAGTCACTGGAGTTTCCCTGGGTGGTCCAAGGTAATCGACGTTGACGTCATCATCTGAAGAAATAAGTAGTCGTGGTGGTCGGCGGTCCTTCTTAATTTAAACTTAATTCAGGGAAAAATCCAATACTTTTTTAAAATTATTATTATTTTATTCCTTAGACAAATACAGCATAATTTTTTATTTATGCTGTATTTGTCTAAGGCATAAAATAATAATAATTTTAAAAAAGTATTGGATTTTTCCCTGAATTAAGTTTGACCCGAAACACGTGTCTAATATTTTTTAGTAAAGAATCTGTGTACAAAATTTTAAAAAGATAAAATAAAATATCCACAAAGTTATGAGCTTGCTATTCTAATTGCTCAGCTCAGGCGGGCGAGCGGGGCTTTGACTTCTGGCGTCAGCTGTTGCGTTGGCGTGCGCAATACTATGATCTAGCATGCGCGCTCGGTAACCATACTGCAACAATTTCTAAATGTGTTTGGGAAAAAATATAACATGGTGTAAAAATTATTGGAATTGTTTTTTTTTTTGAATCGATTCAGTTGCTTATTCTGAACAAACTATATTCAGGTATCACATAAACAAAAAATGGCGTTGTATATGCGCGTATATGACATGTCGATATTTCAAATATCAAGAAGCAGTAAACACAAAAAAAGAAATGTAAGAATATTATCCATTGTTTCTTCCTTGACGAATGAAATTAACTTTCGATCCAGCCGCCCCTTGCTGTCCTCTCTAGCGACGCCCTAAGCCGAGGTTCGTACCCCACGGGGGTGCCCTTAGTGCGTAGTCGCCTAATTTTAATTTAGTTTTAAGTGCCCCTGGCTGGAGGCTTTAATTTTAATTAAAGCATCCACAGGAAAGTCCGATTAAGTAGTTACGGTCTCTTAGTAGCCACCTACGAGATGCCATATAAAAAAAAAAAAAAAAAATTGACGAATGAACGGAGGGAGGTAACGAGACCACTCCACGACGTATAACATCTTCTTGTGTATTCTGGGTACTTACCTTATTATTATTTGTACAACTACTTATGTATATATAATAATAACTGATAATGTTAGTGTGGAATATACACATACAGAAACGAAACATAACGTTATAATGAAGGTGTCAAAGCTCATTGCGTTTTACGATCAGCGTTCTATGCACTATTACTGCGATCTCATTCCGTTGTGGATTAAAACACAATCTTCTGTTCTTAGTGAATATGTAGGGACGTGTTCTCATTTTATTCTTAATAATATTTTGATAATAAGACCAAGAGGTTGTATATGACTGAAAAGGCAACACTTACTGGATGCATCAAGACAGATGCTCCAGCTAAGTTCGTCACACTGTGGTGGTTGGTGACGGCTGTCGTCACGAATGTAAGTAGTTCGTCGTAATACAGCCTGTACTACAAATTCTTATTGGGGGCCATCCATAAAGTACGTCACACGAATTTCATGATTTTTTGAGCCCCCCCTCCGTCCTTGTCACAGGTGTTCACATTTCTGAGACCAAATGTGACGTCACATGTTTTGCAATTTCACATCGAAAAATTATTAAATTAAAACAGCAGTTCCGAATTTAGTTTTATTTCCATTTAAATAAAGTACTTTTTATGAAATCAACATTATATCAATTATTTGAAACAGTAACAAAGCAATAAACTATTGAATATAAAGAAAAGAAAGAAACCCAAAGGGCTCGATCGGCGAGTGTCACTAAAGCGAGTATAATCTTGTAAAGAAAACAATTTAAACCGTATTGTCCCAAAGATAGAGTTGGAAATATTTTTTAGTTTATAATTAATATTTCAAATAACGCGATTATTACCTCTAGCTATATTCGATTTTGAAATGTGATGTCACAAAAACATAGTACCCCACCCACCCCTTGTCACACCAAGTCACACTTTGTCGACACCCCCCTCCCCCATTTATGTGTGACGTACTTTATGGATGACCCCTTGCGAATTTTATTTTTTTTAAATTTCTTCTTTATTTTTTTTACTCTCTTTTTGCTAAATTCACATTGCTTGCTGTAAAGTTATTTCTGCACTATTTGTAACTTTTATTTGTGTCATAATTTTTGTTTTTGCATGCTGGGTCAATCGCGTCATATTTTTCTCTATGTTTGCATCTTGCTTGTATTGTATTGTATTGTATTGTATTGTTGTTATTGTGTAACAATTGTAGATAGGACAATAAATAAAATATAAATAAATAAAAACTAACACAGGTAAGCAATAATTGTATCGGGCCCGACTTTTTTTTTTTATAAATTATAAACTAGCGCTTGACCGCAATCTCGCCTGATGGTAAACAGGGATGCAATCGTTGATTGTAAAGCGCGCTAGTTTATTAAGAGCCTATTCACTCTAGCCTTGAAGACACTCAAATTGTAGTGTGACTGAAACACCGCCGCTAGCAAATCGTTCCAGTCCCTCGATGTACGCGGAATAAAAGAGGAAGCAAAACGCTTCGTCCGGATCGTAGTGGTGTTAACAACGTGAGGGTGGAAAATCGCCGTACGACGGGTCGTCCGATGGTGGAACGGAGATGGAGGAATCAAATCATGCAATTCCCTTGCACACTCACCAGAATGCATCCTATAGAAGACCGACGACTTACGAGTAAGGCGCCACGTTGATTTTTCACCACCACAACTCACGTAGTGGTGAAGAACTTTTTTTTTGAGGGTAATAACCAGGAAATGCTAGTTGTATATCCTAGTACCAAAAAGTTGTAACATCCACCAATTCGCACAGGACCCGCATAGTGAATTACGGCCCACTCTCACTCACACAGAGAGAGGCCTGTGTTGTGTTGGCAACATTCATCATCAGCCTTTCTATCGTCCCACTGCTGGGCACAGGTCTCCTCTCATACAGAGAAGGATTGAGCGTAATCACCACGCTTGCTCAAATCGGGTTGGCGATTTCAGACTTAAAGTCCAGGTTTCCTCAAGATGTTTTCCTTCACCTTGTGCAAACAGTTCAATTTGTGCACTTCAACTTCGTCATCGTTTTTTTTTTTCTATCTAATCTAACTTTTGTAAGTTAACTGTTTGCTAAGTATATTATCTTGGACACTAATGACTAATCTTGGACACTATTGACTAATCAGTCATTAGTGTCCAAGATAATATAGTTAGCAAACATTTATAACTTACAAAAGTTAGATTGGTATTTGCCTGACCGGAAATCGAATTCGCACACTCATACTTGAGAGGCTGGTGTTTTAACCACTAGGCCACCACGTTCACATTATGATGATTATAAAGATTAAATGCTACAAAACTGAACAAAAAAAATTGCATAAATTCTAAATATTGTTCCACAATGAGACCTGAATATTTTAATAAGTATTTCTCTGTACAGTCCCGGATACTTTCCACAGGATTTTTATCAACAGCGCTATAAATGGCCCCGACATGCCCTCAGATTAACTTCGGATTGCCAGCACAATGGGATTCCAACCGAGAAATTCCTATTGAAGAATTTTAAGATCAAAAAGATTATTAGGAAGTTTGTGAAGGGAATGTTTGTTACGATTTACCGGATTTGTTTATTGGTCAAATGTTTTTTACGAGTGAATATAATGAAATAGGTAGCTATTGGTGTAGATTGTGCTGTTGTATGGTTTAAGAAAATTGAGTTTCTTTGATTGAAGTACTCCTATGATACCTGTTCCACCGCTGACGAGGATGCAACTAGTTATCAATGATTTTTTCGCTCTAGAAACGTACAAAAGTATGTAGATCGCATTTGATTAAAGTATAAGAGATACATTATAATGTGGGCGTCGCGCAAAAGGGGTCCAGTTTTCGACAATAACTTTCCGAAATATAAAAAGTTTACTTCATAAGTCCTGCTTTCATAAGGATTAATCATCATCATTATCATCTCAGCCACATGAAGTCCACTGCAGCTGGACATAGGCCTCCCCCAAGGGTTTCCAAAAAGAAAGGTTGGACGCGGCCTGCATCCAGTGCTTCCCTGCGATTTTGGTCAGATCATCCGACCACCTAATCAGAGGGCGTCCGACGCTGCGCTTGCCGGTATGTGGTCGCAATTCAAGAGCCTTTCTGCCCCATCGGCCTTCGGCTCTATGATCTACGTGCCCCGCCCACTTCAGAGACCTAACCGCTGGCCTATGTCGACGATTTTAGTTCTTCTACGAATCTCCTCATTTAATTGGTTATCATTAAGCACTCAATTAATCAAGTAAAATTTGAAAATTGTTTTTATTATATCATGCTTTTTCAGAATTTCAACTTGAAATGTTTCTTTAATATAGATATGTAAGGTACCTATGTGCAAGGGTTTGTTTTTATTTTTCAAATCTTACTATCATTGTATTGACTATTCTAGATACCTACAATCTTAACGCTATAACCAATTGCTAGAACCTTTTTGCTTGAATATGTGTGAGACATTATTAGTTGATCATTCACGCCACTGCCACTAGTGAGTACTCATTTTTATCACAATAACAGAACCATCAAAGAGAATAGGCACTCGCTAAGCTACGCTCGCTTCGTTGATGTATTTGTACATATTTCGACTTAAGAAACATTATTTAGTATATATACGTCATCGAACCTATACTTATGACCTAATTAATGCTTCTAACGTCGAGATATACTAGCGAGTAAACTCTCACTCAACGTAGTCAGAGTCGTTTCTCCAAAACGTTTTTACCTTTTGTCTCACAGTCGTTTCTCCAAAAGGTTTTTGTTTTTTGAAGTGAAACACGTTTGATCTTTGCATTATGCGCTTTCATAGGCTGAAGCGTAACCTGAAACGCTTGACACCTGATCTTTTATACAGTGTATATCGAGGGACTGAAGCAATTTGCCAAGGGTGGTATTTACAATTTAAGTGTCTCCAAGTCTTGAGAGAAGGCTCTTAATAAACGAGCGCGTTTAACCGTCAACGATTGCATCACTGCTTACTATCAGGCCGGATTGCAGTCAAACACTAGTTTATAATTTATTTAAGAAAGGCCAATATGTAAGACAGTAAACAGATAGATAGTTAAATATTTAATTATATATTTGATCACATAATAACTCAAATCAAAACACAAAAGGCAGAACTACACTGATGAACTAAAATTTCCTTATTCCATGGCTATCCCACTCGCAGTTTTAATCAAAAGACTTTGAGTAAACATAGCAAGTTCAGTTAAAATGGTACAAAGGACAGAAAACGGCGCAATAGATGAAAACCATTTGCAGATGAAATCCTTACTAATATAAATGGGAAAGTGAGTTTGTTTGTTTGTTTAATCCGCTTTCACGCCGTAACTACTGAACCGATTGCTTTAAAATTTTGCAGGCGTAAAGTTAGAAGTCCGGATTAAATAATAAGGTACTTTCTATCGCGGAAAAAAATTGATATTCCCGTGGGAAATCTAAAAAGCGCGATAGAACCGAACTCTACGCGGGCGGAGCCGCGGACGAAAAGCTAGTCAGATTATAACTTTAAGAGCAAATTAATAGGTGTAAAAATAAGTTTCCGCCGTTTTTTGAACATGCGGACGAGCATTATCACGTAGGAGAATAATTTTGTCATATCTGCAGTAGTAATGGGCGCATTTTTCTTCTTCCATCTATCTTCCTCCAACAATGCTTCCAATTCCGTGTCTTTGTATGATTTCGGTCTTCCACTACGTTCTTTGTCTTCACAGTTTCTAAAGTTTTGAAACCACTCACGACAATTTCTCTCTGTATTATCACCATAAGCTTCTACAAGCATTCGATGGGCCTCAACTGCAGATTTTTCAAATTAAAGAAGTAAAAAAGTTCCCGCAAATGATGATTATTCGGCACAAAACTTGACAATTTTGCACAAAAATATATGTGTGATATTGATACAGAGTCTAAGTGTATGTTATTACCCGATATTCAAACTTACGATACCACATTTTATATCTGACGATTTCAACAAAACCTCTTAGTAAGGACATATTTTGTTAAACGGCAGAAACTTATTTGTATATCTAATAATTACACTACTACTTTATAAGTTCGTGACACAACGATACGATACGGAACACAGACAGTTTCTGTGCACCAAATGGTCTTTCATCATCATCATCAACCTTTTTATCGTCCCACTGCTTGGCACAGGTCTCCTCTCATACAGAGAAGGATGGTCCTTACGATGTCCAAAATTGTTAAGGGCTGCTCCACTTCGCTGCTCGCTCTCCTTGACTCCAAAGACTATGACAAGACCCTGATTATGGCGCGAGTATCCTGACCAGTCATATGAACGACTCTGGCTTATAGAAGTATGAGGAACATAATGTAAAGTTCGCTCATTCGCCATAGAAAAAGGAGAAACCTCCGCTGACTAGTGTCGAGGCTGGAGGATGCTCGTCTATTGATGTTGATGCACCGTGTTCATGCTAATTACGCTGTTAAGTTTGCTAACGCAATATAGGCTTTGCATGATATCAGCGTGATACGAAGCATGCATCAAACTGAAGCTATAAATGCCCCCATATCACTGTCCTAAGGAGGTAGATAGTGGGCTGAGTGGATAGCCTTTTGTGATTATTTACGAGGCTGGTTTAAGTTTCATTGGTGTTGTGTTCTGCTGCATTGAGCCAGACGTCGTCATGACGCCAGTGATTTAGCGCCTAATTGAGGCTGACTGCTGACTTCGACTAGGAGAGACATAAAGAGCTCTTCTTGTTATCGTGTTAAAATTGCAGTTTATTGGGCCGTTAGATACCCGTAGGCGTATATAAGCCTATGGATGAATTTCCCTTCCATAAGAACACATCTAAAAAGTTGTAGGCCGTAGATTTGAATCCCGTCAAATGCTTTACTTTGCTAAATCTTTTCATTATCACAGATCTCAAAACGATGAAGAAAAAATATCGTGAGGACTTCATGTCCTAGAGGCAAAAAACTTGTAAGATATATGACATCTACCAACCTGTACTGGACCCGCGTGGTACTGCCTTCTCCCTCTTACTAAGAGAAGGCCTGTGTCTCAGGAGTGCCAACATTATAGGCTTTACTATGAACAATGAACATACCTGCGATTTAATAAAGATTATCCTGAACATGTGTCAACATTATGATGCACTAAAAGCATTACCTATCTGATTGACTATAAATCAATCAACCCGTTTCATCAATGAATCGGTTGATCAACAAATAATTGGTCGGAAGTTGAGTGTACATACAACTCGATCCGCAGTTAATGTGATAGGTACGACTAATTCCAGAGTGATTGGTTATTGATTAACGTTTCCCCTAGCAATACCTAGAGTTTTTATTACAACTAACTTATTTTTAAAAATGAGATGATGATGTTATGAGTGTTAAACAAAGTCAAGAGTAATTATTATAGTCAGGAGCAATTTCACTCTCAGCATCAATATGATTGAGATAATGAAGTTCAGCACCGAACATCCACGTTGAACTGCGTGAGAACTCCGAATGGTCACGTGGTGCGTGGTGCACGGAATTTCGGGCAAAATTCAAACCACAACTTTTGGTCAAATCAGAAACGCAGAAATTCGTAGGAGAACCAAGGTAGCCAATATAGCCCAAATTAATGCCAAAGAAAAAGGCAGTGGGAGCCTTGATATTGTTTGTAGAACAGACGTCCGATGGAGCGAAAGGTACTGGTGTAATACAGTGTGCGATGCAAAGCTCGTAAGTTTCTTCGGATTAGTGGTTCTACCATTGCACGTCTATAAATGTCTATATAAAGTTTGAGCGAAAAGGTGTGTAAGGGTATACGGTGTGACAACCACATACCAGAAGATATTGGAATAAGGACGAGTACCGTTAGAAACCCCTCCACAAGGTGGAGGAATCACCTTATGAAGGTCACAGGAAGCACAGAACCGGTCGAAGTGGCTATGCTTAAGAGAGACCTTCCGGCAGAAATGATGATGATGATAATGAACACTTGCTGCTTCTAGGTTGACACTTGCTGCATCAATATAATAATTATGATTTCATGTGCGATTTTTTGGCACATCGACTGCAATTTTGAAGTACGACAATATTTATAATAAATCTATATAATGTTCCCATTCCTAGAATACAGACCTCCTCTCTTCGTCGTGCTTGACCGCAATCCCGGCTGATGGTAAGCAGTGATGCAATCGTTGATGGTAAAGCGCGCTAGTTTATTAAGAGCCTATTCAGGAAGGAAGACAGCAGTTGAGCAAGGTGATGCGCTGTTAAACCCAACAACACGACCAACGATGCTGCGCCAGAAGGTGATTGATCTGGAGACCCTCCACGACCAAACTCCCAACATAACACTATTTGGCTATGGTACCCGGCACACATCGCAATACAACTGCTCAGCACGGCTTCACCAGTCATCATGCACAACACTACAAATCGCTTGGCACCAAGACTTTGTCTGGAGGGTGGTAACTTCTGTCAGCAGCCGATCGATGTTATGAACTACCACTGAGAAAACATGATAATTTTCTCATGATGTTTTCCTTCATCGTTTTGAGTGCAGAGCATTGGTGATAAAATAATTTATAGGAAGTAGGTAAACACGGGGTTCGAACCTACGACCTATAACTTGTACGTCACAGCCGATACAACTAAGGGCGGGTTGTTTCACGTTCACTTAACGCATGCGTAAAAGTTAAAAATGGTGCTAACCATCGTCAAGTCAAAAAATGAGTTGTTTCACAATACGTAAACGTTAACGCACGCAAAAAAAGATACGATTACGATAAACTGACGGGTTGTTTCACGTTCACTTAACGCATGCGTAAAAGTTAAAAATGGTGCTAACCATCGTCAAGTCAAAAAATGAGTTGTTTCACAATACGTAAACGTCAACGCACGCAAAAAAATACGATTACTTTAACCGATGCTCTGAGCACTGGTTAACGTAACTTATGTCAAGTTGTGTTTAGTCCGCCGTGGTGTCAATTAGTGAAAACAACATAAACTCCCTTTTGTATTCGCGAGTTTGGTCTCTAATTGACGATAGTAGGTAGTTCATCTGATGATGATACAAGTACCGTAAAAAGAAAAAGAAAGGTCTTTAGCAGCCCAAGTTGTTTGTTTTTTTTTATATTACTGTTGTTGTCTGTTTCTTTACAGAACAACACATCTTTATATTTTTCAAGCGAAGATTGAAAGCGATCTTTCTCATTTTTTGTGAAGTTAGTGAAATGAAATGAAATCGTTTATTAAGCAAGTAGGATCACTGATCACTTTTACACGTCATGTTTTATTTTTTTCCGTTCTCTAAAAAAAATATGTTTACATTATAGAATATACGTGTTTTGTTAGATTGCAATGTTTAACATATACCTACTTATTAAGGCCTTAAACATAGTAACTATGTTTAAGTGTATGTAGTAGTACGAGTGAGTGTAGTAATTTACTTACTTTGGTGTGTATGGTGGGGGATATATAAATAATAAATAAATATATACGGACAAATCACACAGATTGAGCTAGTCCCAAAGTAAGATTGAGACTTGTGTTATGGGATACTAACTCAAAGATACTATATTTATAATAGATACATATATAGATAAACATCCAAGGCCCAGGCCAATCAGGAAATGATCGTTTTCCATCATGACCTGGCCGGGGTTCGAACCCGGGGCCTCCACGTCGCAAGCAGGCGTGTTGACCGCTGCGCCACGGAGGACGACAATGTTTATGTTTGGTTACTATGTATTATACCTTAGCCGGCTATTAATATTGTAACATATAATTGTTTTTTGTCCCAAATATATAAAATAAAAATAAAATGTATCCATTTTTCGTCAAAGTATAGCTTTTCTATAGGTACACAGTTTTCTAGTATAAACGGACTTAATTTATAAAATGGCACGAAGTTATTTCCCACAACAATAAACAATAATACCAAGAAAGTTAGATAAACTACAGCACATGACAGTCGCCTAGATAAAATTTGCTGGGGCGATGTATGTGGCCGGGCCCGCCGGGTACATCGTTGCAACGCAATGTATTCGTGCGCAGACGATGTAGCATCGGGGCGCTGTCGGTAAAGTGGCGCGCTTCAAAGGACTTGTCGCGACAATATTCGCTGGAGTAGTCACACGGCACACCTACGTCACTTCAGTGTCGTCCAGACTTTGAAGTAGGACTGACGTTCTTTTTGCATATTTTTTACATTGTTTTTGTTTTATTTGTTGTGTAAACATGTAATAAATAATAATTTATTGACATATAATGCAAAGCCACTGCTTCCTCCATCGTCTCGGCCGCACAACTAAACAACGAATATTCGCCGTAGGCCGATTTCTGAATCTTCGCCCGCCAATGAGAAGAACATCGTGTATGTCTGACAAGGACAACAGATATTTTGCGCGCCAACGCGACACGAATCTTCGCCTGCTAATGTAGCGCCGGCATTTAACGAACGTTAAACATCATCAATGTGTGGACGACTATAACAACAGGTTTGTGGAAACTCTCCAAACGGAAGGGTCTAAGTTCTACAAAACCCTCCGTTCAAAAGGACAGAAGAAGATCTCCGGTCCCACCCGCCGGCTAATGGAAGATAGACGGGAGGTGATCTTAAAATCCCCTGATGACGCTTCGCGTATCAGATGCCTTAACAGACAGATCTCAAAGTCTCTGACTCGCGATATACGCCAATTTAATACAAATTGTATTAAAGAGGCTATCGAGCGGAACAAAGGCTCCAAAGTGTTCGCACGAGAATTGTCTGTTGGACAGAGTCTACTTGCGAAGCTGAAGACTGGGGATGGTAGGATCGTCACTTCCAAGCCCGAGCTTTTGGGTGAGATTGAGAGATTATACGGAGAGTTATACACATCAACACACGCACCTGTTGTAAGCCTGGCTAATGATCCTAGAGCCAGACTAACCCGACACTACACCGACGATATCCCGGACGTCAGCCTGTACGAGATTGGTATGGCCCAGAAACAGCTCAAGAACGATAAGGCGGCTGGAGATGATGGAATTACGGCTGAGCTTCTGAAAGCGGGTGGTAAACCGGTTCTTAAAGCGCTTCAGAAGCTATTTAATTCCGTCATTCTTAAAGGCGAAACGCCTACGATTTTGTTTTTCAAAAAAGGTGACAATACCCTCCTGAAAAACTACAGACCGATATCCCTCCTGAGCCATGTCTACAAGCTGTTTTCTAGGGTCATCACGAATCGTCTCGCTCGCAGGTTCGACGACTTCCAGCCTCCCGAACAAGCAGGCTTCCGAAAAGGCTTTAGCACCATAGACCACATTCATACGCTGCGGCAATTTATACAGAAGTCCGAGAAGTATAACAAACCACTATGCTTGGCGTTTGTGGACTATGAGAAGGCCTTCGATTCGATTGAGACTTGGGCGGTGCTACAGTCTCTCCAGCGGTGCCAAATTGACCATCGATACATTGAGGTGATAAAGTGTTTGTACAAAAACGCCACCATGTCAGTCCGTCTCCAGGATCAGGACTCGAAACCGATCCAACTGCAGCGTGGAGTGAGACAATGAGATGTCATATCTCCTAAATTGTTCACTGCTGCGTTGGAAGATGTCTTCAAGCTCCTGGACTGGAAAGGACTTGGCATCAACATCAAAGGCGAGTACATCACTAATCTCCGTTTCGCAGATGATATCGTGGTCATGGCTGAGACCCTGGAAGACTTGGGCAAAATGCTCAATGACCTCAGCAGAGCTTCCCAACAAGTGGGTCTAAAAATGAACATGGATAAGACGAAGATCATGTCGAACTCTCATGTCGCACCCACTCCAATTGTAGTTGGTTGCTCTACACTCGAAGTTGTTGACGAGTATGTATACCTGGGACAAACAGTCCAACTAGGTAGGTCCAACTTCGAGAAAGAGGTGTCTCGGCGAATCCAGCTCGGTTGGGCAGCGTTCGGGAAGCTACGCTACATCTTCTCGTCGTCCAAGATACCATAGTGTCTCAAGACTAAAGTCTTTGACCAGTGTGTGTTGCCAGTGATGACTTATGGAACTGAAACGTGGTCGCTCACAATGGGCCTCATACGAAGGCTCAAAGTCACACAAAGGGCAATGGAAAGAGCTATGCTAGGAGTTTCTCTGCGTGATCGAATCAGAAATGAGGAGATCCGCAGAAGAACCAAAGTCACCGACATAGCTCTGCGAGTCGCTAAACTTAAGTGGCAGTGGGCAGGGCACATTGCTCGTAGAACCGATGGCCGATGGGGCAGTAAGGTTCTGGAGTGGCGACCACGTACTGGAAGACGCAGCGTAGGGAGGCCCCCAACAAGGTGGACCGATGACCTGGTGAGGGTCGCGGGAAGCCGATGGATGCGGGCAGCACAAGACCGGTCAGCATGCAAAGCCTTGGGGGAGGCCTTTGTCCAGCAGTGGACATCTATAGGCTGAAGAAGAAACATCATCAAAGTTACGTTAACGGACGTAACTTTTTGACGTACGTATGTTACAATAACCAACCGTTTGAAACAACCCGCCCTAAGTGAAAAAGTTTTTTACAATACATAAATATGTAAGCTGTCACGCGCTTTATGCTTGGGTCTTTTATTGAAGTAATAAGTTTTTAGTTATTTACATTTTCATTTAAATATATACATATTATATCTACACTAATTTAAAAAGCTGAAGAGTTTGTTTGTTTGTGCGCGCTAATCTCAGGAACTACTGGTCCGATTTGAAAAATTCTTTTTGCGTTGGATAGCCTATTAACCCAGGAAGGCTTTAGGCTATATAACATCTCGCTATGACCAATAGGAGCAGAGAAGTAACAAAAAATGATGCGAAAACGGGAGCTAACGCAGCCGTACATATTGCCAATGGGAGCTGAGCATGACTAATTCCACACGAACGAAGTAGCTGGCGGCCGCTAGTATATATTTATATATATATACATATATATTGTTTTGCTTTGCTAATATTTTGGCGTGGTAGCTGGCATATGGTCAATAATTTTATTGTTATTGTGTTTCTTGTGTTCATCACTATACATAGTATTGTTTAAAGTCATGTGATTTTTTAAATGACCAGACAGCTGTGCTGCCGGGGAGTTGCTTCCGACACTTCTTCTTCCCAGCGAAAGCACTAGGAAGTGTCGATGGGTGGGCGTTTTGGGGGACTGTCTTATGTAATATTGACGTTCAAAAAGTGCTGACTCTCAGGCTAATTTGAATAAATGACTTTTGATTTGATTAGATTTGATTTGCTACGCCAGGGAGGCTGTCAATAAGAAAAAACACTATACTTCCCTTAAAAAAAATGTTTCCGAATTTGAGGCCAGGTACGTTAAATTGGTGAAGCTTGTAACACCGAACACACCGTTCGGGTCCGTCCGATGTTTTATGATCGGCGTAAACGACAGCTGTACTGTAAAAAGTTTATTCAAATTCACCTTTTTTTATTGTTCTGTTATCTTTGTGTAGTATATTTTGGTAACGTTATATGAAAAAGCGTGAAAAATTAGTTCTTTTTCGCCCTTTTTTGTTTTAGGCATTTTGTCTTTTTTAGGTTAGCTAAGTAGTTAGAGGTCATGCGTTTGATAAGGTCACTTTGATGGACATTTTAAACTGAATAATATTATGATTTTGTAGAAATAAAAAAAGCTTTTGTCTGAACGCGGTAGCGTGTCAGCCAAGTTCAACTAGGTGAATCAGCATCGTTTGTATGTTTGGACGAACCACTAGCTTAGTTTTGCCATACTGGTCATGCCATACATTTTTATTTTTATAGCTGGAGTGGGAAATCCTCATGGACGCTCAGACTGCCTGCCGGCCGCTGTAAGCCGGTCTGGGCAGTGCCGGACTCTTACAGGCTAAAACCACACTGCAGCCCCAAGACTCGATTATCTCCGATGTTGCGGTCGGAGGTTTGTTTTATCTTATTTTCTTTACTTCTGCCGATGTTTAGCGGTATCTTCAGTTTCATTGTTGCACGTTGGGTGTACAGTCCTTTGGCTTAAGTGGAGTGGAGCTTGACAATTGGCATCTCATACATTAGGCCAATCGACTTACTTTATGTTTTACGCATATTATTATGTTTTAAGGTTCCACTCTTCTTAATATTAAATTTGCTAGTACAAAACCAGCCAGGTCAAATGATAAGGTCCAATAGAACATAAGTTATTTGCTGTGTTTTAATAATTCTATATAAAAAAAACTATTCAAATTTAGAAAGACATTTTTAAATATTTCCTAATAATCATATTTATATAATAATGTATTTTTAAATTTGAATAGTTTGTTTTATAGCAGCATTTAATATAATTATAGTTATTATTATAGTAGAAAAGAAACAAAAAATTATGGTTTAAATTTACTTAAGAAATACATACTTATAAATACGTTTCAGCAGGGTAATTGCGTAACACACTATCTAGCAATGAGTTTAATTTTGACAGTTGAACAACATAGTAGTTACGGCCTCTAATGACCACCTACGAGCTCCCATATAAAAAAAAAAAAGTTGAACAACATTCATTGCGTTATTCACCTTATTGAACAGACACATTTTCGAACATATAGAGCAATAGAATAGCAATTAGCTTCAAAATGATTCCAATTGATAGTAATAATGTGTTAGGGAATTAGAGTGCAGGATTATATACACAACTTGGCACCCATTTAGACCTAAATTTTTTTGTCGCTGAAGTCGGAGCACAACTTATCATAATATTGAACTATGAATTATTTAATTGAATAAATGCAAAAGAGGGAGCTACCTATTTTTTTAAATTATGGTTTTTGTGAATATTGGTATATTCGAAATGTCTAATTTGGTGACTCATTCAAAGCATACCTATACTAATAATTATATCGGCTTACAACTTGAACTTGACAAACTTAACTATCCGCCATTTTGTTATTTTTTGAAATGGCGCACATGTATGTAAGGCTCGATATTCTAATCTTTAAATGCATTAAATTTTTCGCCCGTTTTGTAAGAAACAATAGGGATGTAAATTAGTCAATATAAAAGATGTTATTATTACCTTTTTAAGACCCTGTCTTCCACATAAGGTCAACAGCACACATTCCCTATAAATACGCTACAGGGACCTAAAAGCTTGGCTTCATAAAAATTCACTAGCTTCTATCTATAAAAAAAAATCCAAACAATAAAGTTTAGTTTACGCTCCAATTTCACATTTTTATAACTTTTTCACAAGTGGCTAGATAGTCTGTAATCAACTTAATGTTCATTAAAATAAAGTTAATATTTAATAAGCGTTAATAGGGTAGGGATAAGCAGAACTGCACACTTTATATTTTATTGTTGAACATCTCAAGAACTTTGTACTGAGCTATTTCAAAGTTTCAAATCTGAACATAAAGCATTCAGTAACATCATCATCATCATCATCTCAGCCACATGAAGACCACAGCTGGACATAGGGCCAAGGATTTCCAAAAAGAACGGTTGGACGCGGCCAGCATCCAACGCTTCCCTGCGATTTCGGTCAGGTCAACAGACCACCTAGTCGGTGGGTGTCGAACGCTGCGCTTGCCGGTACGTGGTCGCCATTCAAGAGCCTTTATGCTCCATTGGCCATCGGCTCTACGAGCTATGTGCACCGCCCACTGCCACTTCAGAGAGCTAATCCGCTGGGCTATGTCGGTTACTTTAGTTCTTCTACAAATCTCCTCATTCCTGATTCGATCACGTAGAGAAACATCTAGAAAAGCCCTCTCCATAGCTCTCTGTGCGATCTTGAGCTTTCTTATGAGGCCAATAGTGAGGGACCACGTTTCTAATCCATATGTCAAGTTCTGTAACATAGTTAAATATTATTATACCCCGGACATGACTCATAATTTAATTCTCAGGATAGATAACTTGCTAACGAGGTATCTGTCTCCTATGAATGAGTTACCCCTGCTTTGGTTTGAAAGGACAAAGACATACAATGATACGAACATTATTGTTAGATTAAATTCCTGTACTGTAATAAAATTTGTACCAGGAAGCAAGCTGCTGCGGAATTTTCTGCTGAATGTTGGAACAAAGTTGATTTAATGACGGCGATAACAATTTCTGGGATTAAGAGAATCGTGAAGGGCATTTATTTTTGAAAAGAATTACTTAATAGATTTACAAAGAAGACATATAATCACAACAACAATGTGTGTGTGAACATTACTTGTTGTATTGATCTTATCTTGTTATTGTATGCTGCGTTGTGTCATCATCATCATCTCAGCGTTAATTCCAGTCGCATCCGAAGTATTTTCTGCAGTTGGAGTCTAGGGTCCGCTTTACCAGTCTAACTGGTGATTTGGGCTAAACTTCGATATTTTCGGTAAAGCGACAGCCGTCTGACTTCCACAACCTGAAGGCGATATCGAAGCATTGCAGTTAGAGTAATTGTTGGACTTTTTAAGACTCCAATAAACCGTAACGACTGCCATTAGATGTTTGTATGGCAACCGGGACCAATGGCTTAATGTGCACGACCAGACTAGTGCAAATATTTATGTTCATGCATGCAAACATTTGCACTGTGTGCTGCGTTGTGTGTTGCCTCATTTTTTATACCACGTACTGCGTACATCGAAAGACTGGAACAATCTGCCTGAGACGGCCTTCCCGTATGATTACAATTTAAGTTTCTTCAAGGCTAGAGTGAATAGGCTCTTAACAAACTAGTGAGTCTATCTATATATCTAGACAATTCAACAAACAATTTTTGCCAAATTACTTTGCATACCTATTATGTTCAGCGACACCATCGACGCAGTGGCTGAGCAATCTGCTGTTGCGCTGCGTGTCACGGGTACGATCCCCGTACGGAACAAATAATTGTAAGGCCAATAATTAGCTGTTTCAAGTCTGGCTGTTTGTGTATATGACTTCTTTCTTTGTCTTCTTTAGAGTGAATACTACTTAATACTACTTCAACTCTTCAATGGCCTCTGTGGTTAGATACCACAATTTTGCCAATAACACGTGTAACAAATTATAGAAATTCTTTAAAAACTTTATTTCATAATAATGGCGGATCTGTATATGACTTATGTTTATATAATATGTCTACATGTAACTTATGTCTATATGTTTATTTTAATTATGGGGATTTTTTTTTTAAATTTAGCTCATCTTTGTAGGCATTAGTAGAGGCAGTTATCGATACCTAACAATACCTTCACGGATAGGACAGGGTTTTCTTTACATATTGTTAAATTTTGGTTATATCGCCATTTCCTAGTGTTTTCGCTGGAAAGAAGAAGTGGCGAAACAAACTCCCTAGCAGCCCAGCTGTCTGTTCAGTTAAAAACACAATGACTTTATACAATACTTTGTATTGTATAGTAACAAATAAGGATCGAGAGATAGTGCCTAGCACATATTATTTTGTTTGATGTCCCAAGTTTCGATCATACAGGGAGAAATACCTCTGTATGATCGAAACATGCGCTGCGTTGTGCGGTAAATCATTTCCCCTTAGGCCGCTGCCTCAAATCTTGCGGGCGGCGGCGGCGGCGAGTGAGGGGCAGGGTCTTATGCGTAAAATCAAACGGACCGGTTCTCGAAAATAGCAGCGCGGTAGCGGGGTGGCTGCGGGTAGCGAGCGGTGTACTTCTCGCGCTCGAATCTTGCGGGCAGCGGGCGGGCAGCGAGCGGTGATCGAGCGTTAGGAATAAATTTGAATCAAAAAGATGTTGCCGCCATTGTTCAGACATTTCTTTCGCGAATAAAAACAAATATCTCGTCAACACAATCGTGAACACAACACTACGCGGCTATAGTGATGCGCGATCTGCTCGCTAGTTTCGAGAACCGGTCTTCGATGCCCGCTCGGCTCCTGCGCCGCCGCTGCCGCCGCCCCGCTGCCCGCAAGAATCGAGGCAGCGGCCTTAGAGGTATGAAGATCAGGGTGTAAAGAACATAGAAAAGACATGATTCTTCGACCAGACGGGTGTTGTGACTAGCAGGCAGTTGCCCAAAGATTAATGTCAGGAAGCTGTATGTATGCTAGTTACGAGGTAAATTATGATTGCGAGATACAGGGCCGTTGGTCACATCCCTTGTTTGCCTGTTGCGGCCATCTTAGGACAACATTCAAATACTGCTATTTCCATCAAATTTAAATTAAAAAAAAACAAGATTCTGAAAAGACTCTGCAAATTCTCGACTGCCTACAAAAGTAATTTGCCAAAAATTCTTTTTCACAAGCCCCAATGTGCTCCGAACAAATTACAGAATGCCTGAGTGACACACATCAAGACATTACTCATGAAATTCAGCGATCATCACATGTACTCGAGGCTTTTAAGCAAATTATGTGAGCGCCGCCAGCTAACGTTTTAGTTCAGTGAATCAGAAAATATCTTTTGTCAACTCTGTTCGTTCACATCGCTGGCAATATGGCGGTCTATACTTTATGAACCAGTTTTTGTGAAGATTTCCTTCCCAAAAACTCGTAGTCACAAAAAATTTGTTTGAAGTTGAAACTAAGCCCTGTCCATTAGATTATCCGTTTTTTGACAGCTGTCATAGAGCGTACTGTCACCAAAAGGGATAAGTAAACGGGCCGTATGCCTTTGGAAATTTACCTATTTTGACAATCTTGAGTTATAAACCTTTATTTGTATAACATTCAGTTTGTTATTCCAGAATTTGAATATTATCTCATTTTTTTAATTATTATATACAAACTTATAAAACTAAATAAATACAAATTACTAAATAAAGCTATTACCCTAAATAAAACTATTATTAAATTACAATACAGCATCAAAAAATTTTTCGTCATCGCTGTCGACTGGTAATGTACCCAAGAGACTGGCAGCATTGCCGCGTTGAATGGCAATACTTAGCCGCTGGCCAAGGTAAAAGCCAGCCCTTGGGTCACGGGAAGTGTCAACAAGCCGTTTGGACAGTTCTTTAAAAAGGCAATGAGCACTCGGACTTGAGTTATTGTTTGATATTGATTCATATAAGCCCCGCACGTTGATATTGCGATTGGCGGCCATCTTGGTGACGTAGTTGAACTCGCACCGTCAGTACCGTTCGCAAGATCATCCCGCGATTACGTGCTCACGCGCATCGAATACTTGATACAGCTTTTTGTTTTTATTATCCTGTTTAATTGTTTTTCTTGAGTTTTGTTACCCGTAGAATTGAGTAAGAAATTAATAAGAAAAAAAAGTCTTATAGATAGTAATAAAAATATACTAATTCCCTTGAAATTCGATAATGAAATGAAAGTTTATTTGTCCGAATATGGATGAGTAAGTGTAAAGAGTGTATGTTTAGTAAAATTACAAAATACAAATAAACCCATTATCCTAGCTTATTTACTTCGTATTAAAAAAAAAAATTGCTAGCTGTCCTTTTGTGCGACGGATGACGTCACGCAGCTGTTATTGTGACAAGGTTCCATCGCAATATCAACGTGCGGGGCTTATACATGGAGAACAGCGGTGTATTCACTTGAATTATATGAACTCATGTAACGTGTCAGTAAGCTAATTCCGGAGAAAGAACACAAACATTGTCCTGAGTTAATCAGAGCAACCAGCTATTCTTATAATTTAAATAATCATTTACATTTATTTATTAACATAATAATTATTAATTTATTTAGCGATAGCGGACACGGCCGCTGCGCAAGGAGGCGCGAGTTTGATCCACACGCGCAGTGCAAATATTTGTATGCATGAATATGAATGTTGCATTGCACTGGTCTGGTCGTGCCTCGGAAAGTACGTTAGGCCTTTGATCGCGGTTGCCATACGAACATCTTGTGGCATTCGTTACGGGTGGTTGGAGGCCTCAAAAGTTTAATAATTGTTCTAACTGCAATGCTTCGATATCGCCCTCGGGTTGTGGAGGTCAGACGGTAGTCGCTTCACGAAAAATAGCGAAGGTTAGCCAAAATCAGTAGTTACGACTCGTAAAGCGGACCATAGACCCCAAAAGCTAAAAAAGCTTCGGATGCGACTGGGATTACCGTTGAAATGATGATGAGTGCTTTTTCATGCCAGTACGATCTTTTGCCAATTGTTCTTGTATGTTGTAGTAAGTCTTTTTTCGTCCTGAATAAAACCAGTTAACTATACATAGCTATGTTACCCGATCAAGTCATTTATTTCATACCAAAGTAAGTATTTAACTAGATTCATTCCTGGTTATACACCGTGTGCCTAATTTCATCCAAATACGTTCAGTAGTTTTAGCGTTAAAGAGTAACTGATATACATGCAAACTTTCCCATATATAATTCTTGTTGCGTCCCTCGGTTTTACCCGCATAAGTTTCGATCCCATGGGAGTATGGAGATAAAAAGCGTCTTACATATGTACCTATGTCCTCAAAACCTTTGGTATTTATTACATTAGTTGGGTCAATAGGACGGATTTATTTTTGACTAGCTATTGCCCGTGACTCTGTCCGCGTGGACTTCAGTTTACAGCGCGTGGTGGTTCCCATAAATTAAAAAGAACTCAGTTAATATAAAATAAGCGCCTGGTAAAATAATGCGAGCAATATGTACGTCCACGTTAACTTCCGTTTTCGCAACATTTTTTTACTGCTCTTCCTCTATTAGTAATAGCGGGATGTTATATAGCCTATGTTCTTTCTCATGCTCTAGACTATCTGTGTCCCAAATTTCATTACAATCGGTTCAGGAGTTTTGGCTTCAAAGTCGGACAGACAGACAGACAGAGATACTGTCGCATTTATAATATGAGTGTGGATTGTTACTTTGAGTCTGTGAATCTAGATTTATGCCACGTTAAAAGCAATTCTCTTTATTTTATTCAGCCTATAGAGGTCCACTGCTGGACAAAGGCTTTGCCCAAGGCTTTAATTGCATTGGGGGAGGCCAAGCCAGGAGGTTTGCCATACTTAGTACCCCATGCTTAGCAGACGAGTTGGGGATCGTAGTAACTTGTTATTCCACAGAAGAAGCGCTGCTGCCCGCTTCCCTGGTGAGAGTTCCCTTAGTTGCCTCTTATGGCACCCACGGGAGGATAATGGGTTGCTGCTACCTATTCTAAGTCCGGTACTACACGGGGCAGATAGGGGCAAAGGCAATATAGGCACTTTTAAACATAACTGGCAAAACTTGATTGTCCTATTATAAGTACACTTGGCTACACATCAAGCTATACAATAAAGGGTGTATCTGACATCGACGCACAAACGAGTACCATGGATCCAGTACATGATTCTGAACCCCTCAGTGGTGGAATTTTTCGTCGGCTTTTTCATGATAAAAAAAAGTAAATTTTTCACTTCAGACCATTCACAATTCTATACTTTTATAACCCAATAAGATTTTAAAGTCAAAATTAAATTATTCGCTAATTACATATAAAAGCGCAATGAAAACAAAACCCGAAAAACGATCTTATCAGCTGATTTAATAGAGTTCACATCAGGGATCAACGTCATACCTACAAACTGGCACGGCGGCACGCTTGCAACGTTCAAAAGTCGAGCCGACCCTTTTTTTTAAACACTGTGTATTCTGTAACCGTTCATTAACGACATAAAAGACTATCATAATTATATTAGTGGCATGCGGTCTAGCCTTTTCGCGAGGTTTGCGTTACGATGTCAGATACAACCTGTATGTAAAGATTACCCCGTCCGACCTAAAAGGATAATAAAGGTTAGGTAACACACATGACCAAATAAAATATGAAATTTTACATAATCATCATAGTAACAATATAATGAATTTCGAAATAATCTTTTTTTTTTGCCGCGAATTAATTCCAACTCCCCCAAAATTTGGTATTTTTTAAAAAGTGACAACACCATTTTAGACATTATTATTATGAGTGATGCGAGCACGTGCCGCGTGGCCTGCCCCCCTTCGCCCGCGCATGTATACCTACCACACATGTATTAAGTTACCTCGCTTTTGCGAAATAATATTTATTGTTTTAGGAGGATATTTTTGAAGTTTAGCCCGGCTTTGTATGCATTAGTAGAATCAGTTGTCGATACCTAACAATACCTTCACCGATCGGACAGGGTTTTCTTTACATATTGTATACTAGCCTTCCGCCCGCGGCTTCGCCCGCGTGGTGTTCGGTTATATCGCGCTTTTTAGATTTCCCTCGGGAACATCAAATTTTTCCGGGATAAAAGGTAGCCTATGTTCTTTCTCAGGGTCTAAAGATTGTCTGTGCCAAATTTCATCAGAATCGGTTGAGAGGTTTAGGCGGGAAAGCGTAACAGACAGACAGACAGACAGACAGAGTTACTTTCGCATTTATAATATTAGTATGGATAGTATGGATTAGATAAAACTGGCGGCCGCCAGCCACTTCGTTCGCGAGGTTTAGTTATACTCCGCTCCTATAGGTCACAGTGTGATGTTATATAGCCTAAAGCCTTACTGGATTGATGAGCTATCCAACGCAAAAAGATTTTTTCTAATCAGAACAGTAGTTCCTGAGATTAGCGGGTTCAAACAAACAAACAAACTCTTTAGCTTTATATATTAGTATAGATAAAAGCTATCAGTAGCAAAAGGTTCCATTTTGACAGTTCAACAACATTTATTGCGTTATTCACGCAGCTGTGCAGACACACTTTTCGAACATATGGAGCAACTAGCTTTCCGCCCGCGGCTTCGCCCGCGTGGAGTTCGGTTATATCGCGCTTTTTAGATTTCCCTCGGGAACATCATAGTTTTCGGGGATAAAAGGTAGCCTATGTTCTTTCTCAGGGTCCAAACATTGTCTGTGCCAAATTTCATCAAAATCGGTTGAGAGGTTTAAGCGGGAAAGCGTAACAGACAGACAGACAGAGAGACAGACCGACAGACAGAGTTACTTTCGGATTTATAATATTTACTAGCTTTCCGCCCGCGGCTTCGCCCGCGTGGATTTCGGTTATATCGCGCTTTTTAGATTTCCCTTGGGAACATAAAATTTTTCCGGGATAAAAGGTAGCCTATGTTCTTTCTCAGGGTCTAAAGATTGTCTGTGCCAAATTTCATCGAAATCGGTTGAGAGGTTTAAGCGGGAAAGTGTAACAGACAGACAGACAGACAGACCGACAGACAGACAGACAGAGTTACTTTCGCATTTATAATATTAGTATGGATGGATCAGCAATATGCTTCAAAATGATTTCAATTGTCAGTAATAGTGTGTTAAACAATTAGGATGCTAGAATTCTTCTTCTTTTTCAGCATCTCACCACCCCATGCTGAGTGCAGACATCTAGCATTGCACAAAACCTGCCCCCTAATCGGGGCCCCCTGCCTTGCGACTAGTTGGGATCAGTTGGTATCGTTCAGGCCGCCCATTAGTCCGTTCGGTCCAAACGATCCCAACTAGTCGCAATCTTTCGACAAAAATGTGTTCTCCGATTAGGGGGCTGGTTTGATAATTATTTATCGCCTTAAAATCACTTCCAAAATACAGTTATCAAGTTAGTCAACACACATTAGCCGAAACCGCTAGTCAAGACATCACAAGTCCAGTTACCAATTAGTGGCCTTAAGACGAACAGAATAAGGTCTCACGTTAACCACAGCACTTGAGTTTTACAACGCAAATTCGAGGTATAACTGTAAATGGGACCGCAACTCGATGGCTCTGAGGTCGTATTACAAACCATTTTACGAGGACACCTTGTCGTGGTATGTAAATCTTGGAAATTAAAGCCGTCTTCAGCGTTCAGATTTTGTGGAAACATTCAGTATTACAGTTACTGGGGTAGAGAAATGTTGGAACCTGTAATAACAAACATCTGCAGCTGTAAAAATATAGTGCTTGTTTTCAAACGCGTAAGGTTTTTTATTAAGTAATATTTTTTCATGAATATCTAAAACTCTGGAGATATCGCAGGTGTGTAGTCGAGTATGTTAATGTTGAATTTATGACTTAGGAACAATGCCTACGTTTACTCGCATGAGATTCGAAAACATGGGAATATCATGATATAAAGTATCCTATGTGTGTGTGAATCCAGATATTATATAATACCTGTGCGAGCCTCACGCAGCTCACAGAAGATAATGTCAGAATGTCAAGGGAGAGTAACTAGGGCGAGTCATCATCATCATCCTCATCTCAGCGTTAATCCCAGTCGCATCTGCAGCCTTTTCAGCTTTGGAGTCTGGGGTCCGCTTTACCAATCTAACTGCTGATTTTGGCTAAACATTCGATATATTCCGTGAAGCGACTGCCGTCTGACCTCCACAACCTGAAGGCGATATCTGAACATTGCAGTTAGACCTATTGTTAGACTTTGAGGGCTCCAACAACCCGTAACGACTGCCACTAGATGTTCGTATGGCAACCGGGACCAACGGCTTAACGTGCTTTCCGAGGCACGACCAGACCAGTGCGAATATTCATATTCATGCATACAAATATTTGCACTGTGCGGGGATCGAACCCGCGCCTCCTTGCGCAACGGCCGCGTTCGCTACCGCTATGCCACGGAGGCTGACAAGTAACTAGGGAGAGTGTTTATCAATAATATAAATACGTCAGTATGAGCTGAATGCCTTTTTTAAATTATTATAAACTAGTGCTTGACTGCAATCCCGCCTGATGGTAAGCAGTGATGCAATTGTTGATGGTAAATCGCTCTAATTTATTAAGAGCTTATTCACTCAAATATATAAATAATTATATACCCATTCCAAAAGTAGTACTGACAACGGTTGGGGTAATGGAAATGGGTATATATTTTGAACTGAAATGAAAAAAGATGGCTTCGACGACTTCAAACGAATTGAATATTAGAAGATTGAATACATGTTCTATGCCTTTGTAAGGCCTCTCACTACAATTGAGGCATATGGGATTACACGCCTTCATCATGTTACAGAGTAAACTCGCTGAGGCCTTAAATTGGGCGACCATGTAAACTACGGCCATAATTATTCAAGTAGGCCATTAAAATCGGCCATTGTTTTGAATGAAGCCAAAAGGTGAAAATATTTTAGCAAAATGACGTAGAAGGACTAGAAATGAATACTAAACAAAGTAATTAGTTTTTGTTCTTAGTTTTATAAGTATTAAGTTAGCCATTGTTCAGACTTGAAGGTAATAAAAAAGTTACTGGTATTTAAGTAAATGAGGTCTCCAATTCATAACAAAATTTGCTTAATAAGCAAAGAAAAATGGTCGAGAAGGTCTAAAGTCCACGCATAAGTTTTAACATAGTAGTCTAATTTTATGTATAAAATTGGACTTTGTTCTTTAAGGTAAAGCATGGTAAAGTTCTGGGTGATCAAATCAGAAATGAGGAGATCCGCAGATGAACGAGAGTAAGCGACATAGCCCGAAAAATTTAAACACTTAAGTGGCAGTGGGCCGTGCATATTTCCCGTAGGACCAATGCCCGATGGGGCCGACGGGTTCTCAAGTGGCGACCACGCACCAGATAACGCAGCGTGGGTACGACCTAGTGCACGTAGCGGGAAACTGCTGGATGTGGGAGGCGCAGGGCCGGTCGTCGTGAAGATCCTTGGCGGAGGCCTGTGTCCAACAGTGGACGTGTTTCGGCTGAAATGAATGAATGGTGGTGGTAAAGTTACTAATCTATTAAGAGAATGTTCACTACAGCCTTAAAGATACTTCTTATGTACGTGAATTGTAGTCAGATGGGAAGCCTGCCACAAGCAAACTGTTCCAGTCCTTTATACTTGGTATAAAAGACAAGGGGAAATTCTTTGTCCGTCTCGTAGCAGTGTCGACAACGTAAGGGAGAATATTCACTCCCTGGTTTAGGCCATGGTCTGAAAGGAGGCTGCATGGCAGGCCATCACCTCTTTCTTCGAAGCAGTGAAGCTGGAAAAGGAAATAGCGGAGCACGTGAGGGAGCGAGAATCTCAGCGCTCTCATGCCTCTAGCTTCCGCAGTAGACGCCCTGGTCGGGAGACAACAGCAGTGAGCAAGGAGGGGCAAGGGAATTACATTATTTAATTTCCCATCTCCGTTCCATCATCGGACCAGCCGTCGTACGGCGAGTTGCAACCATCACGTTGTTGACACCACAACGATCCGAAAGAAGCGTTTCGCCTCGTCTTTTATACCGCGTTCATCAAGGGACTGGAACAATTTTCCAACGGCGGTGTTTCTGTCGGACTACAATTTAAGTGTCTTCAAGGCTAGAGTTAAAAGGCTCTTAATAAATTAGCGTGCTTTACCATCAACGATTGCAGCACTGCTTACCATCAGGCGGGATTGCGATCAAGAACTAGTTTTAAATTTAAAAAATATCTCTTATAAAGCCCTCCTCATGCCTCTAGCCTCCGGAGTAGACTCCCTGGTCGGGAGACAAGATCGTCGAACTCCCAGCCGCCGTAGGCGCGGGCTTGTGTGCAGCGAGCAGAGAGCAGCTCGCCGCCCGGTAAGGACCAGGCTCGGGTCTACGGCGCATTTTATTCTACGCGCATGTTATGAGTGTGTAATGTTATATTATCAACATGTAACAACAACATGTAATTCAGCATATAATTGCGTAACAAACTCAATGTAGCCATGACTTTCTTCAGACAAAAAGTTACAGTTTTTTAATCAATTACAATTTACTTATGTAAAACAAAAATACAAAAATCTTTCTTGAGATTAAAAGTGAGTTGTGTTTAACAAACAGAAGTTTATTGAACAAAGTTAACTTTACCTAAAAAATCGCATAGAAATTTAACCTTTACGCGACGTTTAGTCTGAAAACTGTGCGAAACTTTCTATACCAAACTTTGTTGAAAGGTTATTGTTTTATCGCCAAATATATATTTTATAATGTTATAAAATAGTCCTTGACTGCGATCCCGCCTGATGGTAAGTAGGGAAGCCAACATTTATGGAGTAATACAATCACTCTAGCTTTAGGACAGAAAATTATAATTGGATGGAAAGACCTGTAGGCAAAATGTTCCACTCCTTCGATGTACGGCATATTATAGTAGCCCCAAGGCCTTACAGTTTGAGGCAAACATTAATTAACGTCGGCCTTTTTTCTTTGTTTAGTGCAAAATCATTTTACTAGTGTTTTTTCCTACATTGGGCGGAGCGGAAGTGCGTGTCAGACTCTTACTGACTGAAACCCGCCCGTGGTCCTTCAAATGCTTGTTTTCCAGGGGCCACGATATCCCTTTCGAGCAACTTGTACTTTCGGACCTGCAGGATACCTAAATATGTCGACCTCATTCTACAGGGGTCTGATTAAATATGTTAGGACTGATTAAAAAGATATGCCAATGTAGTACGTGTACGAGTGTGTTTGTGTGTGTAGTTTCATTAGCGATAAGACACAACTTTTTTAAGATATTTAATTAATACATTATCTCTCATCATCATCATCGTCATCATCTCAGCGTTTATCCAGGTTGCATCCGCGGCTTTCGCGTCGGAGCCTACGTTGGTACGGTCACGTTTTACGAAAACCGGCATTTTACGTGGGTCACAAATGTCTTGACATGGCGCCTCAGCCGGCCCGGAACAAGCGGGGTAGACCAAAGAAGTGCTGGCTTGACGTTGTAAGAGATGATATGCGTGAAAAAAGATCTCACACCACAGGATGCTAAAGATCGCGCGAAATGGAGAAAATTAAATAAGAAAGCGGGCATTATCTCTCTGTGTTTTAAATTTGTATCATGTCATATCCATGTTATATAGGATGCATTTTGGAGAGTGTGGGAGGGAATTGCATGATTTAATTTCCCTCTTCTCCGTTCCATCACCGGACAAACAGTCATACGGCGAGTTTCCACACTTACGTTGTTAACACCACAATGCTACGAACGAAGCATTTCGCCTCGTCTATTATACCGCGTACATCAAGGGATTGGAAAAATGTGCCAGCGGTGGTGTTTCAGTCGGACTACAATTTAAGTGTCTTCAAGGCTAGAGTGAATAGGCTCTTGATAAACTAGAAAAACGTTCTAGGGTAAATACTCCTCATCCTCATCCTCATCCCAGCGTTAATCCCAGTCGCATCCGAAGCCTTTTCAGCTTTGGAGTCTGAGGTCCGCTTTACCAGTCCAACTGCTGATATGGCTAAACTTCGACATTTTCCGTGAAGCGACTGCCGTCTGACCTCCACAACCCGAAGGCGACATCGAAGCATTGCAGTTAGACTAATTGTTGGACTTTTGAGGGCTCCAACAACCCGTAACGACTGCCACTAGATGTTCGTAGGGCAACCGGGACCAACGGCTTAACGTGCTTTCCGAGGCACGACCAGACCAGTGCAAATATTAATATTCATGCATACAAATACTTGCACTGTGCGGGGATCGAACCCGCGCCACCTTACGCAGCGGCCGCGTCCGCTACCGCTACGCCACGGAGGCTGACAAGTAACTAGGGAGAGTGTTTATCAATAATATACATACGTCAGTACGAGCTGAATGCCTTTTTCTTTAATTATTATAAACTAGTGCTTGACTGCCATCCCGCCTGATGGTAAGCAGTGATGCAATCGTTGATGGTAAAGCGCACTAATTTATTAAGAGCTTATTCACTCAAATAACTAGCGGCCTCTAGTCCTCCTTCCTCCTCCGTCGTACTCCTTCTAGGGTAAATACTCAATAGAAGAAAACCGCATCAAATCTATTCTGTAGTTAAAAAGAACTTATATACACAAAGAGATAAAATGGTAGGGGGTGACTTCCAAACTCAGTAATGGGTCCCGAAAACAAGATCCGTAGTTATTATTACCATCATAATTTTAGATCGACTTAAGAATAAAGGCGTTTTTTTTTTTATGTTGGCAAGAGTGGGTAATCCTCATGGACGCTCAGACTGTCTCACTAGTTAGCCAGTCTGGGCAGTGCCGGACTCTTACCGGCTAAAACCACACTCATGCATCATCATCATCTCAGCGTTAATCCCAGTCGCATCCGTAGCTTTTCAGCTTTAAAGTCTGGGGTCCGCTTTACCAGTCTAACTGCTCATTTTGGCTAAACTTCGATATTGATTTTTGCTAAAACCACACTCCTGCCCCACGAATAAAGTCGTTTGAAAATTATTAGATTGTAATCTATTTTTTTTTAATAAATATACTGCCCTACTTTCTTACGTTGTCTGAAGAAAATATTTTAAACTTTTATTGAGAAACCCGTTAAACTAAACAGAACAATTGATTAATTTCTCGTTTCACCCACTGCCTAGCTATCCACGAAAGCATAAATTTATTTAAATTAAATCACTTATTTCTAACTCCGAGATTGCGAGAACAACAAAGAATGGGATTATTCACTGTTCACCAAAACCTAGAATTATAAACATTATTCATTCAAACTTTGTAATGAAGAGGGCTGGAAGGATCCTTCAAAAGTTTTCATTAGGGAAACGACTTGGCCAATAAGGAAAGAAGTGGGTGACAAGTTATTATTAATGCAGTCGGGAACGACACAGAGTAGCGACGTTCAGATGATTAACATTTGATGAAATTAGAACTAAGAAAAATGGCTTGTAGATATCATAATTACCGATGGTGACAGCTGGAGATCTGTAGACTTAAGATAAGTACATGATGTATGGATAATAGGAAAGATTTGGCTAGAAAGGAGGTGACTATACGATACGGTACACCAGATTTTAGAGATCATTTTAGAGAGAGACAATCTTTGATCGCAATGATAGTTCTGATATAAAATATGTCTGCAAAAATTGTGGACTTTATCCCGATTTGGGTATAACCCTAACCCTACCTTTGAAATGATAAACTTGTCCTTTTTCCTTGTTCTACCTTTAAGGCGAGCATACAATTATCCTATCTAATTTCTTTCGCTCCAAAGGGAGTCATCTAAAAAGGTTATTACGTATTATTCAAAGAATGAGGGGATAATGTTAGTCAAAAGACTTTTTATTGGTTCTGGTGGCTCTTCAGAATTAGGAAGAAAAACTTTTGCAAAAGTGAAGCACATAAAGTCCGCTTCATCAGTCGGTTTTTTAGAAAAACATATAAGAGTAACCTTATTCATTCCTCCGATTCGGATGCTGTTTTGAAGAGAAAATTCAATTTGAGGATTGTAACTAAATTGCCGATCTATTATTAAAATGAGCCTCATACTAACGTCACGCGAATTCTACATATCACAAGCAGAGTTTGCCGTGCAACTAGCATACATCATCATCATCAATTCAGCCGAAAGACGTCCACTGCTGGACATAGGCCTCCCCCAAGGTTCTCCACGACGACCGGTCCTGCGCCTCCCGCCGTCAACCAACCGCAACGCAACCGTCTGGTTGGAGGACTCCTCGTTTTTCTAAAGAGGATGAGTGAACTATACAACGTCTTTTTTTATTTATGTGAAACCCAAAACACGTGTCTAGTGTTTTTAAATAAAGAATCTATGTACAAAATTTCAACAAAATATCATGAAAAGCCACAAAGTTATGAGATAGTTATCTTACTTGGTTGTCCCAACAAAAATATGGTCAATGCACCGCTCGCCCGCCCGCGCCTGAAGCGACGTGGCTCGGGGGCGTCTCACTGTGCTCCTAATACTATGATCTACCGTCAGCTGTGTGCCCTCGGTAACCACACTGCAACAATTTCTAAATGTATTTGGGAAAAATATAACATGGTGTAAAATTGATTGGCATCGATTCAGTTGCTTATTCTGAACAAACTGTATTCAGGATTCAGGATTTTAATTTCTGAATTGATTTTTGTGTGTTTTGTTTGCCGCCGATATTCAAACAATATTTGTTTTGCAGAAACGAGCTGTTCGTGCAATTTATAAATTAAGTCCGAGACACTCTCTCAGAGAAAAATTTAAAGAGATTAATGTACTGACCGTGCCGTCTCAATATATTTATGAAAATCTTTTGTATGCTCATAAAAATATAAAATTGTTTAGAAAATACAGTGATGTCCATAATATAAATACTAGGAACAGGCACAAATTTATTGTACCTTCAACAAGGCTCAAGAAAATAGGTGGCTCTTTCAGATGCCAATTACATTTTTACAATGGACTTCCAGAGGTGGTTCAAGATCTTAGCCTGAATAAATTCAAATCCTTAATTAAACGTAAGTTGTGTCAGAAAGCTTTTTATAGTGTGAAGGATTATATTGAGGACAAAAAGGCTTGGGCTTGAGCTGCGTCCGATTTCTAAACACTGATTGTTCTTTGATTTTTCCTCTTGTAGTTTTAATATGTAATTATTTGTGTTATTAATTCAAAGTCTGTATTACACACTATGTAGCCAAGCATATTGTATGTTACGGAATTGTATCGCTGACAGAGGTGTTCGGCACTTGTACAGCTACACAGGAGCTAAACTTTCCACAGATTCGGGTATACTGTTGGAGCTGCTGAACCTTGGACAAAACTATCTTAGCATTGTGCATTCTTAGTATTGTATAATTGCATGGCAAACGTGTGAGCACAATATACGAATGTGCTGTAAGGCATTTATTTGTTGGGTTAGTCTTTTTTATTGACTTGATTGTGCTCGGGCTGTTGAGAGTATGTCATGCTCACTCAAATGTCTCGCTAATGGTGGCGTGTTTGTAGGGTCATTGGGTTCCCTTTAATATGGTTGAGCTGAATGATGCTGATTCATACGTCATGTTAGTGAACGGACGCCGTCAGAGGGGACTGGTCATCTCTTAGCTACCACGGCATATTTTAATTTCTGAATTGATTTTTGTGTGTTTTCCATAATAGACGCTCTCAGCGTTCAATATATTTCTGCATCGTTCTCACACGGTTGATTTCAACATGAATGATGTAATCAAATATTTGTAGCAATAGCTTGAAAATTTAAAAGAGTGTCCATGGAGTTTCTTGCCCGTTCTTCTCCGTAGGTACCTACTCTTTGGAACGGGCGACTAGCTTCATCTTATTGACTGACCGACCTTCTGACAATTCAAAAGTGCCTGTAACTGGTTTATTTGAAATAAATGCTTTGATTTTGATTTTGACCGATTATATCCATGAATGCAATACCAACTACTTAACATTTAGTGGTCATGACTATAATAATTAAGTTTTCATCATTAAATAACATAAGATAATCAGCCTATAATGTTTCCACACCTGGGACACAGGCCTCCTCTCGGTGAGAGGGAGTGGGCCATCATCTACTACGCGGGGCCAGCGTGGGTTGGTAGATATCACATGTCTTCGATGTTTTCCTCATGATATTTTCCTTGGCCGTTTTGAGAGCAGTGGTGATGAATTAATTTACACAATGTAAAGCGCCTGATGGAGTTTGAACCTCCGACCTAGAACTTGTAAGTCGTAGCAGTACCACTAGGCCACCGTTGCTTTTATCATTGTTGTAGCGGTATGTACAACCACCACATGGGAACAACGCGTCATATTGACGCCACATGAATTCTACATCTCACAATCAGAGTTAACATCGCAACTACATATCATATATACAACTTTTCAACATCAACCGTTGAGCCAGTGCCCGCCAGACTAATCACCCGTCTGGTATCATTTTCTATGGAGGATGAGTGAACTTTTTTCCCTGTTCCACATGCCTCCATATTGACTTACTGAATTTTGTGCTCTGTGGGTTTAATCAGTAGATTTAATTAGTGCTACTTGTAATGTAGGTACTTATAATAAATAATATCTTTTTCACAACACTTTGTCCCGGATATTTATGAGTGTTTGAAATGTAACAGAAAATAACTCTGTCTGTCTGTCTGTCTATCTGTCTGTCTGTCTGTCTGTCTGTCTGTCTGTTACACTTTCCCGCTTAAACCTCTCAACCGATTTTGGTGAAATTTGGCACAGATAATCTTTAGACCCTGAGAAAGAACATAGGCTACCTTTTATCCCAAAAAAAAAATGATGTTCCCGAGGGAAATCTAAAAAGCGCGATATAACCGAACTCCACGCGGGCGAAGCCGCGGGCGGAAAGCTACTATCATATAAACAACTTCTCAACATCAACCGTTGAGCAAGTGCCCGCCAGACTAAACACCCGTCTGGTATCATTTTTTATGGAGGGTGAGTGAACTTTACTCCCTGTTCCACATGCCTCCATATTGACTTACTGAATTTTGTGCTCTGTGTGTTTAATCAGTAGATTTAATTAGTGCTACTTGTAATGTACTTATAATAAATAATATCTTTTTCACAACACTTTGTCGTCCCGGATATTTATGAGTGTTTGAAATGTAACAGAAAATAAGTACAGACGACAGCCCATCAAGCTGCTACAATCTGTCAGATTTCCTTATTAGATTTTCAACTTTATCTCCAAAGCATTAAGGTTTAAGGTTGATTGGGAATATCTGACAGTTTGGGGCAGCTTGACCTGCTGTCATTAGTACAAGAAAAAATTCTTATACTAATATAATTAATTATATATCTAATTATATATCTTATTAATATCATAAATGTAAAAGTTTCTAAGTATGAGTAGACGTTCATTACCTTTTTCACGTATAAACACAGAGCAAGTAATCACTATGGTATAAACTTCTCAACAGGTTTTGATGAAATTTGTAACACAGATAATAAATAACCAGGAATAACATCATAATCACACACAGGATGCTTTTCTCTCGATATTGCTGCAGGATTAAAACTTTTAGAAGCTGTGAAAAAAGAATCTATCTTAATAATTTAATAATAAACATTGGTTTTAAAACTGATTTAACGTTACAAAGGGTTAATCGTTGCTCGAGCCCTGTAGCTTTATTTTCATCTATTTATTCAAGATAGATTCAGTGGAGAGACGTGCAAAGAAGCTGATTGGTGACCCTGATCTAACTCGAGTTGGTCTCCAAAGCCTAGAGCACAGGCGTAGAGTAGCCAGCCTTTCGGTGTTCTATAGGATGCATTTCGGGGAGTGTGCGAGGGAATTGCATGATTTAATTCCCCATCTCCGTTCCACCAGCGGACGACCCGTCGTACGGCTGGTTTCCACCCTTACGTTGTTAACACCACTACGATCCGGACGAAGCGTTTCGCCTCCTCCTTTATACCGCGTACATCGAGGGACTGGAACAATTTGCCAGCGGCGGTGTTTCCGTCGGACTACAATTTGAGTGTCTTCAAGGCTAGAGTGAATAGGCTCTTAATAAACTAGTGCGCTTTACCATCAACGATTGCGTCACTGCTTACCATCAGGCAGGATTGCGGTTAAGCGCTAGTTTATAATATATAAAAAAAAATATATATTTCCTATCCATCCTCTTTCTTGTTGCTTCCTTCCAGCGTCACCTTAAGGTAAAGAACGTACGCCTTTCCCTTTCTCCTGCTTTTTTTTTCCTTTCGAACAGCGCCTACACGCTTAAATTTAAAGTTTTTGAACTTGGGAATTGCATGACTTAAATCTCCGTTCCATTACCGGACGAACCGCTTTTAGACAGCATACAGGGATTGGAACAATTTCCAGCGACGATGTTTCCGTCTGGCTACAATTTAAGTCTTCAAGGCTAGAGTAAATAGGCTCTTAAGGCGCACTATGGGAAAGCCCCATACAAGGCCGTCTCAAAACCGTTTCACGTGAAAGTCGTTGTTATGGAGTAGAACTAATTAATTAATTTAGTCTTATAAATAAGCTTTCTTTTCTATATTTTTTTAATTATTTTTTGGTAACCATAATGTATATAAAAAGGCATCAAAGCTAACTCATGTTCAATGATGTGATTTTGGCACAATACATTACTACAATTCAACGAGACATTACTCGAAAGTTTTTCTTATAAATGTATAAGTATTATACATTTTTGAAATGCTTATAATCTCCTCATAACGTTTCTTAAATAATATTATATATAATAAATAAATAAATTAAAATTAACCAATGTAGTTTAAGATGGTATAATTTTCAGGTTACTTTTTTTTAACGAGACTTACCCGTTTACCGCTGTTTGCCGCTGTCGAGATATTTGTTGTATTACGATCTTTATACATTAGTTTACACAAGGAGAAAAAAAAAAGTTGCGCATACTTGCGCCTTTTCTGACACGGTACCAAAACATATCGCGAGATAATTTTTTTCCAATATCTTTTTACTGCTCACATAATCATCTGTTATCTATTAAGGTCAAATTGATAAAATGGTCATTATTATTTATAGTTATTTGTGGTTTTGATATAGTTTTGACCACCATATTTGATAAAATATGGTCACTATATCAATTAGGGTCAAATTAAAAACAGGTTGGTTATGGGAAGAGTGCAAATATTAGTTTCTTATCTTTTTGCACATAGCACTAATTCATTGGCCTATAAAAGAAAGGCGAACCCTGAAACATCCACAGTTGTTCATCAGAAATTCAGTTGCCTTAAAAAAGCAGTTAATACCTATTTTCAAATATTCACAGAAGTTATCTGATTTGAAAATAATGGGTGAATTTGTTTGTAGTAAACGAGAGTTGTGCAATTTGTTGATAAATGGGAATAATATAGAAAACTACTTGCAAGAAAATTTCAATTTGTCACCAGAGGATATGAATACTGTGGTCTCCTACATTCAAAGAAACTTGGTATCTAAATGTAACGAACGCTGGAGAAATGCATCCCGGAAAAGAGAACGCTTTGAAAGTAATAACGTCGACTGGTTAAATGGTGAATTTCGTGTTCCACTGGAGTGTCGAGTCACAGTTAATGACCCTAATACGTCTGGAAGCAGTGCAGGTGGCAGACCATCGAAACCATACGAAGCATCTTCAGAAAAAACAAAGAAACGAAAAAACATGCAATTAATACAAGAGTACGGACTGGAATGTGTGCTCAATGCATATACTCAGGAGTTGCGGTCTATGGGTGAGACGGAGGAGGCCACAATTGTTAATATTATACGAACTGCGTCAAAAAATGATAAGAAAAAGTTTAAAAAGGTTAAATTCATAACTGAGAACCCTGAAGATGTTATACCTTTTACAAAGGAAGAAGCACTGCGGATATTTATTGACTTAGACCTTAACAAAGAACAGTATGGGAAACTTCGTATTTGTTTGGCGGACAAAAACTGCTCAGTGTTTCCTTCTTATCCAACTTTAGCCGAAGCGAAGAAGATGTGTTACCCACCAGATTCGAGCATAACCATTACTAACATAAGTGCAAAAGTCAATCTGCAAGACTTATTGGATCATACTGTGGCACGTATATTACTAATTGGTTCAGTTTACAAAAACGGTTTAAGACAGTTGAAACTATTCTGCAAATGGGGTTGTGACGGGTCATCAGGGCAAAGTGAATACAAGCAAGTTTTGCCCGAAGAAAGCGATTTCACATCAGATGCGAACCTTTTTATTGCTTCACTTGTACCCATTAAACTCATAGATGAGACAACTAATATTGTTATTTGGAAAAATGAAACTTGCTCATCCGTAAGATATTGCAGACCTATATTGATAGAATTTGCCAAAGAAACTCCTGAAAAAACCGCTTCTGTTGTGGCTGATATCAAAAATCAAATTGAAAACCTGTCTCCTTCCATGATAAATAAGAATGGTGAAGTAATTGAAATTACTCATAACCTATTTTTAACCATGATTGATGGTAAAGTAGCACAAGTTTTAACTGAAACTCCTTCGAGCGCTTCTTGTACAATTTTTGGTGCTACTCCTCGGCAAATGAATAACTTAGAGGCAGTTAGGACACGAGATGTGAATGAAAGTTCATTTCAATATGGACTGTCAACACTACACGCTTGGATTAGAAGTATGGAGATGATTTTACACATTTCCTATAACTTGTCTTTCCAAAAGTGGTCAGCCACTACACCAGAAAATAAAAAAACAAAGACGAAAAGAAAAAACTGGTACAAAAGCGGTTTAGGGAGGAAATGGGACTGCATATCGATAAACCTCGACAAGGCACTGGAAATAGTAATGACGGCAACACAGCTCGGAGATTTTTTCAGAATTACTCTTGCTCTGCAGACATTACAGGTGTAGACGTAGAACTTATAAAACGAATGTACATTATACTACAAACTATGTCATCTGGAATGGCTATTGATTCAAAAAAGTTCGGTGAATACGCATATAGTACCGCCCAACTGTACGTAAATAATTATAATTGGTATTATATGCCTTCCTCCGTACATAAAATACTTATTCACGGAGAAAAAATCATTGAGTACTATGCTATATTACCTATCGGACAATTGTCCGAAGACGCTCAAGAAACCCGCAACAAGGATTACAAAAAGTTTAGACTTCATCATTCTAGAAAATGTTCAAGAGCGGCTACCAATACAGACGTGTTCCATACCTTATTGTACACTTCTGATCCATATAATTATATCAAGTTTGAGAAATACCTCAGAAACAATATCGAAAGAACTTTTCGATGAAGCCAAGTCCCTTCTTGCTGTCAACGAAAATCTGTAGGAGATTGTTGAATTTTGTACATTATTTTTTTCTCGTTAGACACTGTTTATACAATGATATTTAATTCTATTTTATGTAAGTAAATTTAAAAAAAAGTATATTTTCTTATAAATGCATGTATTTTTTTTATTTTTTATTTTTTAAATAAATTAATAAACATAATTTTCAAAATTATTATTTTTTCTTTTAAACCATAAACATTCACGTATATGTATGCAAAATTACAGATCATTTAGTTTTGAAATAACTGAGATACGGAGTTTTGAGACGAAACATACGCGATTTTCCCATAGTGAGGCGGTTCCGGGGGAAAAACACACCGCAGGCCGTTTTTATGTAGTTTTTCGGAGCTATCTACTCTTTATCCAAAAGAAATATCAACTTATTAAAAATACATAAATTTTCTCCATAATCTTGGCTCCAAAATTGTAGATTTCTTTTTTTTTACTAAGTATAATGTTTAAATAATTCCTTCACAACGAAACCACTGACAAGAGAAATAATTATCATAAACGTGCATCGCCTCGGAAAGTAAGCATTATTTAGATTGCGTTCTTACACTAATGGATAGGTAATTTCATGACGAACATTATTGTAGAAATATTTTTTTAAAACGACCAAAATAAAAATTTTATTCAACAATCTGAGCGTATTCGCCATCATTTCTGTTGCCCGGGCTATTGAGATTCAGTATGCCACAAGCTCTCGAAGGGGGAACCCGTGTCGTTCGTCATCGCGCGCTCCGCTAGCATAAGCGGGCGGCGCGTGAGCGAGAAAGCATCTGCTTGCTCGCTCACGCACCGCATGTCGCATAGAGTATAATACTATCTTAGAGTGTCTCTAAGATAGTATTGATGTTTATTTTGGTGTTCGTTTTTTTAACCGATTTCAAAAAGGAGGAGGTTGCTCAATTATATGTTTTTTATGTTCAATTTTTAACCGACTTCAAAAAGGAGGAGGTTACTCAATTCGACCGTATATGTTTTTTTTTTTATTTTTGTTCGCGCATAACTTCGTCATTTATAAACCGATTTTGATAATTCTTTTTCTGTTGGAAACAAGACGTTCCCAAGGTGGTCCCATGATAAGGATATCAAGGTTTGATGGTGGAAGTCCAGAGAAAACAAGCGGAACTTTCAAAAATTGGGGGGCGACTAGTGCATTTCTTAGCATTTTCATTAAGTATTTTAAAGCACTACAATTTAATAAAGGTCTGCAGTAGATCTGATGATAGAGCCGGGAGACAGTTGAAGGAACTCCTCAACAATTGACAGCAGCTACCTTGTGGTTGGGCTCGATTAATTTGTATTGATAAGAACTTTACACCTAGATGGGTTGCGACTCTCATAAGAGCTCTAATGATGAAGACAAAGGCCAGTTCCGGGAATTCCTCAACGGTTTCCAGTAGCTACTTTGTGATTGGACTTAATTCATTTATATTATTAAGACCTTTACTCCCATTAGGTTAAAATAATAGTCTACAGTAAATTTAATGATGAAGACCATAGGCAGTTGAGGGAATAGGTACTTACGGGTAAAAATTAAAGTAAACAAAAGTACGTCGTTTCCCAACTATATTTGCGTCAGCTTCCAGTCTGACCGGATGCAACTGAATACATAGTACTTTTAACAACTAAAAAATGTAAAATAAAAGCTTTTTTACAAAAAAACAACCGACTTCCAAAAACCACTATGTAAAGTGAAATATAACTAATTTCGGAAGTCGGTGTCTAAAACGAATATACAAAACCAAAGACACCAACTTCCCAAATTAGTTATTTTTCACTTTGTAGTGGTTTTTGAAGTCGGTTGTTTTTTTGTAAAAAGTTTTTATTTTTATGTTTGTTTGCGGATAACTTCCCCTAAAATTTGGTATTTCGATGAATTTTTGGGTATTTCGACATGGGTGTCGTGATAGGGGTTTTCGGGAGTGCAGATCACGAATATGACGTAATTTTTGAAATCCAAGATGGCCGACACCAATTTTATGATATTTTGACATGGGTGTCGTGAAAGGGGTTTTTGTGGGTGCTAATCACGAAAATGACGTCATTTTGGAAATCCAAGATAGCCGACACCAATTTTATGATATTTTGACATGGGTGTCGTGAAAGGGGTTTTTGTGGGTGCTAATCACGAAAAATACGTCATTTTGGAAATCCAAGATGGCCGACACCAATTTTATGATATTTTGACATGGGTGTCGTGATAGGGGTTTTCGGGGGTGCAGATCACGAAAATGACGTCATTTTTGAAATCCAAGATGGCCGACAGCAATTTTACGATATTTTGACATGGGTGTCGTGAAAAGGGTTGTCGCGGGCGCTAATCACGAAAATGACGTCATTTTTGAAATCCAAGGTGGCCGAAATTCAATTTCATGATATTTTGACTTGGGTATCGTGACGGGTTTTCAGGGCGCTGATCACGAAAATGACGTCAATTATAAGCTGTGGCATAGCTTCTCTTTCTATATCAAAGTCAAAAATAAAACATCAAATATAGTTTAGTCGCTAAATCGCCACCGTTTTTCGCACTCCTTCAATGACGTCACTGGTAAAAAATAAATAAAATACATAAAAGAAAATACATACTTATACAAATGTATACGTTAATTGGAAAAATAAAAAAAAATACTATGTCATAAATAACTAATAAAAAAATTCCTACTAACTACATACTGCTGCGGAACTCGGTGTGCACACCTTTGCGATTTACCCCGCAGCCACGCGCAGGATTGCGTTTTTTATCTGCATTTTCATGCAGATCTGCAGCCCTGCGCGTGAGCGCAGATTCAATGTATAGTACCATGCGTTTCACCATACAAAATTTGGTACTAGCGAACATCTATCTTTTATATAAAATTCTCGTGTCACAGTTTTCGTTCCTATACTCCTCCGAAACGGCTTGACCGATTCTCATGAAATTTTGTGAGCGTATTGAGTAGGTCTGAGAATCGGCCAACATCTGTTTTTCATCCCCCTAAATGTTAGGGGTAGTCCACCCCTATTTGTTTTTTTATTTTTACACAAAATTTTTAGTTTCTATTTTTTTACAACATACAAAAATACATACAATCCTAAATTTTCACCGTTCTACGATCAATCCTTAAAAACTGATCAATCGTCATTTAATTAGTTTTATTCCCGAGGGAAATCTAAAAAAAGCGATATAACCCAATTCCACGCGGGCGAAGCCGCGGGCGGAAAGCTAGTACTAATATATAAAGCTGAAGAGTTTGTTTGTTTGAACGCGCTAATCTCAGGAACTACGGGTCCGATTTGAAAAATTCTTTTTGCGTTGGATAGCTCATTAATCCAGAAAGGCTTAAGGCTATAAAACATCACGCTGCGACTAATAGGAGCAGAGCATTACTAACTCCACGCGAACGAAGTCGCTGGCGGCCGCTAGTATAAAATAGCTTTACCGCGGCAGCCCCGAGTGCCACATGTTTTTGTTTTATTAGAAAGACGATATCTTCAAGGTAGTCTCCTGTTTAGGAAAATAGGGTCTGATGATGGAAGACTAGGTAAATCTAGGAGAAATTTAAAAAATCAAAGGGGCGTCGAGGGCTTTTCTAAGTTTTTTCATTAAGTGTTTTAACACACTACAATTTAGTAAAGTTCGGAGTTGATGATGGAGCCGGGAGACAGCCGAGGGAACTCCTTAACGATTCACATCAGCTGCCTCGTGTTTGTGCTTAATAAATTTGTATTGATAAGAACTTTACACCTAAATAATAATAATAAATTTTATTTTCAGACCATGGTCCATAGAAATAGCATAAAACAGAATTACAATATTTAAATTTAACAATAAAATTAAAATAAAATGTAACTACTTAAGACCCACAATACAATAAAACTCAATTTTTTTTTTATTATAGCTCTGATGTTGAAGACAAAGGCCAGTTAAGGGAACTCCTTAAAGGTTTACAATAGTTACCTTATGTTTGGACTTAATTCATTTATATTGATGAAAACTTTACACCCATATAAGTAGGTTAAAATGAATGTCTGCAATAGATCTGATGATAGAGCCGAGAGAAATTCGAGGGAACTCCTCAACGATTCACAGCAGCTACCTTGTGTAATCTATTGATTAATTTGTATTGATAAGAACTTTACACCTAGATGGATTGTTATGATCATTAGGAGTCTGATAATGAAGACGAAGGACAGTCTGTTGCGGGAACTCCTCAAAGGTTTACAATAGCTGCTTTGTGGTTGGACTTAATTCATTTATATTCATGAGAAATTTGCACCCATATGGGTAAAAATTAAAGTCTGAAGTACATCAGATGATGAAAACCATAGGCAGTCGAGGGAATTCCTCAACAATTTACAACACTCTACTTTAACATGGTACAAACACTACCTACTCGTCATGCTTAGCAAAAATCAATTAAAATCAAGAGACTGAATTTAAGTTGTGTTATTTCATTGCGTTATTTCTAGAAATGCTCATACTTTCATTGTGGTCTTAAAGGAATTAAAGCAAACGAAATAGGTCGTTTGCTTGCAGGCCTTTTCCAAATATGCTGGCGTCAACGTCCAGTCTGATCGGATATTGTATTAGTCGGATGTTTATTATTTTTCTGCGAAAGGAAGCTTTGTGTAAATAATATTATAGTAAGTATATGTATTTGTTATTTATTTTGATATACGATAGTTTTATTTTTTACAATTTACGTATTTGTTTTATTAAACGAGAATAATAATATAATTTCACAGTCTTGCCTGGTCCCAAAAAAAACATGTTTTTTTTTTTTTGAAGGTGTCAGTTCTGCAGAAATTTATTTGACCCTGATTACGTTTTCCCTTAAAATAATAAATAATGATAAATTAAACTTTATTATATTATTTTTCTATCCCTTTGTCCATCTGACTTAGCTAACTTTCAATCTACAAAACTAACTTCCAACCCTGAAGTTACAGTCATAACATATTTAGTTATAAAGGTCTAATCAATACACATTAAATAAGCCCAAACACGTGACAGTTGCTTCCGATGTGGATTCCCTTGATATTCTGTCATCTCCATCATCAGGTCAGGCCCAAATCTTCACGGTTTTATAGTATCATCCGATATAAACACGAGTATCAAGTTGTCACACAAGCGTGCCTACAATTTTCGTTATTTGGCCTAAATTTCTCAGAATTTCCATTATCGACACTGACGTGGTAACAATGGGATTACATAGGCAGCATATCCCTTCATATAAAAAAAAGAATGGTCAAAATAGGTTCATTAACCATAAAGTTATCAGCGAACACAATAAATCGAACTGAGTCAAATAAAATAAACACTGCAGAATTTTTATTATGAAGTATCGTCAACATTTGTTTGAGTACATAATAACCAAAAGTATTTGGGCGCACCAATAAACATAAATAAAAGTGCTATGTCTGTTACTTCTGTGGTCTATGTTTCTAACTTGTATTTGTAAGTACTACGTCCGCCAGACGGCGCTAGTAAAATTTTACGAAGTATTGTAGAGGTGGGGCGCGGTGAAGAGGGAGCAAATGCGCAAGGTCATTTGGTGAGGGTACGGTCTTAATAAACTAACATGCCTTACCATCAACGATTGCATCGCTGCTTACCATCAGGCGGGATTGCGGTCAATTACTTGTTAACGATTATGTAAAAAAAAAGAAATATGACTTGAAGACATGTATTTATTGAGGCCAGGAAAACCATAAACACCTAAGTTCGGTAGATCTCGACCTCCTAGGTTGAAATGGGAGAAGCAGTTCATAAAAAAAAAAATCTTAAAGGGCCCTAAAACCAACACTTTGACGAAAACTAGAACTACATGACTTCGCAACACAAAGGAATTAAGGCTAAACTACCGTAAAGACTGCTCAACATACATGTTAACATCTATTTAGACTTATGGCGCCATTTTGAATCTCAGACCCTTGTGTTATGGTTTAAAATTGAGTGTAGATAAAACGTTGTTATTAATTGAGAATGTTGTAGGGTGTACTGAACTCAATAAAGTTGTAACATCACTATCAGCCTTGTTATAAGTTTGTGCTTTGTTACCGAAGAACTGGTACTAATTCCTTTCTTGGCATTCGACCATAACTTTACTGGGTTATAAACTGTAATCCCTTGAGATAAAATATACAACGGTATTTTTCTTGATACGAAACCTGAATATTTAAAGTTTGTTCAGAATAAGCAACTGAATTGATTCCATACATTTTAACACCGTGTTACGTTTTTTCCAAATACATTTAGAAATTGTTGCAGTGTGGTTACTGAGCGCGCCACGCAGCTTACGGTAGATCATAGCACTGCACACGCCCGCGCAACAGATGACGCCACAGGTCAACGCACCGCTCGTTCGTCCGAGCGGAGCTTTGACCATATTTTTGTTGGGACAGCCAAGTAAGACAACAAGCTCATAACTTTTTGGTTATTCATGATATCTTTTTGAAATTTTGTACAAAGATTCTTTACTTAATTAGACTGGACACGTGTTTCGGATTTCGCATAAAAAAAAGAACGTTGTGTTGTCAGTTCCTCCTCAACTCTTGATCAATGGCCTCTGTGGAACAGATACCACAATTTTGCCAAAACACGTGTAACAAATTATAAAAATTCTTTGAAAATTTTATTTCACAATAATGGCGGATATCGCCAATGACAGTCTATGATCCCGGTTTGAGGCAAAGTCATGATGTGGTCACTATGCTGCGATAATTCAATGTTCTTTATGAAAAATTTACTGAGTGCACTTTTTACTACATAAATCACGCGCTTTTATTTAGTAAATGACTGACTGACTTTACGCTGATGACTTACAGCTCTATACTCAGGCAAGTATTGACAACTTATCGGATGCGATTGACGAGCTGAACCGGAATTTGGGAGTGGTTAGGGACTGGTCTAATCGTTTCGGTGTAGCGGTTAACCCTACAAAATGCCAGGCCATCATTATAGGGAATACTTTAAATCTCTCTACAGTTTATATTTTGTATGTATGTATTTATGTATTTATTATAATATTTTTTTTTTGTGTTTCTTTTTTAACTTCCCTTTTATATCTTTGCACCTACGATGTTTTGTCTCTGCATCACCTTAAGGTAGACTGGTAGAAAATGCCTAAGGCATTAAGTCCGCCATTGTGCAATGTTTCTTTGTGCATACATTTTTTAATAAATAAATAAATGATTTTAATAGTCCCATAAAACATGCGCGTGACACTCATCTTAGCTTTTCCGTCAAAAAAAATGCAATTATTCCATCAGTATTTTCTTATGACGTTGTCACGGTCAACTATCTTCAGTGAACCGACTTTACAGAAAAACGGATTTTTATTGACATCTAAACTGTCTATAGAGTATTTACATTATCCGAGACTATACTAATAGGGATGTATCCAAGGTATGAAAATCAAAAAAATAATTAGTCCGTCTTACAGATAATAAAAAAAATTAAGACCCGTATTTTTTGTTTTGTCGAAATTACCAAAAACTACCGAGATATAGCGTATTAAAGTTACGGAGTGGGGGCTATTTACGTCACGCCGTGGCATATTTTGTACCACGGCGTGACGTCAAGCGACATTCCAAATCAATATATCTTCCTAAGTATTTGAATGAAAGAAAAAATAAAAAATACGTGTTCAATATTTTTTTTTTTTAATCTATCTGATGGACATAAAATTATTTTTTAGGATACAACCCAATTGTGACTGATATATATTGTGGCTGATATAGGCAGCTAGCGACCTCTGCTGTCGAAAGGAGGTCAACAGCGTCAATGAACGAATTACGCATAATATTAGTAGTGCTCACCTTTCGACGCCAGGGGGACGCTGTTTTATGAATGAAACGGTCACCATATTGACCTTGAGAACTGTAGTACCGCTTTTGGGCGCCAGAGGTGCTGCTTTTATGAATGAATCACGATTATTTGTCGTTGAAAATTGTAGTTGCCCGCCTCTCGACACTAGGGGCGGTAAGGTAGACACGTTTCGAATGTTCTAGAAACTCTCAGATCCGGAAGTTGAGTTAAAATATCGGTTTCTTCCGCCCACATACTGTGGTAACGGTCCCTTTCTGCCCCAAGACGCCGTAGAGTGCGGGTGAGTTAGTTTAGTCTCGTAAAATGTAAACGTGTTCTAGATTGTAAGACTACACCGTGTCTATACTTGTCCGAATCCAAGGATTGTATACTTTTAAACCTGTGGAAATATCGATAATAAATCTGGTAGTAGCATCCGCCTGTTTTTCATTACCATTCAGTATTTATTCTTATTTTATAATAAGGGAAGCCCACTGTGCTCAATACTAATATTATCTTCTCATTCATTAGGTAATTCATGTCCTTTTTTAATGAAAGAAAACAAAAATATGCACTGAAATTAAAGTCAGCGTATTCAATGAACAAAGTCATTGGCACCAATGTCTAGCTATTAACTTAATAGTTGAATTATCAAACAATCTCAGCCTGAAATTACACGTTCATCAGATTAATTCCAGCTTCAAACGCTCTATAATAGTTGCATCATGCACTAAGTGCGCTTGAAGCCATCTTATTACCTCATGTTTTCATAACGACTCACAGCTGCTCTCAAGATAATAATTATACACTGACAGCAGCTGTCACCGTATAAAGGTGACAGGTGTCAAAATAATCAGGAGGGAAAAATTTCAAAATCAAAACCGAAAGTTATTTATTCAAATTAGGCTGAGATTCAGCACTTTTTGAACGGAATATTCCTTTTTTTTTTAATAATTATAAACTAGTGCTTGACTGCAATCCCGCCTGATGGTAAGCAGTGATGCAATCGTTGAGTGTAAAGCGCACTAGTTTATTAAGCCTATTCACTTAAAAAACTTAGGAATAGGAAGGATGACGGCAGTTGAACGAGGTGATGCAATGTTAAACCCAAGATCAACACGACCAAACGATGCTGCGCTAGAGGGAGATTGATCTGGAGACTCTCCACGACCAAATTCCCGAGACAACAACATTTGGCGCATCGTACCCGCCACACATCGCAACACAACTGCTCAGACCCGTCCTCCGTACGGCTTCACCAGACATTATTCATCATTCATTCATTATCATTCCTTTTGTTTGTTTGTTCCGCTTTCACGCCATAACTGCTGAACCGATTGCTTTGAAATTTATTATTGAAATTTTGTAGACGTAAAGTTTAAGTCTGAATTAAATAACAGGGTACTTTTTATCCCAAAAAAAATTGACATTCCGGAGGGAAATCTAAAAAGCGCAATATAACCGAACACCATGAGGACGAAATCGCGGGCGGAAAGCTAGTATTACATAAGACAGTCCCCCAAAACGCTTGCCATTCGCCACTTCCTAGTGCATTAGCTGGGAAGTAGAAGTGGCGTAACAAACAACGCAGAAGTACAGCTGTCTGTTCATTAAAAAAAAAAAACACATGACTTTAGAGTCCTATAGTCATGCGTTTTTTGTTAGCAAGGCGCGTTAATGCGCGGGCGTTTGGAGTAGAACCGCCATCCGCGCCCGCGCTCCCGCATCATGGCTTCGCGCCTACAGGGGCGCGTCCCCCAGTTTGTAAATCAATGCTTTAGTGAGTTTAGACAATACCAGCACAGAACATTAAATGAAACTATCTACCATATGAAAACTAGCCACGTCAATGTACCAGGAAAACCATTATTAAACCGTTGAGAAAAAAAGACAGCGCTATTTTTCCTGTATAACTCCATCTTTGTCTAACGCTGGAACCATAATGGTTTTCTTACTCGGTGGTAGGCCACAACATCGGCTGCCGGCAGAAGTTACCACCCACCAGACAAAGTCTTGCCGCCAAGCGATTCGTCGTATTCCGGTTTGATGTCTGGTGAACCCGTACGGAGAACGGGCCTGAGCAGTTGTGTTGCGCTTGCGATGTGTGCCGGGTACGATGCGCCAAATGTTGTGTCGGGAATTTGGTCGTGGAGGGTCTCCAGATCAATCTCCCTCTGGCGCAGCATCGTTGGTCGTATGTAGGTTTAACATTACATCACCTTTTTTTTTTTCGGGGTGGAAATCCTCGTAGGATGTCCGCCGCCCTGGGTTGGGCGACGGGGTCTGTCAGACTTTTACTGACTAAAACCAACCCGGTGTCTCTTCTATCACGAGCAAACGCGTGTGGCCGCGGGAGTCTAAATTCTTCCACGGCCCCACACCCTCGTGCTGGCCCGGTCTGTGACATATTAATGCGAAGTTTCGTAATGAACACGAGAATAACCAAACATTGTACTACCATTACTACCGATACAGAAGTCGTGGTGGCCTAGTGGTTAAAACACCAGCCTCTCAAGTATGAGAGTGCAGGTTCGATTCCAGGTCAGGCAAGTACCAATGTAACTTTTCTAAAGTTATATGTATTTTCTAAGTATATCTTGGACACCAATGACTGAAGGTGAAGGAAAACATCTTGAGGAAACCTGGACTTTAAGTCTGAAATCGCCAACCCGCATTGAGCAAGCGTGGTGATTACGCTCAATCCTTCTCTGTATGAGAGGAGACCTGTGCCCAGCAGTGGGACGACTAAAGGTCGATGATGATGATGATGATGATGTACTACCATTGTTAATTCACCTCGTCGTTTATACCGCAAACATCGAATGACTAGAACAATTTGCCTGCAGCGGTCTTTCCGTTTGACTATGTACAATTTAAATGTCTTCAAGGCTAGAGCGAATAGGCTCTTAATTATAAACTGTGTTTTACCATCAACGATTGAATTACTGCTTACCATCAGGTGGGATCGCGGTCAAGTACTCGTTTATAATGCTAAAAAAAATTATAGTATAATTTTTCCTTACTGTTGTTCTCAGCTCTTGAAGTTTATAGTAAATTACAAAGCCGTTTGTTTCTGCATTGTATTTTACGCAGTAAAACAGGATATCTTTCAGACAACACAATTCCTCTTCCGTTCAGAGGGACTCTGTTCAGAGGGAATTAAAGAAAATCCTTCAATTCGAGAAAATGGCCACAAACTGAAAGAAAATACAGGAAATAGAAGTGAGCGGGGTACGTTGTATTTTTGTGGTTCCACAGCGTGAAATCAAAAGAAAATATTGCCGTTACTGTGACAATTATATTTTCTTGCGTTTTTGAGACATATGAGAGGCAACTTTCTTATGTTCAGAAAATTCACACTGAATAACCTAGATAAATTCACAGTATAACAAAAATTGTTCTAGGTATGTGGAACAGTATTAAAGTTCACTCATTCTCCAAACAAAGAAAAGGAAGGATCCTCCGACCAGGCGAGTTTTGTGTCTGGCGGTCACTTGCCCAATTCTTGATGCTAGTTGCACGGTAAGCTCTGTTTGTGTGTGACGTCATTATGATACGTTGTTCGCATGTGGCGTTTATAGATATCGCTACAATGATAATAGGGCTTGATTCAGAAGGTGGTAATTCCAGAAGTACCACCTTCAAGAACGAAACGAACGAACAAAAGAAGAAGAACCTCCAGGAGGTTCCTTTCTCTGGAGCCCTGACCGTAGTTTGGACCCTGTTCCCGATACCGGTGGGCTAAAGATGTTTTCTTTTATATTTTTAAATGTTTTTATACTTTTAAACTGACTTTAAAAAGACGTTCCTAATTCGATTCTATTATTATTATTATATTGTGATTTTTTTTTTTTAATTTGAGACATGGTGCTTCGCGTGTGGTCCCATTTTGACTCAGTTCTGACATTGGCATCCATTATAAAACCATGTAAGTCTTAAATTTGTGTTAAGTATGAGCACTACAAATGGACAGACAACTCAATATCACGCCAACCGCAAATACAAAATCAAAATACAAAATCATCCGCCTACTAAACAACATTACAATTTGTAAAATAATTAATGTCGGAAATTGGCAAGAAAGGAAAATACAAAAACTAAACATACAGACTTCCGAACTTAGTCATTTTATAGTATCTGTGTTTTTTTTTTTTTTTAAGTTTGTACTTTTTTTTGTGTAGTTTTAATATTCAAATATTTCAAAATTTTTTCATTTCTGTTAAGATAGAGTAGTAAATAATACTAACTTTTTTGAGCCAAAAGATATATTTAGACAAGGCTTGCATACAAGGTCCACGTAAACACTTAGGTGCGTATTACAGAACGTCACTCAAAACTCAAGCTCTACTTAAGTCTCGTTTCAAGCCATTTGATTGGTTGAAACTAGTTTTAAGTAATGCTTAAGCAGAGATCAATGCTTGAGTTTCCTTCTGGAATACGGACCTTAAACTACTAACACTGTATACGATCAGAGCAGTTTGCTTGCCATTATGCTAACAAGACAGTAGATCCAAAACTGTGAAACCAGAATTACGAGGCTTCAACCGAGAATGCTGTCTATCCGCCAACTATGGCCTTGAATAATTCATCAGATGTAATACAGAACATTTACCTAGCACATAGGACAGACGGGAGCGATAGCGGGTAACTTTATCCAGATGACATTGTGATTTTAAAACAATGCAAACATTGTCCATTGGAATTAGAAACGACAACATTTATTTCAAATGCTCTTTTAACATTTATTTCGAATGCACTTTAAGCATTTATTTCAAATGCACTTCAAACAGTTATTTCAATGGCACTTTTGAACGTCAAAAACTACAGTAAAATTAAGTTGTACCTACCTATTCACCCTTTCCCAATGGTAGTTTGAATGGGAAGGAAACGCCGTAGATACTCTACAAAAATGTTTTACCGGGGTGTTAAACTAATTTCAAAGAGTGAACAGAATATTTTACAAAAACGCAACAATTACTATTCCATACTTTTTGACCGGAGATATTGTACGTTTTTCTGAAACAGCATAGTTATGTTTTAGTTGTTTATGAGGACATAACTTATTTTGTTTATAGTTATTGGTGTTAACAAAAGAAAAACAATAAAAATAACAGTTAATTTGATAATAGTTCAAAACAGTAAATTTAGATTTTATTTTGTTGCATTATTCATGGCCCCTTTCAGTATAGGCCTCCTCCAAGTGCCTCCATCTATTTCAATCTTTTTGTGTTGTGTCATCATTCAAGCACTCGTACAAACCCGACTTCGATAAGAGTTGCAGTTTTGAAGAAAAAATCTTTTATTTTTTTAAATATCCGAAAATGTATTTTTTTTAACAGTTACTCTAAACAGCTGTTTATAAATAGTAATTTCTAGAAATGATATATTTCTAACAGTTTCATGAAAAAAGGACATAACACAAAAAATTTAAGCAGAACGGACAAAGCGCTACGTAAACGCGTGTGGCCGCGGGAGTCTAAATTCTTCCACGGCCCCACACCCTGGTGCTGGCCCGGTCTGTGACATATTAATGCGAAGTTTCGTAATGAACACGAGAATAACCAAACATTGTACTACCATTGTTAATTCACCTCGTCGTTTATACCGCAAACATCGAATGACTAGAACAATTTGCCTGCAGCAGTCTTTCCGTTTGACTATGTACAATTTAAATGTCTTCAAGGCTAGAGCGAATAGGCTCTTAAATATAAACTGTGTTTTACCATCAACGATTGAATTACTGCTTACCATTGTAAGGTTTTATTAAGATAAATTGAAAATTAGAAGGAAAAGGTTGGCTACACTGATGAGTGGGGATGACGTAGCGTCAAGTGGACGCGACAAAAGGAGAGAAAAAAAGGGCGCGAATGATAAGTTTGGTGTTCGGAGCAGAAAAGTTTAAAAATTAATAAGTTTAGTTACAAAGTTACAATAAGTTTAGTTTTAATGGCAACAATAAGTTTTGTTATTGGAAGATAATCTTCTCAATAAGTTTGCTGGTTCATACTACTGATGCTCATGATTGTTAAAGTTACAATATACTGATTTTGGATACAATTGGTTGTGCTTTATTTCTGAGGTTACTTAAATCTCAGAGTGGGATTACAACTCTATTATTCAAGTAAGTACACGCCTGCATTTAACATTATTTAATAATTTTCTTTTTCTAAATAAATTATTAAATGCATTATGCCTAGTGATTTATATACATTAGGTTGTGTTATGATTAACTGTTAAGCAGCCATATTGTTGTACAATAAAATTATGCACTAGGACGAGTACCTAACGAGAAATATGTGTTTTTAAAAAAAAATCACCACCAACCACCATACAAGAAAACGTTTCTTTTTAATCATGCTGTCCATTTCATTCCTATGCAAATATAATCCAAAAGCCCATTAAAGATCCTGAAACGGTATATCAACCTGTTGATAACGCTCTTAAAATATAATTTAATTATATGTAATTTTTTTTTTTTCTTTCAATTTTTATTAACAGTCTGTTGTTGTGAGTAGTATTTATAACTAAGACTAATAGTTATTTATTTTTGCTGCGAGTTTCAGAAAAATGGAAGATAAGGACGGGATTCAACGGAGCTTAAGGACTCCAACACGAGATCGGTCACGCTCCAGGTGGAGTTGCAACAGCAGACTACGAGAACGTGAGCCCTCTCTGAACCAGCGGCAGAAGCGGCCGCGCTTGTTTGAGATGGACCTGCATGCAACGCGTGACACTGAGCAGCGGTGCAGTAGAAGCGAGCTTCGTTTGCCACATGTCCAGGCGAGCCGCCGGGATCACCGGAGCCGGAGCCGCAGCATATCGCCTGCCGCCAGAGGTTTGAGGCACCGGGAGAGCTGGAGCCGCATCAAGCCGTCTGCTGCCAGAGCTTCGAGGCCCCAAGAGATTTGGAGACGCAGCACGCCATTTGCTGCCAGAAGTTCGAGGACTCGGGAGAGCCGCAGCCACAGCAGACCGTCTGCTGCCAAAGGTTCGAGACCCCGGGAGAGCTGGAGTCGCAGCAGGCTACAGGAAGCAAAGGCTCCGAGGGAGCCAGCACCGGCGGGCGTCGGACAGCGACACTCAAACAGGTCATGTAGCCCTACTTTTTCGTCTAGGGATGTGATTCAAATAATTCAATCAATTAAAGATATCCTCCCATCCCAGCCATCAAGCCAAAGCACACATGTGATTAATAGAGGTATAGATAACAGAAATATCATTCCAGAATTTAATCCTTCCGAGAAAAACCAACGTGTAGATGTATGGATCAAGAAAGTTAATGAGTGTGCCGAGGTATATGGATGGGATGAGAAGACTTTAGTTCATTTTGCAATGCAAAAATTAGCGGGTCTAGCAAAAACATGGTACGAGAGTCTTAACTCAATACTGTATAGCTGGGAAGAATGGCAGATTAAGTTAAGCAATGCGTTCCCGAGCGAGCAGAATTTTGGCCAACTCTTAGAGGACATGCTCAAACGAAAAAGTAGGCCTAATGAGTTAATTGAAAATTATTACTACGAAAAGATAGTATTATTAAATCAGTGCGAAATTTACGGTAGGAAAGCAGTCGACTGCGTCATCCACGGCATCAGCGATAGGACTATAAGGTCAAGTGCTTTAGCATTAAGGTGCGAAGAGCCTGATCAGCTCCTAAAATTCTTATTAAGTAACAATAAAGAACTTCAGCAACCACCGGTCAGAGATAGGAATACATTCATAGTAGAGGATAGGCAAGGCGGTAATCGGGCGAATTTAAAAACAATTTCCAGTCTTTATTGTTATAATTGTAAGGAAAAGGGACACCCATTCTCCAGGTGCATCAAGCCCCTGCTCAAGTGCACTCATTGCAATAAAATAGGACACAAATCTGAAATATGCCGGAATATACAAGATAAGGGATCAGGAAAGTCGGATTTATCAGCAAAAACTATGCGCATTTCGAGCTCTAATATTTGTAACAAGTTCATAAAAAAGGTGTTCATCAATGAGAATGACGTATGTTTCGAAGCCTTCGTTGATCTTGGAAGTGAGGTTACGCTAATACGGCAGTCTGATTTTGATAAGCTTGGGGTATGTCATGACGCCACGCTATCTACAATGAAAGGTTTCGGCAATAATATTGTAAAGTCGATGGGCTCGGTGGAGCTTAATCTTTCGATAGATGGGGTAAGTGCTACAGTGTCGTGCCGGGTAGTGGATGATCGTTTCCTGGAGAAATCCATGTTGATTGGTCAGACCTATACGGAGCAGCCGCATGTAATTGTTTACAAAGACGCGAATAAACTTCAATTCTTGGATATAGGTGCGGAAGTACCCTGTCCTGATTTACACAAGGTTGACCAACACATGGAACGGGTAAGGGTATTTAATCAGTGTGTGCTTTTTGGCACCGCCAGTGTAAAAGCGTCGACATCAACAGTTTTTACAGGCAGTGTTTTGCTAGACACTAAAATCGTCGGTAAACCTAATTCTCAATACTTCGTGTGCGGTGGTGTATACCAAGTGAATAATGGTCTACTATTTGTTGTGGTTATACCGTGTGAGGCATCGTGCCTACTTCAAAGTAATTCTGTTTTTTCCAGAGCTGAAAGGGTAGAGTCAGTCTATAGGCTTGCGGACGTACAGTTGGTACAGAATCCTGTTGGTGACGAAATATTATCTTCTGAACCTTTTGATCAAAATCAGGTTCAATTGGGTAAAGCGGTATCTGATATTGATAGGGCTAAACTTATCGATATTTTACGACGAAATCAAGGATGTTTCGCAAATGATTTGGCGGGGTTAGGATGTACAAGCGTTACGGAGATGAAAATAGAGCTAAACAGCCAGCGTCCTGTAGTATATAGACCTTATCGTCTATCACACCACGAACGAGAGAAAGTTCGAGCGATGGTGGACGATATGTTACAGGCGGGGATCATCAGGGAATCCGTTTCGAGCTACGCTAGCCCAATCATTCTTGTACGAAAAAAGGATGGCAATATGCGATTATGTGTCGATTATAGGCAATTGAACTCTATCACCGTTAAGGAACGGTACCCCATGCCTGTGATTGAAGATGAAATTTCCAGGTTATCGGGTCAAGCATGGTTCATCACACTGGATTTAATGTCCGGTTATTACCAAGTGCCAATTGCGAAAGACAGCAAACACCTAACGGCGTTTGTCACACCGGACGGCCAGTACGAGTACAATCGAATGCCGTTTGGTTTGGCAAACGCTCCCGCTGTCTTTCAGCGAATGATGCACCATGTCTTGGGGCCAGCTCGGTTCGATAAGGCCACCGTGTACATAGATGACGTATTGATCTTTGGCAAGACTGCTGCTGAATGTTTGGACCGTTTTGAGGAAATTCTTGGCCTCTTAAAGAAAGCCAATCTTAAGTTGAACCTCTCAAAGTGTAGTTTCTTGCAAAATGAGATCAACTACTTAGGGTACGAGATCAGCGCGGCAGGTATGAGGCCAGGAATAACGAAAATCCAAAGCGTCGTCAATTTCCCTCGTCCAGAGAATGTACATGGTGTACGCCAATTCTTAGGGTTAGTCAGTTATTTTAGGAAATTTATCCAGGGCTTCGCTCAATATGCTTATCCACTGACGAAGCTCCTCAAAAAGGACACAGCATATGAGTGGACAAACTTCCAAGAGGAGGCTTTTAAAACCTTAAAAGCTAAGCTTACTGACAGACCTGTATTGTCTATATACGATCCATCAGCCGAGACAGAACTGCACGCAGACGCTAGCAAATTAGGTGTTGGTGGGATTCTGTTACAGCGGTCTCAAGGGAGTAGCGGTTCTTTCCATCCGGTGGCTTATTACAGTCGTCAGACGACACCCGAGGAGAAGAACTTTCACTCGTACGAACTAGAAACGTTAGCCGTTATTTGTTCTCTAAAAAAGTTTAGAGTATACCTGTTAGGAAAGCCATTCAAGGTAGTGTCAGATTGTAGCGCGCTTAGATCCACTTTCGTAAAGCGTGACTTAATACCAAGAATAGCTAGGTGGTGGCTAGCATTACAGGAGTTCGACTGTTGCATGGAGTATAGGGCGGGTACGAAAATGGGGCACGTAGATGCACTATCCAGGAATCCGGTTATTGACCCGGATAATTGGAGTTCTGAAAAATGCCCTAACGTGATGATTATAAATAATGAGGACTGGTTATTGACTCTTCAGCTGGGTGATCCAGAGTTACGTAGGATTCGTGACATTATTAGTAGCGATCTGGATCCCCAAGGTCTGGATTATATTAAGCAGAATTACGTTATCAAAGATAATAAATTGTTTAGAATAGTGGGCGAGGATTGTGTTAGGTGGGTTGTTCCAAAGGGGGCAAGATGGCAGTTATGCAAAATGAATCACGACGATATAGGCCATGTGGGTTTCGAGAAAGTCCTAGAACGCATAAAGAAAAATTACTGGTTTTCAAAAATGAAGCGGTTTGTCAAGAAATATGTTGGAGCGTGTATTGATTGTGCATATTCTAAAAAAACTCTAAATACTCGCGAAGGCCTACTACATCCAATAGAAAAAGTCGCGATTCCATTCCACACACTACATATCGACCATCTTGGGCCCTTTGTGAAATCCAAAGGAGGCTATACACACATATTAAATGTGGTTGACGGTTTTACAAAATTTGTTTTTATCAAACCCGTCAGGAGTACAAACACTCAAAATGTGATAAGGGTTTTACAAGATATTTTCGACACTTTTAGACGTCCTACTCGTCTTATCAGCGATCGCGGATCTTGCTTCACCTCCCACGCTTTTAAAAAGTTCTGCCGTGATAAAAACATAAAGCATGTTCTTAACGCCGTTGCTAGCCCGAGGTCAAACGGTCAAGTGGAACGGTATAACCGAACCATATTAGACTCACTGATTGCTCAAAATCTCAGGGACAATGAAAAGTCTTGGGATAATAAGCTAGGGACAATCCAATGGGGTCTGAACAATACCATTCAAAAGACCATAGGTAAGACTCCAGCTGAGGTTTTATTTGGGACAGGTATGAATAGCGAGGTGAATCCAGGTCTAAATGAACTTACTGACAGTGACAGGTTACCCGTTTTATCTGAACTGGCGTCAATTCGCGATCAGGTCAAACTTCGAATCGACAAAGCTCAAGCTGCACAAAAACAATATTACGATCAGGGCAGACGGCCTGCATGGAGGTATAATAAGGGTGACTTGGTCAAAATAACCAAGGTAGCCTTTCATAATGATGGCAGGAGTACGAAGCTTTTGCCCTCATATGAGGGCCCTTTTAGGGTCATAAAAGTGCTAGGAAACGATCGCTACAAGGTAGGCCCAATATCGGGTTTTGAAGGGACGAGAAAAAGGAAGAAAACCACAGTTGCTGCCGATCGCATGCAGCCCTGGATACACGTAGCATCACTTGAGATAGATGATGACAATGAGATTGATGCTAGGGGTGACGCAAGCGATGATAATAACTAGTCCTAGTTTTAAAAACATATGATTAAACAGTTATTAATAGTTTGAGCTGAATTAACTATAGATTTATTTGTATTGTTTCAGGTCAAGCACGAGCTAGAGAAAATGCTAGAGATCCTCATTGTGGCTTGGCCTGAAACATTCATGGCGGTGTAATAAGGATACACATGAGACTTTTGTTTAGCTTGAAACATTGGCTTACTGTTTGATGAACAGAGATTAGTATACGATTAGTTTATGATTGTATTAGTTTAATACTTACGATATATTAATTTGCTACATATCTGATGCATGATGCAGTTGCATGTTCTGTTAATACAGTATGTAGAATGTTTTCATTTTCGCCAAGTGTAAGGTTCCACCGGGTACCCGCGTGGGGACACGCGGGATTACCAGAATGGTCGAGTGTAAGGTTTTATTAAGATAAATTGAAAATTAGAAGGAAAAGGTTGGCTACACTGATGAGTGGGGATGACGTAGCGTCAAGTGGACGCGACAAAAGGAGAGAAAAAAAGGGCGCGAATGATAAGTTTGGTGTTCGGAGCAGAAAAGTTTAAAAATTAATAAGTTTAGTTACAAAGTTACAATAAGTTTAGTTTTAATGGCAACAATAAGTTTTGTTATTGGAAGATAATCTTCTCAATAAGTTTGCTGGTTCATACTACTGATGCTCATGATTGTTAAAGTTACAATATACTGATTTTGGATACAATTGGTTGTGCTTTATTTCTGAGGTTACTTAAACCATCAGGTGGGATCGCGGTCAAGTACTCGTTTATAACGCAAAAAAAAAAATATAGTATAATTTTTCCTTACTCAGCTCTTGAAGTTTATAGTAAATTACAAAGCCGTTTGTTTCTGCATTGTATTTTACGCAGTAAAACAGGATATCTTTCAGACAACACAATTCCTCTTCCTACTCTGTTCAGAGGGAATTAAAGAAAATCCTTCAATTCGAGAAAATGGCCACAAACTGAAAGAAAATACAGGAAATAGAAGTGAGCGGGGTACGTTGTATGTTTGTGGTTCCACAGCGTGAAATCAAAAGAAAATATTGCCGTTACTGTGACAATTATATTTTCTTGCATTTTTTGAGACATATGAGAGGCAACTTTCTTATGTTCAGAAAATTCATACGGAATAACCTAGATAAATTCACAGTATAACAAAAATCGTTCTAGGTATGTGGAACAGTATTAAAGTTCATCTTCCAAAGAAAAGGAAGGCGAGTTTTGTGTCTGGCGGTCACTTGCCCAATTGTTGATGCTAGTTGCACGGTAAGCTCTGTTTGTGTGTGACGTCATTATGATACGTTGTTCGCATGTGGCGTTTATAGATACCGCTACAATGACAATAGGGCTTGATTCAGAAGGTGGTACTTCCAGAAGTACCACCTTCAAGAACGAAACGAACGAACGAAAGAAGAAGAACCTCCAGGAGGTTCCTTTCTCTAGAGCCCTGACCGTAGTTTGGATCCTGTTCCGGATACCGGTGGGCTAAACATGTTTTCTTTTATAATTTTTAAATGTTGTTATACTTTTAAACTGACTTTAAAAAGAGCTTCCTAATTCGATACCTAATTCGAAAAAAAAAATTCATATTTTTCGACTGTTTCACCTAGTGTGATTATTTTCTTTTAATTTGAGACATGGTGCTTCCCGTGTGGTCCCACTTTGACTCAGTTCTGACATTGGCATCCATTAGAAAACCATGTAAGTCTTAAAGGGGAATGCCAGGTTTAGGCCCAGACGTGCACAGGGATTTGGTTTTACAAAAAAAATATGTTGATATTTTTCAAATATCTTCCACGTATTCATTAGTCTAAGTAATGCAGCAACATTTTTTCAAAAATATTAAGCATTAAACCGACTAAACTAATGGAACTTGAACTGACTTGAATAAAATATGAGCTCAAAATGTTGCCTTTACAAAAAAAAATGTTGGCAGGTATTAATCCGAATAATCAGTTTTCGTTTATTATTAATAACCGGTCATTTTCTTCTAAGCAAACATTTATTAATTCCCAAAAATCTCCTTTAATAATAATTATTATTCCAATTACTATTAATAAAGAAATATGTATATCTATAAATCGACCTTTTCGAAAAATATATAAATACTTTTTATGGCAACTTGCTTTTGTTATGTCAAAGTCTTACTTGTCACTGTCAGCTGGCGAAAAACATAATCTACGTTGTGTAGAGAAATTAATAAAAGTAATGATGAGCAGATAGGCGGTGAAGGTTATACATGTGCTTTTTCTGTGTGATATTTTTATTTTGATTTTAGTGTCATTGAAAAGTGTATCTACAATCAAGATAGATATTTATTGTTTGTGTTGTTCTGTAAGTGTGTTTTGTGTTCCTATTTTCGTGGTAAGTCTCTCCCGTAGGCATGATGCCTACGGGTAAAAAACCCCCTGATCCCCCGGACCCTCCTGATAAGTTATTCGACCTCACTCCTGTCTTGACCATATCTCCTCCCCATGGAGATCAATTATCAGACATGGACTTGGAAACCAACCAAAGAAAAAGACCCGCTCAATCTCCCCCGGCATCCTCCTCTTCCATCCCTCCGAAATTGTCTAAAAATACCATCCGACAATATTATACTGCCAGAGACAATCCACCATACATCGTCCACGTCTCACTTAAAGAAGGACAGACAACCGGTACATCTCTCCACCCTATTAAGTTTGGCATGCTTCTTAAAAAAAATAACATCAAAAGTGTTCTGCTAGATGGAGTTAAACGCATTGGTCGTAACAGAGTCTCAGTGCAGTTTAGGTCTGTTGAGAATGCTAACAGTTTTTTAGTTAACCAGGCTATTTCCCAAAATTATGACACCTCAATCCCCCAATTCCACATTACTCGTATGGGTATTGTAAGGGATGTCCCATCTGACTGGACAGATGAAGAAGTAATGGAAAATATTAAAGTCCCTGATGGCTGTGGCCAAATTATTAAAGTGCGTAGGTTAAATAGGAGACAAGTCACCGAGAATATAATAGAATGGAAACCCACTCAAACGGTTGTCTTAACTTTCGATGGACAAGTTCTGCCTAAGAGGGTGTACTGCTTCTATTCTGCCCTTAATGTAGAGATTTATGTATATCCCACCATCCAATGCTACAACTGCTGCCGCTTTGGTCATACCCGGACTAAATGTCGTTCTAAGCCCCGTTGTTTTAAGTGTGGACATGATCATCCAGGGGATGGCTGTGATGTGGACCAGGACAATGCCTTCTGCATTTCTTGCTCCGGGAACCACTTTGCGAACTATAATGGATGTCCTGAACTGGGCCGCCAAAAATCTATAAAGGCTGCAATGACAGAACGGAACATTTCCTATATGGAGGCTAGTAAGATCTTCCCTCCAGTAACACGATCTTATGCAAGTGCAACTAAGTCCGACCGTAAACCTCCTACCACATCCTTTTCCTCCCCACAATCTCCTCCACCACCACTCTCACAGTCTAGGGCCCCCGTCCGTAAACCTGTCTTCCTCAAACCCAAAACATATGCCCCCCTCTCCCCAAGTTTTGATGTTAAAGCCCACCAAGCACTCGTTCAAAATTATTCCTTCTCTCCATCTAGAAATGGTTGTGCATTCCCAGAGGATGCAAACCAATATAATGATAACATTAATAAAAGTAAACAGTCCAACTCCCTCAACTTACTTGATTTATTATCAAACCTTTTAAACAAAATAATATCCAATCCACAATCAAATATACCTGACCACGTTGCCTTGAAACTTATATCTGTTCTTGAATTTTTAAATAATGGCTCTCCCATTGACTTGTCTACAGTGGAACGCGAGGAGCGTTACACATAAAAAGCAAGATCCTATACACCTTATTAACAAATATAAACCCTCTGTCTGCAGCATTGCTGAGACATGGTTGTCCCCAAACAGTAATTTTAATATTCCTTATTTTAATTGTATCCGGCATGATCGCCCGGATGGTTATGGAGGATGCGCTCTGCTCATCAATAGCAAAGTTGCATTCACACAAATTCCTCTTCCCCCTGTCGGAGACAACATAAATGTTGTGGCCATAAGGGCTGAGGATATAGGGTCATTGTGCCAACAGTGGGTCACACTTTTTTTAAAATCATATAGCTCTTTAACCATATGAGTTACAGTCGTTATATTCTAATGAATTAAAGATAGGCATCTTGGTTACGTTTTAATTAAAAAAAAAAATGAAATACATTTAATGGTTTTTGAATAATAATATATTTTTTTAAAAATGATTTTTGACCCACTGTGTCCTTAGGCGAGTACACATTGGGTCAACCTTGAGGGCACAGTGAATCAGGATGATATTGGAATATAAAAACATAGGTAATTACTGGTATTTATATATTTATTTATCAAATCCGTTTCTTAGGTTGCACCTAATAGACTAGACTTTAATTTAATAACAAAAAACAAATTATTTTTAAACATTTTAGCTTTCCTAGCTTTAAATATAAAAAAAATGTGGTTTAATCATAAACAACTCTTAAAGAAAAACACTCTTTGCTTTTAAACTTAAACTATTTAACCCTTTATGTCTTAAATCACTAAATCACATATTGAGATCTTTGTATTCTTTCTTGATTTTTGGATTTTAATTATCTAGCATTATTTTTCATAAAACATAAAAAATCATCTCTTTTAAAGGTTCGACATAACCAACTAGCGGATGTCGATTTGGGAAAAATCAACATTAAAATAGTAATAAGACTGTTGCCGTAAGGTGCTTCCTCCTAGACAAGGTTTAGGCAATATAAGTTTTAAATCGCACTCCTTAACATATGATATATCAGGATTGCTAGGCATGTTAAACTGATATTTGCGATTTGCACGAAGGAAGCTTATATAATATTCTAATTTATCATTACGCTCATGTAAAACTTTTCCTACAAAATAAACACTTTTCCTTTTAGTTGAAAAACGAACAAGAACGTAATCTCCTTCCTTTGGAAGACGAGGCAAGACATTGCGCAGTAACTTGTCATCAGTTAGTATTTCAATTCTATTTCCAACTTCGTCCTCCTCGCACCAATCATTGTTTTCATCTTCCTCACACCAATCGGAATCTTCGTCATGAATAGAAATATTTTCAGTTTCATCTTCTGAATCACTCTGCAAGACTTTCCTAACAGCTCTTTTCTTTGGTTCATTTATTTTGTTCTTCTTTGGCAATTTCTTTTTCTTGACTTCCGATCTTTGCATCCTAATATTTTCTTTTTCGGGTGTATCCGTCGCGATTAAGCTGCGGCCAGGTTTCCTTTTTCTTTTATTTGCTCTTGGCAGTGCTTTAAGGGGCTGTCTAAATTGACTAGGGCTAACAAAAGCACCAGATGATCCTGGTGCATCTTTCGACGTTGAGCACTGGGGCTGTGGCTTCAAATTTTCATGTTGAGAATCACACTCAGGTCCTAAATAGGCTTGCCTAGTCTTGAGTGAAAGCTCTTGCCGAAAAGTTGGGGATACCATTAATGGCCGAGGGCATGTTTCAGTTTCCAATATTGAACTGTTTTGTTCGTTTTCTCTGGTTTCTTGCAAAGACACATCTAGTGGATTTTGGATGATATTAGGATCGGGTCGATCAGTAACAGTGCTAGGTAAAAAGTCTTCTTCGGTAAAAATATCTCTGTCAAAGGGATAGATTCCGGTCTTCTTAAAAGAATTAATAATATTTGTTGGAGTCATGGCCTTGGTGAATGCGATTCCTATCAGCTCGGCTAAATCATAGATCGTCACAGGTTTCCCAGGATTTTTTAACAGCCATGATTCCATCGCGGCGTTGTAATAACTTTTAAATGGAGAATAAATACCCACATCCAAGGGCTGCAGTTTTGCTGACGTGTGAGGATGTAGTGTCAATATTGTAACACCATTTTCTTTTGCTAAATCTAGAGCTTCTATTGATAAATGCGACTCATGATTGTCCATAATCAATAGAGAAGAATTTTCTTTAGAGCTCGAGGTATGTTTAATAAAATGTTTCATTGTAGTAACAAATAGCTCACTGTTCATCCAACCAGATGATGTAGCTAACCCTAATGATCCAGGGGGAGCACCTTTAAGCATGTGGTCCTTATAGATTTTTCTGGGAAAAATCAATACCGGGGGCAAAGCTTGGCCACTTGCACTAATAAAGCAGCAAGTTGTTACTAAGGTGCCTTTTTCACCGCTTGTCACTTTTCCGATATTTTTACCTTTAGGACCAATTACTTTTTGCGGTTTCTGCACCGTGGTTGTTGCCGTTTCATCTAGATTGTAGACCCTAGTACCATCAGAAAATGAAGATTGTCTTTGGTAAACTTCTTGTAGATTATTGAAGAAGGCGTTAACAGTATCCCTGTTAAACGCAGTTGCTCTAGCAAGACTACAAGATTCTGGTTTGCGTAAAGAGAGGTCCTTATGACGCTTGCGAAAAGATTTTAACCAATCTATACCTGCCATCTGGTTTAAAATCCATGAAGGTGGCATTTTAAGTTTATTTATAACAGCCATTTCATATGCAACTTTACGACAATCCTTTGTTGTTAAGCCGTAAAACATAAGAGCACAATTGTTGAAGTATTCAGTAAGTGCTTGTTCTTGCTCATCCGTAAAAACTTTATTAATGTCATAATGCGGCACAAGTTGCAAACTTTCGATACATATGGATGCTTTTGCTTTAGCTGCATAACGCTGTAATGTTGAAAATGGGATATTCTTTTCCTTTGCTACAACACGTATCTTTTTTCCCGATGCTATTTCTAGAAGAGCTTCTTTCATATTTTCTTTGGTGTGGTTACCTATTTTCCGACACAACGGGCGTTTCTTTGGCATTCTGTAAAAAAGAACATAAATAAAGTTATCCATTCGTCAGTGTGGGCACAGTGAGTCGACCCACTGTACCCACTTTAGAAATGACCCACAGTATACCACTACCGCCATTTTAAATTTATGACGTAATTACAGAATTTTTACTGTGATGACAATCCTGAATGCATTGTCAAATGAGACCTTAATAACTACTCATTGCATTAAAATTATAACTTAGGGACATAGATTGAAAGATACGGATAAAGAAAAGAACAAAACTTACTTTTTTTTTTTACTTTTTCACTTTAAAATCGCAAATACTTCGCCGACACGTACACTATACTCCAGAGCGACGCACTCACTGGCGTGGTAGGGCCTCTAGCCGAGGTGGATTCTAATGTGAAAGAGACGGAACTATCGCCGTACTCCTTCTGTCTAATACCGCGTTGACTCAGTGTGCCCTTTTGACTCACTGTTGACACAATGACCCTAAATTTCTTCTCTTTTTATGTTGCTCACCCTCAATTGAATGACCTTAGTTTGATAAAAAATATTTTAAGTAGTGTTAAGGGCCCTTCGCTTATATTAGGTGATTTCAATTGTCATCACTTCCGTTGGGGTTCAAATTCCTGTGATAATTTTGGACTAGGGCTAGTAGATATATTAGATGACCTCAATTTATGTATTTTAAATGATGGTAGCGCCACACGCAGATCTTCTCTTGGGCAAACCAATAGTAGCTGTGTGGACTTAAGTATCTCCTCCTCTAATTTGGCCAGTTTATTCTATTGGATCCGGTTAGATGTAACATTTGGTAGTGACCACTATCCTATCATTGTCAAAATCCCATCCAAATTCATTCCTAATGAGACCTTAACACCTTTGTTAAAATACAAACTAGACTCTGCAGACTGGGACAAATATTCCAAACTGCTAGATACCCTTGTTTCATCCCTTCCCCCAATCAGTGCTAACAACACCTCAGATAGCTTCATCCATTTCTCCAACAGCATATCCCACTCAGCAGATGAGTGCATTCCACAGAAAAATTCCACAACTGGCAAAATACCTTCCCCACCATGGTGGGATAGTGAGTATATATATATATAGTATAGTGACCCTAATGGTCAAAGCTAGAAAGGATGCTGAAAGGGCCTTTAACCTCAACATGACCTTAGAAAACCTATCTGCTTTTAATTTGATTATGGCCAAATCACGTAAACTATTTAGAAAAAAGAAAAGAGAAGGCTGGAGGTCTTTTTGCCATTCCTTGAGTCCTTGTTCTCCTCCTGGAGTTGTTTGGAAGAAACTTAAACTTTTCCGAAAAAGTTTCTCATCAACATCACCTCCTGCTATGTCCAGAGAAATTGGATCCCAATTTATGTCAAAAATTGCCCCCGATTATGTACCCTCTATTGAGGAATCTGGATCTAGCCCTAGTGGGTCAATAATGTCATCAGACCCATTGGATCAGCCATTCTCCATCAGTGAATTAGAATTAGTTTTAAAACATGTTAAAGACTCTGCCCCGGGAGTGGATGGATTCCCTTATTCTTTTCTGGCCAAGTCTGATTCTAAATGCCGTGCATATTATATTGAACTCATTAATTTCTGTTTACATACTGGTTTTATACCTCCTGAATGGAAAGTTCAAATAGTTGTCCCCATATTGAAACCCAATAAAGACCCTGGAGACCCTTCATCTTTTAGACCAATTGCTTTATCATCTATATTATTAAAAATCTTCGAACACCTTATCAAAAACCGCCTTGAATGGTTTGTGGAACATAGGGAGCTCCTGCCGCGGACTCAGTTTGGCTTCAGGAGGGGATTGGGTACGGCTGACAGTGTCAGCCTCCTCACGTCTGAAATCCGTTTATCCTTTAGTCGGGGTGAGTCGGTGGTAGCGGTCTTCCTAGTGAGGTATTCAGAGAAAACACGTATATCCAGCTATGCGGTTTTTATTAGAAGACACCTGTCAACATCCCAGACGTCATAGATCAACCTAAACATAGACAATACATCACACCCTCACCCTTAATCTAAGACCCTTCATTTCCTTATTATAAGCTAGGACATCTAAACTAACAAAACATAAATACTTTACAAAAGAAAACACATTACAAGTAAAATAACTAACTAAACAAAACCAAACTTAACTCAGATTATATTTTATAATTTACCGGGTTATTTACTCGGCATTGGCGAACTGGACGAGACTGGGTCGGCTCAGGAGAAGGCAAGGCAGGTGGTAATTCACACTGAATCGGATGATCAAGACAATCCTCAAACTGATCATTATCCACCTCTCCGACGGCCGGAGCTTCGGCTCGAGGGTTGCCCAGACCGGACTCTTCACGATCCTGAGCTACTTCCACAATGTCCGATCTCTCACGTACCGGACTTGAAGGACCGATTAATGAACTCCGTTTCCGTTGTTTGAGCTGATCTACATGCCTATGAAATTCCCTACCAGAAGTATCTACCACCCTATAATCCGTGGCTCCCAATCTATCAATCACTTTCCCCGGTACCCATTTATCCTGCCCCCTATATTGGCGCAGCCAGACTTCATCTCCCGGACTTAGCTGACGAGAACCACTTGCTCCAAATTCCTGTTGTCGTTCCTGAGCATCCCTAACTTTATTTTCTCTACTAGGTCGTAACGCGTCTAATTTAGTACGCAACCTGCGGCCCAACATAAGCGAGGCGGGCGTTTCACCAGTCGAACAGTGTTCGGTGTTTCTATAGTGCAATAAAAATGTGTTTAAAAATAACTGAATGCTTAACTTTTCCCTAATGGCTTTTTTTGATCGCCCTTTTAATCGTATGTACAGCATTTTCCGCTGCCCCGTTTGAAGCGGGATGGTAAGGAGCTGAAAATATATGTTTAATGCCATTGCTAAGCAGAAATTGTGAAAATTCGTAACTTGTGAAGGGCGGACCGTTATCAGAAACAATTTGTCTTGGTAGGCCAAAACGTGCGAAGATGTCGCTCAAAACGGCAATAGTGTTACTCGCTGCTGTATTGGGTACTTGACTAACTTCAAGCCACTTAGTCCGGGCATCGACCAGTACCAAAAATATTTGTCCATTTATAGGGCCTAAGAAATCAATATGCACGCGAGCCCAAGGTTTGTCAGGCCATGGCCAGGGACAAGGCACGTGTCGAGGTGGCGCCTCACTTTCTGCAGCGCAGACGCGACAACTCTGACACATCTTTTCAATTTCTTCGTCCAGGCCTGGCCACCAAACGTAGCTTCGGGCAAAAGCTTTAGTTTTTACTATGCCCATATGAGCTTCATGCAAGTCTGATAAAATCTTCCGCCTGCATGCCGCTGGTATGACTACCCTGTGTCCCCACATCACACAACCTAATTCTTCATATAGTTCTGTTTTACGATTAAAATAAGGGTTAAGTGATACTATTTCCATATTGGCTGGCCAATCGTCTCGTAAATAACTTAAAACTCGGCTTAAGAACTGATCCTTACTAGTTTGTTTTTTAATCTCATTGTGATCCAATAACATGGAATTTTGAGCAAAATGTAAATGTGTTTGTTCCGGAATTCTAATATGCTGTGAGCTCTCCGTAAGAGCGGGCAGTCGCGACAGTCCGTCAGCCCCGTTTTGCTTTGACGTTACATATTCAATATCATAAGTGTAGGCGGATAACTTGATAGCCCACCTTTGAATCCGACTGGCAGTCATCGACGGTATAGCCTGTTTGGGCCCAAAAATTGTGACCAAAGGCTTGTGGTCCGTCCGTAACGTAAAACGCCTACCATATAAGTATTGGTGTAATTTTTCAAAGCAAAACACAATAGCCAAAGCCTCCCGCTCAATTTGTGAATAATGTTTCTCTGCGTTGTTGAGCGCGCGTGAAATATACACCACGGGTCGCTCCCGCGCTGTGACTACGCCATCGTCAACTGCCTCGCACATCTGCGTGAGCACACCGCCTATGCCTCTAGCACTAGCGTCACACGTTAAAAACAACGGTTTATTAGGTTCATAATGAGCTAAGACGTCGGCACTGATCAAAATGGATTTTACCCTTTTAAAAGCGGTCTCACATTCACTGTTCCATTTCCATATCACTCCTTTCTTAAGTAATTGATACAGTGGCGCTAGTATGGTACTCAAATTTTTAACGAACTTAGCATAGTAATTAATGGTACCTAAAAACGCTCTCAATTCCGTGACATTGTCCGGTCGTGGTATATTTAGTATACCTTCCACTTTTTCCGGGTCTACTTTAACTCCCTCGGCGGAAATGATATATCCTAAATATTTAACCTCGCTCACCATGAAAAAACATTTACTTTCTTTAAGTTTCATACCGTTCGAAAGTAATCTTTCCAATACTCTCTCCAGAGTTATTAAATGCTCTCTGACATTAGGCGATCCGATAATTATATCATCCAGAAAAACTTCTACGTTTGGAATATCATTCAAAAGATTAGCCATAATCCTTTGAAATATTCCCGGACTCGAGGACAAGCCAAAAACTAATCTTTTATACTTAAAAAGGCCCTTGTGTGTATTAATAACAGTACAATTATCGGGGTCTTCTAATTCAATTTGATTGTAAGCTTGTGTTAAATCTAACTTTGTGAATACCTTTGCACCGGTTAATTTAACCAGTAAGTCGTTTATGCGCGGTAAAGGATATTTGTCAACTACTAGAACAGGATTTAGGGTTAATTTGTAGTCAGCACAGATACGGAGTCCACCATCAGCCTTACGTACAGGTACCAGCGGGGTAGCCCAGTCCGAGCTGTCCACAGGCTCGATGACACCGGCGCGCAACATACCGTCCAGCTCCGCCTCCACGCGCTCGCGCAGCGCGTACGGAACAGGTCGTGCGCGGCAGAACACTGGTACCGCACCCTCGCGTAACCGTAACTTAGCCTTGCTTCCCGTGAACCGGCCCAGCCCGCACGCAAACAAATCCTTATATCTGCAAAGTAATTGCTTTAGTTGATTATCACCCACTTTACCGCAACCTGTTCTCATTGTAAAAATATCATTTTGGTACAAAGGTATTTTTATTCCTAGCTCTATAAGCCATTGCCGGCCTAGTAGACAAGTAGTACCTCCACGTATTACAAACAATTCTAAATGCTTGCACTTTGACCCGTACTTGACAAAGGGTTTAATTACCCCTAAAGGTTTAATTATTGTACCATCGTAAAATCTAAACACTAGCTTAGACCTTTGTAGCGATCTATGACCAAACCATTTCATGTACATGGTTTCACTGATACACGATACTGACGATCCCGTATCAACTTCCATTTGTAATTGTACAGCATCTACCCATATGAACATGTTCACCGGTCGATAGCTGTTCAGGCTGAGTTGATGCAATTCCTCCGCCTCCCAGCTTTCTCCGTCTGACAACGGAGGTTCATCTTCCCCTGACTGGTCTCTTGAGTGCAGATGCCCAGCTGCTTCCATGTGCCCTACCGCGTTGTTGGTGACCCGACGCACTTCCAGCTGCTTATCCCCTGAACGCGTCGGACAAACTCTACGTAGGTGTCCTTTACGCCGACACCTACTGCAAATCAAACGCTTGTGTCTACAATCTTCAGTCTGGTGATCTTCCGCTCCACAAGCCGAACAACATTTTCCGCATGCCTTGCCGGCGGTAGTTTTGAGCGTATGTCCCGAGACGCGTGCTTGCCCGCGCTGACCGCACCGGCCTCGACGCCCGCGCCCAGCCATCGTCACCGCATGCAGCGCGCCCGCAGTTCGATTACTGCCGCCGCTAGCTCCGCTGTTGTTCTCGACTATTTCCACGGCTGCCGCATCGCGTTCCGCTGCTTCCATTGCACATGCAATTTTAACAGCGTTGTTAAAAGGCAGGTCCTCCTCCGTGAACAGTCTTTGTCTGATATGCTCATTCTTTAACCCGCAAACCATCTGGTCCCGTAAATTTTCTTCTAGACTGGCCTTGAATTCACAATGTTTTGAGAGCTTTTTTAATTCTTTTAAGAATTCTAAAACAAATTCACCTTCATTCTGACGTCTTTGACGGAAGCGATATCTTTCCGCCATGAAGGATGGTTTCGGTTGTAAGTGATCTGTCAATATTTTGACCACTGACAAATAAGATTTTTCGCTCGGCTTTTCAGGGCTTGTTAAATTACTGAGCAATTCATATGCTTCGTCCCCCATCGCCGCTATCAACGTGGGTAACCATAACTCGTCCTTTATCTTGTTCACTTTGAAAAACATTTCTAAGCGTTCTACGTACAAGGTGAAATTTCCGGACCTTACGTTAAACTCCACTAATTTTTCAATTGACATGATGCAAAGCTCTCCACAACAATATTATATATTGATCCTCGTCGCCACTGAGGTATTCAGAGAAAACACGTATATCCAGCTATGCGGTTTTTATTAGAAGACACCTGTCAACATCCCAGACGTCATAGATCAACCTAAACATAGACAATACATCACACCTAGATATATCAGCTGCTTATGATTCTGTCCTCCTTCCTATTCTCAGGCAAAAATTGCAAGAGCTGAGAATCCCGGCTAGGTTATGTCAGATTATATGCAACCTTTTTTATAATCGCTCTATTCAATTGAGGGCTCCTGGGGCTGACCCTGTACATCGTTCAGTTTGGAGGGGGCTGCCTCAGGGTTCTGTTCTCAGTCCATTGCTTTTTAATATTTATACCCATAACCTTGCTTCATGTCTAAATTACAATTGTAAGTCTCTTCAATATGCTGATGATATAGCAGTTTTTTCCTCTAATGAGTCAATTGATGATGCCGTTTCGTCCATAAATATCTCCCTGGCTTCACTGAACCGATGGCTTGTAAGACATGGGTTGTCGCTTAGCGCTCCAAAAAGCTCTGCCGTTATTTTCACACGGAAACGGCTTATCCCACAACTTAATATAAATATTGAGGGAGTGCCTATCCCTATTAAGGTAGGAGCCAAATTCTTGGGTGTTACCTTAGATTCTAAATTAACTGGTGTAGATCACATCAATAACACTGTCCAAAAATGTGAGAGGTCGGTATCAGTACTCAAGGCTTTGGCTGGTGTTTGGTGGGGAGCACATCCATACACCCTAAAGCTCATCTATAACGCTCTAGTTAGAAGCGTCTTAGACTACTGTTGCTTTATTTTGGAGCCGTGTAACAAAGCAGCATTGAAAAAACTGGATAAAATCCAATCCAAATGTCTCAGGATCGTTCTGGGTGCCATGAAATCTTCCCCTATAAACGCCCTTCAGGTAGAATGTGCAGACCCTCCTTTGAATATTCGAAGACAATATTTGGCTGACCGGTTTTTATCGAAATTATTCTCCTTGTCCTCCCATCCCTTACTCCCTATATTAGATGAACTGGACTCAGTTATCAACACCTCTCCCTACTGGAATAAAAAACCCATACCATTACTATCAAATAGGTATAGGGAACTTAAGAGCCAACCTCATCCTGTGACCCAATATCCCATCCTTCCAGTGTATGCAGCCTCATATGAAACGGTCCTCTTTGCCCCTAATGCTATCCTTAATTTAGGCATTAATAAAAATTCCCCTACTGCCCGACAGGAATTCACATTAGCTATTGAGAACTATTGGCTAGGCTGGAATTATTTTTTACACAGATGCTTCAAAGCAGTCAAAGTCTGGGTATACTGGAGTGGGAGTTTATTATCAGAACTCAAAAATATCTCTACTTTTTCAATGTCCTCCAGCTGCATCAGTATTTACGGAGAGTGTATTGCCATACTGGAAGCCATCCGTTTTATACAAGCACATAATATAAAAAACTCTGTAGTATTCTCTGATTCTTTTAGCAGCATCCAGGCTGTTCTTCAAAACCCTCTTAAGTCCAAGATATGTAGTCAAGTTGTTATAGACATCAGGGATATTCTTCTAAAATGCTCCTCACAGGGTTTAATAATTGTGTCTGGTTTGGATACCCAGCCATTCCGGTATAGTTGGGAATGAGTATGCAGATAACTTAGCAAAATATGCCACAACAGCCTCAGTGGATATGAAACATTTTACTATTCATAACTATGATCTTCAAAACAGCACTAAAGATAAGCTGTATACCACTTGGGATACTGTATGGTGTAACAGTTCAAAACGCAAGGGAGCTTGGTATGCAAGTGTCCAACCAACACTTCAGAGGAAACCTTGGTTTTTCAAATGCATGAAACTTGGTAAAAGAACTGTTTCCACTCTATGCAGGCTTAGGCTTGGTCACTGCTGTACTCCAGTTTTTTTTAAATAAAATCCATATCCGCGACACCTCTCTTTGTGAATGTGGCTTAGATGAGGGTACTCTTGAACACATATTTTTCTGCTGTCCACTTAATAATAACTCTTTCGATTTATACTCCTCTCTGTCCGAAATTAAAATCCCTCTTCCCATTAACATTAGATCCTTGCTAACCCATTTCTCCCCCAAAATAGTCCAAATATTATCATCTTTTCTCAATAACAATAACATTAAATTATAATAAAACTAGGCATATTTAAATAATATTTATATAATTATCATCTTTCCTTAAAGTTATTTTGTTTATTTATTTACTAACATTGTGTTCGTCTTTACAGGTACTAAAACCTATCTGCTAGAAAGTAAAAACCATCTTTCAATTTACTGCTGTCTTGTCCAAACCCACTTCGTCATTGGCAGAATAGTCGTCATAGACTCAATTGCCAAAAAAAAAAAAAAAATACGTTGTGTAAACGGTGGTTTGAATATATCCAGAATGCGAAGATATACTTTGGAAATCGCTGAAGTTCGATGTCTTATATAATGATGGATTGGTCAGGTTAATATAATGTACTTACGTATTTATTAGAAATCTTATTTAACAATACTAATCTAGACGTATTATAAGAGCTGACTTTAAAACTTTACTCATCTTTTTTTATGATTGTCTAACTAAAAACACAAAATAATTTGGTATAATATTTCTTTACACCAACTGTTTACTTTTGTTGCAGTTAATAAGAACAACACTTCTCTGTTATACATGTTGGCAAAGGATTGACAGAGCATCATCACTTTCTGCATAAGACTGTGAACCTGAAGCAACAAGACCTAGTCCTTCTCTAGAATCTGAGGCCTGCACTGTGACTTCTACCCAAGCAGAAGAAAGAAATGCAGATATACATACCAGTGATCAAATAATACTGCCAAATTACATATGGGCCCCAAGTACACAATGGCATTGTTTTTTCCCTGATTGTAACGGTGTTGAAAGACTTTTAGTCCTAGTATCACTACGCGTAAGTTTACTTTGAGATTTTATATAATTACTATGTGCCTTCAGATTGTAGAATCTGCTCATATCACTTGACCGGTATTAATTGTTGTAATCAATATTGAATCCTATTAGAACATTTAGCTCTGAACAAATGGAAGAACTACTCTCTTTACTGAAAGATAATATGATAATGCATTTACATTTTGACAACATTCAGACTATGGCAAATCATATTGTTCAGTATTATTTAGGATTTTCCAAACAGCGATTTGAGAACAGAAGTATCGAGATAGCTTAGAGGAACATTTGCAAGTGCAAATGTTCCTCTATGCTATCTCGATACTTCTGTTCTCAAATCGCTGTTTTATTTAAATAGTGTAATATAATTAAATAGGCTGCAAGTACAGCCTATTTAATTATATTATACTATTTAAATATATTATTATTGAAGTGTGCACTAATGCTAGAAATAGAACCTTGAATGGCAATATATTTGGACATAACTGTTCACTGGCGAGGGTCAGAATCGCTAGCTATTATGTTAGTCGCAAAGTATACTACATGTACCTATGTTTTAGTCAGCACTGCTAACACAGGCCACGTAGCAATACTGCAGTTCTGCTGTAACTGTATTGTCGGCCGCTGCACTGTAGGATGACGTCCCCATGTTATAACAGTATGGTACTTAGGATGAGCACGGCATCAGAATAATATTTTTCCACCGGCACAATTTTTTGTGATATATGATGATGAACAAAATGAATAAAGATGTGAAACTACAATGAATTTTGTATTATTTGACTCCGAGTGTATTGATATAAACAGTATTGATGGAATTTATGAATCTTAAATAACTTTGAAATGCTAAGTTTTTTGTAAAGCATTTCTTTTACTAATTAATTATTACAATTGCCCCCTATTATTATCATTATTTTAAATTTGTGTGCACAGTGGGCCTAAATTACTATGGCGACTTGGCATTCCCCTTTTAAGTATGAGCACTACAAATGGACAGACAACTCAATATCACGCCAACCGCAAATACAAAATCGTCCGCCTACTAAACAACATTACAATTTGTAAAATAATTAATTTCGGAAATTGGCAAGAAACGAAACTACAAAAACTAAACATACAGACTTCCGAACTTAGTCATTTTATAGTGTCTGTTATTTTTTTTTTTTTGAAGTTTGTACTTTTTTGTGTAGTTTTAATATTCAAATATTTCAGAGTAGTAAATAATACTAACTTTTGACAAGACTTGCATACAAGGTCAATGTAAACACTTAAACTACTAACACTGTATACGATCTGAGCAGTTTGCTTGCCATTATGCTAACAAGACAGTAGATCCAAAACTGTGAAACCAGAATTACAAGGCTTCAACCGAGAATGCTGTCTATCCGCCAACTATGGCCTTGAATAATTCATCAGATGTAATACAGAACATTTACCTAGCACATAGGACAGACGGGAGCGATAGCGGGTAACTTTATCCAAATGACATTGTGATTTCAAAATAAAGCAAACATTGTCCATAGGAATTAGAAACGACAACATTTATTTCAAATGCCCTTTTAACATTTATTTCGAATGCACTTTAAGCATTTATTTCAAATGCACTTCAAACAGTTATTTCAAAGGCACTTTTGAACGTCAAAAACTACAGTAAAATTAAGTTGTACCTACCTATTCACCCTTTCCCAATGGTAGTTTGAATGGGAAGGAAACGCCGTAGATACTCTACAAAAATGTTTTACCGGGGTGTTAAACTAATTTCAAAGAGTGAACAGAATATTTTACAAAAACGCAACAATTACTATTCCATACTTTTTGACCGGAGATATTGTACGTTTTTCTGAAACAGCATGATTATGTTTTAGTTGTTTATGAGGACATAACTTATTTTGTTTATAGTTATTGGTGTTTACGTAGAGCTTAAAATGTTGATGATAAGCCAAAGCTGTTCAGGGCACGTTTCAAAACCTCGGTCTCGTAGATGGTTATAAAGAAGATATTGACTTTGTTTTGTGGTCAAAATTAAGTCCATTTCATTTTCCGCTTAGCCAATTCCTATGTTAGTCAAGTCATCTTCCAGTCTAACCGCATGCCGAAAACCAATTTTACTCGAAAACTAAATAAATTAAGTCCGCGTAAATGATCAAAAAATAGAATCAAAAACATGGGATTTAAAAGTAATATTACTCTATGCACAGATTTGGGTTCGATGCAATTTAAAAATAAGCCGGGAGGTTCATTATATTGTGGGATAACAGCAACGAAAGAGAACACATTTTTATGCCTCAAAAATTATGCATTAGATCAATTTTTTACTTACAGATTATAGACAGCTGTCTATGATCTGATCAAAGACATATGTCACAGTATCACATGAATGATTAACTTTTCCACGTCTGTACGGACGACAGCAGGTCAAGCTATCCGAAATTGTTAAATATTCCTAATCAATCTTGAGCCTTAATGTTTCATCGATAAATTTGGAAAGCTATTAAATACATTTGACAGATTATAGTAGCTTGATGGGCTGTCGTTTGTATATTTTGTAGTTGGTGTATCCCTCCACCGGGCTGCGCCGGCGCACGTTCCTCGCCGGCATCGGCACTGGGTCTTTAAACCGCGTTTTCGATCCAGCCGTCCCTTGCTGTTCTTTAAACCGCATTTTCGATCTAGCCGTCCCTTGCTGTTTTTTAAACCGCGTTTTCGATCCAGCCGTCCCTTGCTGTTCTTTAAACCGCGTTTTCGATCCAGCCGTCCCTTGCTGTTCTTTAAACCGCGTTTTCGATTCAGCCGTCCCTTGCTGTTCTTTAAACCGCGTTTTCGATCCAGCCGTCCCTTGCTGTTCTTTCCAGCCACGCCCTAGGTTCGTACCCCACAGTGGTTTCCCTTTGCCTCTTGTCGCTTAGTTTTTAGATGCCTCTGGCTGGAGGCTTTAAACTCATTTAAGGCAGCCACAGGATAGTCCGGTTAAGTAGTCACGACCTGTCAATGCCATAATAAAAAAAATGGAAAATGTTATTTTGTGTCAGTTGTTCGCCTACGTCGGTGGCGGATGCACGCGCAAATCTGTCTAATTTGCTTACAGTCATTTTCTTATAGTTCGAACCTTCGAACTTTCCTTTGCTAATTAAACATGTAATATCACTTGGAAAAAGTACCTATCATTTCTTCAGACCCCAACCAACAAGACCAGTTCACGCCGCCAATTCCTTTTCGCACTACTACGATATCACTCTCAATCACACGCGATAGAACTCTAAATCAAAGTAGTATGAGGGACAGAGAGTAAAGTTAAGTTAAATAGAAAAGGAAGTATCCTCCGACAAGACAGGTGTTGAGTCTGACGGGCACTTGCCTAACGGTTGATTTTTGGGAAGTTGTATGTATGCTAGTTGCACGGTAAACTCTGCTTGCGAGATGTAGAATTCGTGTGACGTCAATATGACGCGTCGTTCGCATGTGGCGGTTGTGGATACCGCTACAAGTAGTAATCGTTTGGTCGCATAAAATGTGCTACTAAATAATACGTTCAGCTAAGTGCAAAGAGATTTATTTTTATTGTTTCCACGACAGAACGATTTCTAGTATTGCCACACTTAACGTTAATGACCAGCATTTAGCACCATACTGTGTAAAATATGGAAAAAATCCCCTAATTTTGCCATAGCCATAATTTTGGGCAACCATAAACATGGGCTGTATATGTAGAAGCTGATACAGATGATATATTATACTTTTAGTGCTAATGGAACCCAATATGAAAACTATTGTGGTATCTGGACTGAAACCAATCACGCGGAGTGATTCTGAGAAGAGGTCACTGGAACTTTTTTGTTAAATCTTAGGCAAAGTCTACGCTTACAATAATATTGCGCAATATCGCAAGTTGCGCAATGTTTTATTTATCTTACATAATTATGAAAATGCAACTTGCATGTTGTTACGGTTTGTTGGAGCCCTCAAAAAGTCGAAGAATTGGTCTAACTGCAATGCTTCGATGTCGCCTTCGGATTTTACAGGCCAGACCGTGATCGATTCACGGAAAATATCAAAGATTCGGGCCCCAGACTCCAAAGTAGAAAAGCTTCGGATGCGACTGGGATTAACTCTGAGATGATGATGATAATTTTGTAAATGCGAAAGTTTGAATATCACTTTCTTAAACTTTCACAGAAAAACGCTACGCGTATTTGGATGAAATTGGCACGCAAGTGGTTATAACCGGGATGATCATAATAATATAGGATAGTTTCTATTCGGATATTACCGGATCGAAACGCAAACAGTAAAACCGCGGGGTGCCGCTAGCTTACAAAAAATTAAAAGCTAACCAATTAAATACATACGCAATGGCTCCGATACCCTTGTACACAAACTAAATTAAATTTACGTTCACTGCATCGTTTTCTTTATATTTAACTAGCTTTCCGCCCGCGGCTTCACCCGCGTGGGTTTCGGTTATATCGCGCTTTTTAGATTCCCCTCCGGAATATCAACCGGGATAAAAGGTAGCCTATGTTCTTTCTCAGGGTCTAAAGATTATTCTTCTTCTTCTTCCTCAGCCTATAGATGTCCACTGCTGGACAAAGGCCTCCCCCAAGGCTTTCCACAATGACCGGTCTTGTGCTGCCCGCATCCATCGGCTTCCCGCGACCTTCACCAGGTCATCGGTCCACCTTTTTGGGGGTCTCCCTACGCTGCGTCTTCCAGTACGTGGCCGCCACTCCAGAACCTTGCTGCCCCATCGGCCATCGGTTCTACGAGCAATGTGCCCTGCCCACTGCCACTTAAGTTTAGCGACTCGCAGAGCTATGTCCGTGACTTTGGTTCTTCTGCGGATCTCCTCATTTCTGATTCGATCACGCAGAGAAACTCCAAGCATAGCTCTTTCCATTGCCCTTTGTGTGACTCTGAGCCTTCGTATGAGGCCCATTGTGAGCGACTACGTTTCAGTTCCGTAAGTCATCACTGGCAACACACACTGGTCAAAGACTTTAGTCTTGAGACACTGTGGTATCTTGGACGACGAGAAGGTGTAACGTAGCTTCCCGAACGCTGCCCAACCGAGCTGGATTCGCCGAGACACCTCTTTCTCGAAGTTGGACCTACCTAGTTGGACTTTCTGTCCCAGGTATATATACTCGTCAACAACTTCGAGTGCAGAGCAACCAACTACAATTGGAGTGGGTGCGACATGAGAGTTCGACATGATATTGGAGAGAGTCTAAAGATTGTCTGTGCCAAATTTCATCAAAATCGGTTGAGAGATCGGTTGACAGACAGACAGACAGAATTACTTTCGCATTTATAATATTAGTATGGATTAAGAAAAGAACAGAATATAATAATTAATCATATAATTAAAAAAAGAACAGAATATATTAACTACGTTTGTTTAGACCTATCAAGTAAGTCCACGCCTGACGTAAATTGATACCTACATTTTTGGTCGCCATGTTTATATTCGTGTCTAAACTGTCTATGGAATATCTTAATTTGACAGGAGTAAACTAAAATGTTATTTTCTATCCTTTTCATAACGAAACAGAGAGAAAAAGATGCATTTAACTTAAAATTAATTTAGTTCGTTAATAAGAGATATCAGCGCCAATATGCTTTTTTATTGCATCATGTTAACTTGCACAATATTTTACAGTAATAAATCTATCTTTTCTTTTATATATAATTATAAACTAGCGCTTGACTGCAATCCCGCCCGATGGTAAGCAGTGATGCAATCGTTGATGATAAAGCGGCTAGTTTATTAAGCACATTCACTTAAAAAAATTTAGTGAATAGGAAGGAAGACGGCAGTTGAGCGAGGTGGTGCAATGTTAAACCCAACAACAAGACCAACGATGCTGCGCTAGAGGCCAGAAGGAGATTGATGTGGAGACCCTCCACGACCAAACTCCCGACACAACAACATTTGACGCATCGTACCCGGCACACATCGCAACACAACTGCTCAGACCCGTCCTCCGTACGGCTTCACCAGACATCATGCCGGAACACGACGAATCGCTTGACTTTGTCTGGTAGGTAATAACTTCTGCCGGCAGCCGATGTTATGGCCTACCACCGCGAAAAATATATCTATTGCAGACTAGTTAGTTGCCCTTGGTTTTTACTAACAAAGGTCTTAAAACTCAAATTATAAAATCATAAAACCTTCAACCATCTGCCTAGCCAAAAGGAATGCTCAACTATGTTGGGGTCAGCTTCTAGTCTAACCAGATTCAGTTGAATCCAGTATTTCACATGGAGCGACTGCCTATCTGACCACCACAACCCAATTATTGGGTAATAAGACACCCCTTGGTAAGATTACTGGTCTGACTCTCGTGCCCCTGACGACCAGTAAAGACTTTCAAAAATCTACGAATGACAACCAGGACCAACGGCTTAACGTGCTTTCCGAGGCACGACTAGATTTCACAACCTAAAGGCGATATCGAAGCATTGCAGTTTGACTAATTATTAGACTTTTGAGGGCTCCAACAACCCGTAACGACTGCCATTAGAAGTTCGTATGGCAACCGGGACCAACGGCTTAACGTGCTTTCCGAGGCACGACTAGATCAGTGCAAATATTTATATTCGTGCATACAAATATTTCCACTGCGCGGTGATCGAACCCGTGTGGCTGTCATTATTTAGCCACAAACCCTTCATCATCCCACCACGATGGCAAAAAAAAAAAATTTATTGTGCAATATAAATATTCCTTACACTTATTGTAGTTGTAGAGACGGCCTTAGTGCTGATGTGGATCTCCCTTAAAGAAAGGTCGCTTAAGGAAAATTGACCACTTTAAAAAGTAAAGGGTCTCGGAAATAATAAAGTTCGCTTTTTATGTGGGATGACAGTATGTAACTTGGGCACATAATCTGGAGAGGATTGAGGAAATAGGTGCTTTTGCTCTTTGTACAGGACAAACGCAATATGAAGCGAGTTGTTTATTTTGGCCTGATGGCCAAGTTACCCACTTATTTTTATGACACTTACACTGGCCCCGTCTCTCGTTCACACACTAAACAATTTTTTTTATATAAATTAGCGCTTGACCGCAATCCCACCTGATGGTATGCAGTGACGCAATCCATAATGGTAAAGCGCACTAGTTTAATAAGAGCCTATTGGGTTGTATCCTAAAAAATAATTTAATGTCTATCAGATAGGTTTATAAAAAATACTGAACACGTATTTTATATTTTTCCTTTCATTCAAATACTTAGGAAGATATATTGGTTTGAAATGTCGCATGACGTTACGCTGTGTTACAAAATTTATCACGGCGTGACGTAATTAGCCCCCAGCCCCCTCCTTAACTTTAATACGCTATATCTCAGTAGTTTTTGGTAATTTCGACAAAATAAAAAATACGGGTCTTATTTTTTTTAATTATCTTTAAGACGGACTAATTATTTTTTTTGATTTTCATACCTTGGATACATTCCTATTCACTCAAATTGAGTGAATAGGAAGGAAGACAGCAGTTGAGCGAGGTGATGCAGTGTTAACCCAACAATACGACCAATGATGCTGGGCCATAGGGAGATTGATCCAGAGACTGCGGGGACGCCGGAACCCCCCCAGGATCGACATCGGGTCCTCTCACCCGGTCGCCAAGCGGCACGACGAGGCCACCCTGGGATTTTTCGCAGTTGGCGGGTCCGCCTTTAGTGTGTGGCTGGCACACTACTTGGGCCCCCAACTACCTACGGTCGGCCAGCGGAGCATCGTGCTTCGAATTCTCCTACTCTCCACGACCAAACTCCCGACACAACAACATTTGACGCATCGTATCCGGTACACATCGCAACACCGCTCAGACCCGGCCTCCGACGGCTTCAGTAAACATCATGCCGGAACACGACGAATCGCTTGGCGGCATGACTTTGGATGGTAACTTATGCCGGCGGCTGATGTTATTGCTTACCACTGAGGAAAATTTTAATTCACTGTATGTTTACCTTTCTCTTTCTTTAAGAAACATACAGAAGATGAATATTTACTTAGCTTTGTCTAATTAGTCAGCTTAGCAGTAGTCATGTCGCACCCACTCCAATTGTAGCTGGTTGCTCTGCACTCGAAGTTGTTGACAAGTATGTATACCTGGGACAAACAGTCCAACTAGGTAGGTCCAACTTCGAGAAAGAGGTGTCTCGGCGAATCCAGTTCGGTTGGGCAGCGTTCGGGAAGCTACGCTACATCTTCTTGTCGTCCAAGATACCACAGTGTCTCAAGACTAAAGTCTTTCACCAGTGTGTGTTGCCAGTGATGACTTACGGAACTGAAACGTGGTCGCTCACAATGGGCCTCATACGAAGGCTCAGAGTCACACAAAGGGCAATGGAAAGAGCTATGCTAGGAGTTTCTCTGCGTGATCGAATCAGAAATGAGGAGATCCGCAGAAGAACCAAAGTCACCGACATAGCTCTGCGAGTCGCTAAACTTAAGTGGCAGTGGGCAGGGCACATTGCTCGTAGAACCGATGGCCGATGGGGCAGTAAGGTTCTGGAGTGGCGACCACGTACTGGAAGACGCAGCGTAGGGAGGCCCCCAACAAGGTGGATCGATGACCTGGTGGTCGCGGGAAGCCGATGGATGCGGGCAGCACAAGACCGGTCAGCGTGGAAAGCCTTGGGGGAGCCCTTTGTCCAGCAGTGGACATCGATAGGCTGAAGAAGAAGAAGAAGAAGAATTAGTCAGCGTTTGACGTGCTTGACTTACTTTTAGACACCATATTTTTAATCACATCTAAACTATCTAGTAGTCGTGGTGGCCTAGTAATTAAAACACCAGCCTATCAAGGATAACTGTGCGGGTTTGATTCCAGGTCGGCAAGTACCAATGTAACTTTTCTAAGTTATAGGTTCTTTCTAAGTATATCTTGGACACCAATAACTGATTTCAAGATGAAGGAAAACATCTTGAAGAAACCTGGACATTAAGTCTGAAATCGCCAACCTGCATTGGGCAAGCGTGGTAATTACGCTCAATCCTTCTCTGTATGAGAGGAGACCTGTGTCCAGCAGTGGAACGATAAAAAGGTTGATGATGATGATGATGATATTATGTGGTGAAGCAATACCTGTAGCACTAAACTAAATAAGTTTGCCTCTTGTCATGCGCCATTTAGATACATAAAAATAACTTGCCTACTCACATTCTGAGTAAAATTCTGGGGCTGCGGAAAGATAAAACAAGTGCGTTTCTATAAAGAAACTTAACTTTAAGTTAATTACGCTAGATAAAGATTGTTAACTATCATTTCAAATGAGGTAAATAACTGCAGCTTTACGAAGTTCACTGGAGAGGTATTAAAGTGCATTGAAAATGTTGAGAAGTGATGTTACAGTAGGTAGGTATGTACGGGAATTAAGGAATACATTTATTGGAAGAATAATATATATACTCAATGTGAGCAGATCGAATTTTATTTCGTGTTAATTAGCTGAAGTTTCTAGAGCAAGTGTGAAAAAAATACTTACGCCTATTGCAATAGAAGACAAACAATTAAAGCTAATCATACGAATTGCTGCTATGAACCATTGATCAGGCGCTTAAACATTAATAGGTCGCCCGAGAGATACCGGCGTCCAGCAGCAGATGAGCAGACCGAAGGAGGATTATAATAATAATGATTCAACACAGTATATCGCAATATATTTTTTTAAATTATACAGTATGTTAACTAACAGAGGGCGTTCCCGTTAACCCGAAATAGTATAGCATACATACATGCATACATACATGTCATGTTTTAAAATTTTTTCCATTAAGAAAATATTCAATAAAAATTTTAAATTGACATGTAAAAGAAACACACTGTACACGCGAACATGAAAGACGGCAACGTCGCAATTTATTTACACATGACGACTACTATTCTGATTTAAAACAGGAGGTTTCAAATTTATTTCCAATTAGATTTTTTTTTATTCGGATTTTTTTATGCTTATTTTTCTATGCTGATATTTTTATTTTAATCTATTAATGATATATATTAACGAGTTTAGGGGAACGCCCTCTGTTATTTAACATACTGTATATTATAAGCTAGTGCTTGACCGTAATCCCGCCTGATGGTAAGCAGTGATACAATCGTTGATGGTAGTTTAATAAGAGTCTATTCACTCTAGCCTTGAAGACACTCAAATTGTATTATTATTGCTTTCTCCGTCGCTCGCAAAAAGGTGATTGAAACAGACGCCACGGCGTATTTTAATTTTTGAATTGATTTTTGTGTGTTTTCCATAATGGTAGCTCTCGGCGTACAATTTATTTCTGCATCGTTCTCACACGGTTGATTTTAACATGAATGATGTAATCAAATATTTGTAACAATAGCTTGAAAATTTAAAAGAGTGCCCATGGAGTTTCTTGCCCGTTCTTCTCCATAGGTACCTACTCTTTGGAATGGGCGACTAGCTTCATCTTATTGACTGACCGACCTTCTGACAATTCAAAAGTGCCTGTAACTGGTTTATTTGAAATAAATGCTTTGATTTGATTTGATTTGACAAAGTCTTGCCGCCAAGCGATTCGTCGTGTTCCGGCATGATGTTTGGTGAAGCCGTACGGAGGACGGGTCTGAGCAGTTGTGTTGCGATGTGTGCCGGGTACGATGTGTCTAATGTTGTTGTGTCGGGAGTTTGGTCGTGGAGGGTCTCCAGATCATCCTCTGGCGCAGCATCGTTGGTCGTGTTGTTGGGTTAAACATTGCATCACTTCGCTCAACTGCCGTCTTCCTTCCTATGCACTCAGTTTTTTTGAGTGAATAGGCTTAATAAGCTAGTGCGCTTTACCGTCAACGATTGCATCATTGCTTACCATCAGGCGGGATTGCAGTCAAGCACTAGGTATAACTAACTAAAAAAAAAAAAAAACATCGCGAGGAAACCGGCCATCTTCTAGAGCCGGTTGGAAAACATGTAACATCTACCAACTTACACTGGCAACTTACTGCCAGCGTAGTGGCTTACGGTCTATTTCCCGACCCACCTGAAGCAGGCATATGTCCCTAGGGAGCATTAAGGACTAGTGCTCGAGCATTAGCTATTTCCGTCCAATAAGGTACTAACGCTCGTGCTTAAAAGCTACCCGGCGATAATATAAAATGATGTTTACATTAAACACACTATTAAACTTTACTATTTCTTGTTCCTTTCATCCCAAAATTTTATAACCCCCTAACGAGGGTACTTGACAAATATTTGCTATATTATTAGGATTTTTTTAACCAATGCTTCCCGAAAATTCCTTTGTTAGACAAATCTATCGAAACGGCATGAGCTAGAGTGTATATCGCCTGTTAAAATACATTTCTCTCCGACTGATTGACTGATTGATTCATGTATTCAAAGGCCTGAAGGGTCGGTCTTTGCCCAAAGAATTGAAATTGTCAATCATAATCGCAATGCTGCCATTGACAGCCTCCGTGGCGTAGTGGTAGCGGACGCGACCGCTGCGCAAGGCGGCGCGGGTTTGATCTCCGCACAGTGCAAGTATTTGTATGCATGAATATGAATATTTGCACTGGTCTGGTCGTGCCTCGGAAAGCGCGTTAAGCCGTTGGTCCCGGTTGCCACACGAACATCTAGTGGCAGTCGTTACGGGTTGTTGGAGCCCTCAAAAGTTCAACAATTGGTCTAACTGCAATACTTCGATGTCGCCTTCGGGTTGTGGAGGTCAGACGGTAGTCGCTTCATGGAAAATGTCGAAGTTTAGCCATATCAGCAGTTGGACTGGTAAAGCGGACCCCAGTCTCCAAAGCTGAAAAGGCTTCGGATGCGTCTGGGATTAACGCTGTGATGATGATGAATCGCAATGCTGCCATTCTTCTGGACGCTTTCCCTGGTAACAACAATGCGGACACAAATATCGACGCCTAATTAGCCTTTCATGCACCTAAGCTTTTGTATTTATTCATATAGTTAGTTTGACTTTTAATAACTAGTAAATAAAATAGTTAAGTGATTATGAAAATAAAATGATAGAAAAATAGAAATCTTATATTTCATGGATTTAATTTCTGTCGGAAGTAGCAAGTTAACCTTGAATATATTTCATTTATGATACAGAGTAGATGTATAAGCCAAGGAAAATCGCCAGTACTTAGAATGTTGAAAACTGGATATACCCACGTTGATAAAGCAAACTTATAAAGTTGAAAGAAAAAAAGAAGATGTATTTATTGTGTTTCGTATAAGATCATAAAACTAAATCAAGTTAAACACAATTAAAAATAAAAACAAGTCGTATATACGAGAAAAAGGTAACAAGAAGTCAATAAGTCTCTTACGAAACCAAAAGACTCTCATCTCAGGATAATGCTTCGACATTAAGTTCGGTAATTAAATAAAAAGTAGGTACCTAATTGTGTCTCATTAGTGCAATTGAGGTTTTATGTAAAGTTTTAGGGAAATTCTTGGCTTTTTCCGCACTTTAGCATAAAGCCTTCGTCAAACTGGCGCGAAGCGACGGCAGGACGCGATTCTGGTAAAACAATTCCCATGAAGCTTTTATAAACATTGTTCTGCTCGAGCCAAGTCGCATTTGCCTGCAAGAGCCTTTTGTTGCTCTGTATAGGAAATCATCAAATGACCTCTCCCGCTCTGGACGGAGCGGAAGGGCGTGTCAGACTTTTACTGACTAAAACCCACCCGTGATTCTTCACCTGTCTATGCGCCAGGGCCACGGCTTCTTTTATTACCATCCCGTAACCCTGACCTAGCCTGGAAGTGCCTTAGTGTATTTTAGGTTACTGTTATAGTAAGTACCGAGGAGTATCATGTCAGTACAGGTGATTCTTAATTGGCTGGCTATGTGTTTGCGATTTTTTTACATCACTTTTTATGTTTTTTTTTTCTTTGCGTTCTTAATTAATTTAATTAGCAAACGTAGGTTTATATAATATAATATGTTATGAAAGCAACAATTAGTTAGTTTATTGTATTATTATAATTATAAGTTTGTAATGTTTTAGTTGTAAGTAATTTTGTGTTGGGTAAGTTAAGCTATTCTGTGGCATTTTATAATTTGTTAGTCTTAGCTATCGCAGTTAGGTTTCTTTCCTGTAATGGTAGTTTAAGTTTTATAATCAAATCAAATCATTTTAGTTGGTAACATAGGTAAATATTTACAGATCTTACATAGAATAACGCGCTGTGCTATGCCGGTAGGCGTACAAATATATAGTGTACATGTGGCTCATCATAACAAAATTTGCAGCACTAAGAATATACTTATAGAAATCATGCACTATTACTATTTCCAATTGACACCGAGACAAGGCAAAATTTCTTATTAATTTAATGTCATAAAATCTAAGTCAAAATAATCAAAATCATCAATATAAAATCATGCGTAATTACTATTTAAATTAAAATGTCAGACCCAAATGAGGAACTATTTCTTATTACATAAATGTCAAAAAAAAATCTTAAGTCATAATAATTAAATGTCGAAATATATAATATATATATCACCAATACTATGATTCAAAAGTATAATAATTATAGACAATATTACTTTCTTTACATTGAGCATCATTCAAGAATTCGTCTAACGTGTAGTAACATTTTTCATTAAGTAATTTATTAAGTGCGTTTTTAAATTGTATCACTGGCATATTTTTATTGTCATTTGGTATTTTGATATAAATTTTTGGAGCGTTGCCAAGAAAACTTTTACGCATTAGAGCTGTCTTACATTTAACATTGCATAGTTTAGGGTACATAATGGATTTTTTCTTAAAGATAATTAATTAAAATATTATAGTTACATATTATATTACAAGTCACATTCTCTTTCCCTATGTCCCTTTGTATGACTATCTTTAAAACTACACAGCAGATTTTGATGCAGTTCAAAATATATTGTTGATTTAATACAGATCTAGGTATATCGCCCTTTACACCATATGATTTTAATGATTTGAATATTTTCGAAGATATTACAGATTTAAAAATTGCGGGGCGTTACGTCAAGGCCGACCGGGAGCGGCGGGCCGCTATGTTTTTTATGCTACGTTCCATCGATCACTAAGTGACAGCTGCATCGTTCACAGTTTTCTGTAGTGTCTCGGTGGTAGGCTTCGAGCAACACAGGGATTCCCTGTGTTGCTCGAAGGTGGTAGGCCATAACATCGGCTGCTGGCAGAAGTTACCACCCACCAGACAAAGTTTTGCCGCCAAGCGATTCGTCGTGTTCCGGCATGATGTCTGGTGAAGTCGTACGGAGGACGGGTCTGAGCAGTTGTGTTGCGTTGTGTGGTGGGTACGATACGCCAAAGGTTGTTGTGTCGGGAGTTTGGGCGTGGAGAGTCTCCAGATCAATCTCCCTCTAGCGCAGCATCGTTTGGTCGTGTTTGTCTTGGGTTTAACATTGCATCACCTCGCTCAACTGCCGTCATCCTTCCTATTCCAAAGTTTTTTAAGTGAATAAGCTTAATAAATTAGTGCGCTTTACCATCAACGATTGCATCACTGCTTACCATCAGGCGGGATTGCAGTCAAGCACTAGTTTATAATTATTAAAAAAAAAAGGTTTATTTAGTATCAGCATTGCACCCGTGCAAAGCCAGGGCGGGTCGCTAGTATATCAAAAACTGTTGCTTGACTGCGATCTCGCCTAACGGTAAACAGTGATTCAATCGTTGATAGTTGAGCGCACTAGTTTATTGAGAGTCTACTCACTTTAGACTTTAAGACACTTAAATTGTAAATAGACAGCCGATGCGGTGTAAAAACGAGGTGAAACGCTTTGTCCGGAGCGTAAGGGTGAATACTCGCTATACAATGGATTAAAAGAAATTTACGAAAAACGTCACCGTGTAAGGTACTGCGGAGGCGTCATACACCCTCATTGGCCGATATCTTTGACCACCATTTCCTCGCCCGCGCGTTGCTGCATAATGCCGGGGCTACATTAGCAGCCGAAGATTAGTGTCGGGTTCCACATACACCATGTTCTTGTCTACATTGGCGAGCGAAGATTCAGATAGCGGCCTAGTGCGAATATTTGTTGTTTAGTTGTGCAGCTGAGACGATGTAGGAAGCAGTGGCTTTGCATTATATGTCAATAAATTATTATTTATTATATGTTTAAAAAACAAACAAAACAAAAACAATGAAAAAAAATATGCAAAAAGCACGTCAGTCCCGCTTCAAAGTGAGAACTTCACTGAAATGACGTAGGTGTGGCCACTCCAGCGAATATTGTCGCGACAAGTCCTTTACTATTCTCGGAGTATCTCTGCGTGATCGATTCAGAAGTGAGGAGATCCGCAGAAGAACCAAAGTCACCGACATAGCTAAACTTAAGTGGCAGTGGGCAGGGCACATTGCTCGTAGAACCGATGGCCGATGGGGCAGTAAGGTTCTGGAGTGGCGGCCACGTACTGGAAGATGCAGCGTAGGGAGGCCTCCAACAAGGTGGACCGATGACCTGGTGAAGGCGGGAAGCCGATAGACGCGGGCAGCACACGACCGGTCGGCATGGAAAGCCTTGGGGGAGGCCTTTGTCCAGCAGTAGACATCTATAGGCTGAAGAAGAAGAAGTCCTTTTAAGCGCGCCACTTTACCGACAGTGCCCCGGTGCTACATCGTCTGCGCACGAATACATTGCGCTGGAACGATGTACCCGGCCACATACATCGCCGTAGCCCGAATATTCGCCGTAGCCCGCTAATGTAGCCGGCATTAATGATTATACACGGGGCGGGAGAGACCAGTTTGTTCCTGTTTCTTGCTCTCTTTATATTATTAAAATAACAAAAAACTTGCCTCATTTCACACTAAAATCTAGCGCGCAAATGTACCTTCTAACACTCGGGTATGGTGCACGGTAAGCGCAGCGGTTAAACTATTGACTGCTGTGCTGCATGTCGCGGGTTCGATTCTCGCATGGAACAAATGTTGTATGACCGGTAGTTGTTCCGGGTCTGGCTGTTTGTGTATGTGAGTTTATATGTTTGTAAACTTACCCACGATACAGAAGAAATTTCAAGTGGACGTTTCAACGTGTAAAAAAAAAAAACATCATTAAAACGAAGAAACAAAAAAAAATCCCAGAAGTTCTTGATGGATAGTATATTATTTAATACACCTATATGTCGTTGTCGAGAAACATAATCTTCGTTGATGATAATAAAAATCAATTCTTCTTTATTTTTTGTCCCAAAAGTCTTTCATCAAGTCTTCGTTACACCCAAGGTCAGTAAAACATATCCAGTTCTCTATAATCTAAACCGCTACAGCCATTTTATTGCCAAAAAAGGCACCCAATACATAGCAAGGTCCTCTTTCATATACAAACAATTACATTAAGTGATTGGCTCTCTGCCAACGGCACTATTACTGTTACCAGATTCATATTGTAACAATCTTACTATTTAATTATCGAACGATACATAGCCGAACTCAAATCATCCAACTGGTGGGATACAAACTAATATCGAAAATTAAGGGATAAAAAAGGTTAGGAGGTACAAATATCTTATAGTAAAACGGCACTATTAAATAATAGTAGTTTATGATACTGTTGCATAATGAGGGGTATTAAGCACGAGTGTGAGTTTAAAAAACGAGCGAAGCGAGTTTTTTAATAGTATCACATGAGTGTGTAATACCTAATTATGTACAGTTTCATACACCACTTTATCTAATCTCAGTGCGTCTAACGCCAAAGCAACACAATTCCATATTCAGCTTCAAAATTGTAATATACAAAATTTTAACACTTCTGCACCCTGCATCACAGCGCACGCGCCAAAGCGCGCGCAGCCACAGATAAAAAATTAAATAGTGCTGTCTACATTGATATAATATTAAACAGATATGATATTTTGTATGCTTCAAGTTCAATGCGCTAGTGAATTATCTACCTTAGTTTAATATTATATCAATGGCTGTCTATGGTTTGTACGGTACTTAATGAAAAAAAAAAAATATTATAACATTATTTTGTTAGAGAAATAATGTTATAATTTAATTTTTTAATTTCCTTTCGATATGCTATTGGTAAAGTACGTCAATATAAACTCCTTTTTGGGTTTATATTTTTAATTTTTTGATATGAGAGTAGATAAAAGTACTTTAAGCATGACAGCATTAATCTATAATGAATTGCCTGATGACATTAAACAATTACCAATCATCCAGTTTAAAAAGACTCTACATTCATTAAAAAAATGATGACATAGACAAATGTTATTATGATGTCAGAGCATGGATATATGAAATCCTACATCTATGTGTCAGAGATTACTTTTGTGACAGAAATATTATATTCCAATGAAAAGAAAGGAATATTATGTATAATTTTATCCCAGATGTGAATGATAATATTGTGAATTGTATTTGAATACCATTTAAATTGGGTTGTATCCAAAAAAAATAATTTAATGTCCATCAGATAGATTTATAAAAAATATTGAACACGTATTTTTTTTTTTCATTCATTCAAATACTTATTACGATAATATTGATTTGAAATGTCGAATGACGTCACGCCACGTCACGTAATTACTCCCCACTCCGTAACTTTAATGCGCTATATCCGAAAGGGGCAATGCCATTCTTGTAGCATTCAATGCCGCCAAAACACAGGCGTGCCTTTTCACCGCAAAAAGGAACCCATTCACCTTGGCTCCTACTTTTCGAAATGTATCCTTGGAGTGTACCGACCGCCTTCAGCTTTTGGGAGTTGAGATTTCCTCGAACCTAAACTTTGGGGGGTTCATTGAGTCCAAGGGCAGGAAACTTGGCGTTATCGCAAAGGTCCGGCAGCACTTCACGCCAGGGCAGCTTCCAATGTTGTACAAAGCACAGGTCCGTTTGTGTGTGGAATACTGCAGCCACATTTAGGCCGGTGCTGCTAAGTGTCACCTGGCCACTTTGGATTCAGTGGAGAGGCGGACGAAGAGGCTGATTGGTGACCCTGACTTAACTCGAGACGGTCTCCAAATCCTAGAGCACAGGCGTAGAGTAGCCAGCCTTTCGGTCTTCTATAGGATGCATTACAACGCGCTATTAAGCCGCGTTGTAATGATGCAGGAGGTGCTTTCCGAAGCACGTATCCCATCCACGTATTAACCGCATAGCTTAACACTTGTCAGACCTGGGGCCCTTGTCTGCCATAACAATAGTGTCAAAATGATCGAACAGTAATCTCATAATGATTAATTTTGACAAGTTTCGTAATCTACTAACAAAAAGTGTCATTATGACTTCCAAGTGGTCAACATCTGACAATCGATTCTATATTAATAAATGTTCAAATTGAGTATTAGTTATTAGAAAATTATTTCTATGAATAAGTTTTATAATAAGGGCAACGTCATTCTATCAAAATTCCATTACGAGACGACTACCTGAGATAATTGATCATCATGGATTCAGCTGATTACGAATTTTTAAGCACAATGACAGTGGAGTTGCGTTGGAATGACAAATTTATAAAAATAGCAGACTTGGGCCCTTGTGTGGCTGTTATTACTAAAGCACATCAAGCCTCTTTTTAGGGCTCCGTACCTAAAAGGTAAAACGGAACCTTATTCATGAGACTTCGCGGTCCGTCTGTCCGTCCGTATGTCACCAGGCTGTATCTCGTGAACCGTAATAGCTAGACAGTTGAAATTTTCAGAAATTATGCATTTTTATTGCCGCTATAACAATAAATACTAAAAATGAAAAAGTTAAAATATTTAAGGAGGGCTCCCATACAACAAACGTGATTTATTGCCATTTTTTGCTCCATGTTAATAAATGAAATAGATAAACGCTTGAAATGTTCACAGAGTATTCGGTTATACAACGTGTAACAAAAAGGGTATATACATACCAAGGGCATGGCATCTTTAGATGATATTAAACGATATCGGAAGGGTTTTAACTCAAAATAAAATACTCAAAAAATTGGTACCAAATTTTGGTTTCGTGTGTTTCTTAAAATCAAATCATAACAAACGTGGCAGCACACTACATACGTTAATAACTACTCATTACCCGTCACGTTACTTGCCAAATTCCGATAAATGTCTTCAATATCGCTGTGCGACTAGTATGATGGTAGCCTATCACAGGCGGTGTTTTTCCTCATAACTTCCTAACATATAGAGATAGGATTAAAAAACCCTTCCAATATCGTTTGATATCATGTAAAGATGCCATGCCTTTGTTATGTATATACCCTTTATGTTACACGTTGTATATTAAAACTTAAAAATTAAATAAAAATAAAACATATATTGAAGGGGGCTCCCATACAACAAACATGATTTTTAGCCGTTTTTTGCTCCTTGTTAATAACGGTAATAGATAAACGCTTGAAATGTTCACAGTATAGTATATACAGTATGTTAAATAACAGAGGGCGTTCCCTTAAACTCGTTAATATATATCATTAATAGATTAAAATAAAAATATCAGCATAGAAAAATAAGCAAAAAAAAAATCCGAAAAAAAAAATCTAATTGGAAATAAATTTGAAACCTCCTGTTTTAAATCAAAATAGTAGTCGTCATGTATAAATAAATTGCGACGTTGCCGTCTTTCATGTTCGCGTGTACAGTGTGTTTCTTTTACATGTTAATTTAAAAATTTTATTGAATATTTTCTTATTGGAAAAATTTTTAAAACATTTTGTTTTCGAATGGAAATATTTTTTTTAGCATGTATGTATGCTATACTACTTCGGGTTAACGGGAACGCCCACTGTCAGTTAACATACTGTATATTTGGATATACATTAAAATTAAAAATAAATAAAAATACTGAAAGCGGCTCCCATACAACAAACGTGATTTTTTGCCGTTTTTAATGGGAATTCATTAAATGAGCTCTCCACGTGTCAGTCTTTTACTGACTAAAACCCACCTGAGTTTCTTCACCTGCCTGTGTGCCAGGGCCACGGCTCCTTTTTTAACCAACCCGCAACCCTGACCCAGGAGGCATCGGTCGTCGTGGACCCCGTCACGATGTGATGACATCTCTTTGAGGCGCGCGTGAAACACAACGCGCCGTCGACTCGAGCCTGGCTGACTCCTTACCGGGCGGCGAGCTGCTCACTGCTCACCTCAAGCCCAAGCACATAAAGCCCTAGTTTCAATTCTGGTTACCGAATAAAGCATAAAAACTAGTGCCTACTTAACAAATTCTAGAATTCGATAAATCTTAATGATTTGCCACAAGAGTAATGGAGTTCAGGTGTGACAGAGATTGATTATAAATCGTTAGTATTTGCGTTAGCGAAATGGAAATGAATATTTCATTGATGGGACTTCAGTTAGCCCTGAATAAATGTAGGAAATATACCCTGGCTTAACAAATGTTGGAACGGTGCCTAGTTACAAAACTAGTACCTGGGTACAAATGATATCGACGTGGAAACCACATTTTTTTTTAAATAAAACTTTGTTTACACTTGAATGTACCTACTCGTGTATCATGGGTGTTTTTACAAACATTGAAACTGACAAACAGCCAGACCCAGAGCAAATACCTGTAGGCCATATAAATAATTGTTCTGTGCGGGAATCAAAACCGCTGCACGAACTGCAGCAGTCGATCGGACAGCTACTACGCTAACCGTGTCGTCAATGTAGAAAGAATGAATTCCTAACAAAAATATTATTGCAACATATTCGCTGTTAGTTAACTGTGGGCCTCGCTGGAATGCGATCTTTCTCCCGCTTCCCCGCGCGGTTCCCCGCATTCGCCGTCAGCGATGAGTAGCGATAGCATCTTTGTTACAATTGTCTAAATACAGTTTAAATCCCTGTCGTTATTACTGTTTCTGTGGAGTTTTTGCTTTGTTAAGTATTTTTATTATTAAGTTTATTTTTGGTTTTTACCTTTTCGATGCATTAGTGAAGCCTGTTGGTTGCACCAACATTATATTTCAGTCCATATGTATCAATTGATATCAAAACGTCATGAGTAAAACGATCTAGTATTATGACGCTTTATCATCAAAACGACCTTCTATTAACATAAAAAAAATGTAATTTATATTTTTTTAATATAATTCTCTGTATTTACAAACGGTACCGTCCGAATGACAGCCTCCGTGGCATAGTTGGAGCCCTCAAATATCCAACAATTGGTCTAACTGTAATGCTCCGATATCACTATCGGATGTGGAGGTCAAACGGCAGTCGCTGCACGGAAAATATCGAAGTTTATACAAAATCAGCAGTTAAACTAATAAAGCGGACCCTACTCTGAAAAAGATTCGGACGCGACTGGGATTAACGCTGAGATGATGATGACGGTACCGTCCGAATGACGTCACAGAGCGAGGGGCAAAGTCAACTCGCGCGAGTTCTATAGGCCCCCCACGTTGATATTGCGGTTGGCGGCCATCTTGGTGACGCAGTTGAACTCGCACCGTCAGAACCGTTCGCAAAATCATCCCGCGATTACGTGCTTACGCGCATCGAATACTTGGTACAGCTTTTTGGTTTGTTACCTACACTGTTTTATTGTTTTTGTTCAGTTTAGTTACCTGTTACCCGTAGAATTGAGTAAGCAATTAAATAGAAAAAAATAATCTTATAGATAGTATTAAAAAGATACTCGTTCCCTTGAAATTCGATAATGAAGTGAAAGTTTATTTGTCAGAATATGGATGAGTCGGTGTAAAGAGTGAATGTATAGTAAAATTATAAAATACAAATAAACCCATTACCCTAGCTTATTAAATCTTTACTAATATACAATATGTAAAGAAAACCCTGTCCGATCCGTGAAGGTATTGTTAGGTATCGATAACTGATTCTAATAATGGATACAAAGACGGCCTAAACTTTAATAAAAAAATCCCCCTAAAACAATAAATATTATTTCGCAAAAAGAGGTAATTTAACACATGTGCGGTAATAACCCATCCGCGGGCGCGCGGCGGGGGGCAGGGCACGCGGCGCCTGTGACGTGGCCGCGTCGCTATTCGCTCATAATAATACCGGTGTTGTCACTTTTTTAAAAATTACCATATTTCGGTGAAATTGGAATTAATACCCGGGAAAAAAAGATTATTTCAAAATTTATTAGTATTGTTACTATAATGATTATGTAAAATTTTATATCATATTTGATCAAGTGTTTACCTAACCTTTAATATCCTTATGGGTCGGACAGGGTTTTCTTTACATATTGTATAAAGCTGAAGAGTTTGTTTGTTTGTGCGCACTAATCTCGGGAACTACTGGTCCGATTTGAAAAATTCTTTTTGCATTGGATAGCCCATTAATCCAGGAAGGCTTGAGCGGAGCATAACTAAACCACGTGAACGACGTCGCTGGCGGCTGCTAGTATGTAATAAAAAAATTTTAGCTTTCTGTCCTTTTGTGCGACGGATGACGTCACACAGCTGTTATTGTGACAAGGTTCCATCGCAACATCAACGTGCGGGGCTTATACATGTGCGCGTGTTTCGTGATTGACCGAGTGGATGGCGAGGGGTGTAGCTGTAGAGGAACCTTCGAGCAACACAGTCAGCCCTGTGTTGCTCGAAGAGAGGAACCAAGCCCGGAACGCGGCCCGCTGTGTTACCTCGTTGTGTTACCAGAAAAGCGTACAAACGTGCTTCTCCACGAGAACTTCCTCGTTTCTTTATAATCATGGAAATTACGGTATTACACCTATTTAAATACAGTTCAATACTTTTATTAAAAAGTTTCCAATTCATTCTTCAAAAATATAAACCAACTTTAAACCTTACAAAATACAGTTCAAATTACACTAAAAAATCAAACATAATATCTGAAAGTTTTTAAAAACAGCTAGTTTTTTTTTTTTTAAAAGAATAGAATATCATCAAATGACCTCTCTCGTTCTGGGGAGAGCGGAAGAGTGTGTCAGACTTTTTTAACTAAAACCCACCCGTGTTCCTTCACTTGCCTGTGTGCCAGGAGCCACGGTAATTCTTTCAGCGGCAATCATACTAATCCCTCTAAAGTCAACTTAATCACCTTTAAAGTAAAGTTGATGTTTTATTTTATATCATTGATAAAATATTAAACTAAGGTAGATATGTCACTAGCGCACTAAAAATGAAGAGTACAAAAGGAAGTAAGTCCTGTATCTCGCTTTAGTCACTCTCGATACACTCGTAAAAACAAACGACAAACACTAACAGCGTGAACGACAAACACTAGCCATCTTTTTCTTCTCTATGCTTTAGATTGCGCCCCATCTCACTCACACTGTACCAATGTATCCCGAATAAAAATATGCATGTGTGCTGCTACTGTGTTGGGCACATTTTTTTTGGTCAGTTTGTTTATATTCTAATATATCGTATCTGTTTAATATTTTATCAATGTTTTATATACAGTCGTGGTGGCCTAGTGGTTAAAACACCAGCCTTTCAAGAATGAATGTGCGATTGCGATTCCAGGTCAGACAACTACCAATGTAACTTTTCTAAAGTTATATGTTCTTTCTAAGTATATCTTGGACACCAATGACTGATTAAAAAGGTGAAGGAAAACATCTTGAGAAAACCGGGAATCGCCAAAACTCATTGAGCAAGCGTGGTGATGACGCTCAATCTTCTCTGTATGAGAGGAGATCTGTGGCCAGCAGTGGGACGATAAAGAGGTTGATGATGATGATGATGTTTTATTTAATTTGAAATAATCAATCAATCCATACTAATATTATAAATACGAAAGTAACTCTGTCTGTCTGTCTGTCTGTCTGTCTGTCTGTTACGCTTTCCCGCTTAAACCTCTCAACCGATTTTGATGAAATTTGGCACAGACAATCTTTAGACCCTGAGAAAGAACATAGGCTACCTTTTATCCCGGAAAAAAATGATGTTCCTGAGGGAAATCTAAAAAGCGCGATATAACCGAACTCCACGCGGGCGAAGCCGCGGGCGGAAAGCTAGTTAACTATAAATATAATTTGAATATAGATGTAGCGGTTACACAGTTAATTATTTTTTTACTGATGTTGAAAGAAAGTGAAATTGGTTATTATTATATTACTAGCTTTCCGCCCGCGGCTTCGCCCGCGTGAAGTTCGGTTATATCGCGCTTTTTAGTTTTCCCTCGGGAACATCAAATTTTTCCGGGATAAAAGGTAGCCTATGTTCTTTCTCAGGGTCTAAAGATTGTCTGTGCCAAATTTCATCCAAATCGGTTGAGAGGTTTAAGCGGGAAAGCGTAACAGACAGACAGACAGACAGACAGACGGACAGACGGACAGACAGACAGACAGACAGACAGACAGACAGACAGAGTTACTTTCGCATTTATAATATTAGTATGGATAATAACAACCAGCCCCCTAATCGGCGAACACATTTTTGTCACATGATTGCGACTAGTTGGGATCGTTCGGACCGCCCATTGGTTCGTTCGGTTCAAACGATTCCAACTAGTCGCAATCATTTGACAAAAATGTGTTCGCCGATTAGGGGGCAGGACCGATACCGAACCAGCCCCCTAATCGGCGAACACATTTTTGTCATGTGATTGCGACTAGTTGGGATCGTTTCGGCCGAACGGCGGTCTGAACAATCCCAACTAGTCGCAATCATTTGACAAAAATGAGTTCGCCGATTAAGGGGCTGGATTTATTTTAATTTGATATTTTATTTTTTTATTAATTTATAAACTAGCGCTTGACCGCAACCCCGCCTGATGGTAAGCAGTGCCGCAATCGTTGATGGTAAAGCGCACTAGTTTATTAAGATCCTATTCACTCTAGCCTTGAAGACACTCAAATTGTAGTCCGACGGAAACACCACCGCTGGCAAATTGTTCCAGTCCCTCGATGTACGCGGTACGCCGACTACATTACATTACGATCATATTTACTGTACATTGACTTAATAATATTAATTTTATTTGACATTATAATGAAAATCGTGGACATTCCAATTAATATAATATACAATCTGACATTTTATAAATTGATATTAATGACTAATATATTTATAGCAATGAGTTTAACATTGTAATTATGTAAATTTAAATATTTGCACACCACATCTATTGGTAGAATGTAAATGGGCCACTTTTATTTTTATGAAGAGCATACTAATTTTCTAAACATACATTCTTGGAAATAAAGTATTATAACTAGATGTGCCCCGCGGTTTCACCCGCGTAAGCTTAGAACCGAAAGAGGTCAGTTGATATAAAATAAGCGCCTGTTAAAATAAGGGAGCAATATGTACGTCCGCGTTTGCTGCCGTTTTCGCAACATTTTTTGTTCCTGCTCTGCTCCTATTGGTCATAGCGGGATGTTTTATAGCCTATGTCCTTTCTCAGGCTCTAGACTATCTGTGTACCAAATTTCATTACAATCGGTTCAGTAGTTATGGCGTGAAAGCCGGACAGACAGACAGACAGAGATACTTTCGCATTTATAATATTAGTATGGATTTTAATATTTCAGAATCATGTGTCAAATTATCAAAGTCAATGTCGGTGGGAGCCGAGATGGCACGAATTAGTGTTTTGAACAACAGATTTCTCCGTCAAATAAAACACTGACATACTGTTTCTGGGACTGGACGCTCCTGCTCCCCAGGACATGATTGTGTAAACTGAAGTAAAGTGATCGTGAAGGACTTGAGCTGTTATTCAAACTAATTCTAAGGAATTCACACTATTGACAGCTGACTCTTAGCATACTTTGCCCAACTTTTAACGCTTAGATCTTTACAGAATCGATCAGCGCCTATACAACGTGGAACATAAACTGTCTTATTCATAAAAAAAACTCGTTAATCACTCATTAGCGACTGTTTAGGTAACCATTTAGTTAGCTCTTAATCAATGATTAACTTTTCTTTATTCTTAATAGATAGTTAGCAAATGATTAGTTGCGATACAAAGTAGAGGTGAAACTATGCCTTTGCCACAGATTATAATCAAAATAGTTGACTAAAAAATGGATTTTTTCGAAAAAGCTTGTCAAAACTACGCTTTTTTTATCTGTTGTGTTTGGCAGGGAAATGTCAGAAATTTCATCGGATAATTTGAATGTAAATAAAATGATTTATTCCAATTAAATAATTGTATTTGTGATAATAGTGGTGAAAGTAATAAACTCCAATAATATTATAGTAAACAGAAAAACGTATTTATCTCTGTATTTATATGTAATTACTAATCTAAACTGACGAAATTAATGTTAAAGCAGTAGCCGATAATAACTGTGTATTTTTCTGCTCTTTATGCTTGTAAACATCCCTTTGCTGTTTAAGAAATTTAAGTGGGTTCTTGTGTATATATTACATTACTTCCTACTGTTTTTGTACTGCTTTTTACAGTATTATTATACTTGTTTACAGGCACATTAAACGAAGCCACTATTAGCAACTAGCGGCAATATTATTCAACCTCACAATGACGGTGAAGGGGAAGACCATGCTGAGTGAAAAAGATGAGGAATGAGGGTCGCGTGAGTCAAGAATGGCTCTCATGTTTATGGAAGAAAAGTATTGGATAACAAAAACAATGAACTAAAAATAATTCAACCGGTTTATTGCGTTAAAATTAAATATTAAAAAAAAAATGTCTTATTATTTGTGTATTACTGCTACAACATGACTTTTTTTAGTCCTGTGTCTCCGCCATCATAAGATAACACAAGGAAACATAGGATAGCATCTAAAATTACAATTAAACAACAATACAATTGTAGCACTATCTTTTTTATTATTCCTATTATAAACCAATGCCTGACCGCAATGCTGCCTGATGGCAAGCAGTGATGCAATCGTTGACGGTAAAGCGCGCTAGTTTATGAAGAGCCTGAGAGAGAGATTCTCTTAAAAAAAAACTGAGGAAATAAGAAGGAAGACGGCAGTTGAGCGAGGTGATGCAATGTTAAACCCAACAACACGATCAACTATGCTGCGCAAGAGAGAGATTGATCTGGAGACCCTCCAGGACCAAACTCCCGACACAACAACATTTGGCGCATCGTACCCGGCACACATTGCAACACAACTGCTCAGACCCGTCCTCCATACGGTTTCACCAGACACCATGAACACGACGAATCGCTTGGCGGTAAGACTTTTGTCTGCTGGGTAGTAACTTCTACCGGCAGCCGATGTTATAGCCTATCGCCGAGTAAAGCTCTCAAATCAAGCATATATAAAGCAATCAAAAAAGTTTCAAAACCAAAACGCACCTTCTTCGTTTTTTACTACTGGTGTGTTTTTTATTATCTATGTTTTTTTATAAGCTTTTGTTTCGTTCTAGAGTTGACAATACATAACATTCCCTACCAGCGGCCTTTTCATACAGTCCCTAATTAAGATATTTATCACACAATTAATATAGTGGTCCTTCTCCCGTTTTAAGCCATGTTAGGGACGCGGTCAAGTGCCGCTAAAATGAAAGCCGCGAGTGCGACTCAAAACATTTCCAAAAATTTTGGAAACAAAAACGAAACCGCATCTACGGTTCAAAAACCAGCTGGTTTACCCAGCTGCGGTATTTTGCTAATCAGTTGCTTAGCAATTGATTAAAGTTTTATGAATAAGACTGATTATACATACGCTTACTGACATATTATATGAGTTCATATAATTTGCTTTTTACAATGCACATATATGTGAGCTGTCACGCCCTTTATGCCAGGGGCTTTTATTTAGGTATGTAATAAGTTTTTACTTTTTACATTTCAATTTTAATGATATATTATTTTTTGTTTTGCTTTTTTAGTATTTTGGCGTGGCTAGCTGGTATATTTGTATATATATTTTTTTATATTATTTTTTCTCTTGTACTACTCTACCTACATATCCATAAACTATTGTGTTTTTTTTTTTTCTAAATGAACAGACAGCTGTGCTGCTGGGGAGTTTAAAGCACTTAGGAAGTGTCGATGGGTGGGCGTTTTGGGGAACTGTCTTATGTAATATTCGTTCAAAGAGTGATTCTCGACCTAGTTTGGATAAATGACTTTTGATTTTGATTTTGATTGCCCGTTCGAGGGAGTCAGGGGGGCAATAGCGACGGGGACGTCTCCATCTGCGAAGCAGTAATGCAAGCAAAGAAGACGACCGAGAGGGAGGGAGAGGCACAGAGTTGTCTCTCTTTCCAGCAACCGAGACTGACCCACTGCCTTCAAGATAATGGCCGATGGGCGAAGGACCCGGGGAGTCCATCATCCATCACATGGCCGAGTTGACGTTGTGACGCGTTCGGCAACGCCACTCAGATGAGTAGAGCAGCCGCTGAGGACTGCTAGAAGAGGCCTGCCGGGGGTACCGTAGAATTAGGAGGATCCGGTACCCCGAAAAGGCAGATGACGAACGCTTAGGTGTTTTTTTTAGCCGGTAAGAGTCCAGCACATTCGCTTCCCCGAACGGAGGATAGTCCATGAGGATTTTTCCATCCTCAAGAAAAAAGAGGGCCAATTGCGCTAAAATACAACCAATACAGAATTGCATCGCAACCAAACCAAAACTTCAATTAAGTTTTGTATCACGCTAACATTTTGACAGTTTTACTATATCTGGATCACAATTAGAACGTAACCGCTGTCAAATGGAAAAGTTGAAACAGAGCTAACTTTTTCTGTGCCATTTGTCAAACTTACGTTTTAACGATTAAATTTACTTACAATTTATTTAGTTTTAATTAATATATATGATGAAATGTAACACTCATACATTGGTTTTACTTCTATATAAGTTAAAACTTTATAGAGATACGAAATGGGATCGTAACTAAACCACATCGGACGACCCGCCATACGGCGAGTTTCTATCCTTACGTTACTACTACGATCCGGACGAAGCGTTTCGCCTCCTCTTTTATACCGTGTACATCGAAGGACTGGAACAATTTGCCAGCGGCGGTGTTTCCGTCGGACCACAATTTGAGTGTCCTCAAGGTTAGAGTGAATAGGCTCCTAATAAACTATGTAGTGCACTTTACCATCAACGATTGCGTCACTGCTTACCATCAGGCGGGATTGCGGTCAAGCGCTAGTTTACATTCATAAAAAAGCAACTTTAACTGGATTAGATAGGAACAAGAGTTTAACTTCTACTGTTTTATTTAGGGCGATTAGGGCCCTTCAGGTCTTGATCCGTAGAACGCATATAATAATGGAATTCAAAAGGAATATTATTTCTATAACATAGTATCTACATATATAATATATACTTATACACACATGTGTAATCTATACTAATATATAAAGCTGAAGAGTTTGTTTGTTTGCGCTAATTTCGGGAACTACTGGTCCGATTTGAAAAATTCTTTTAGTATTGGATAGCCCATTAATCCAGGAAGGCTTTAGGCTACATAACATCACGCTGCGACCAATAGGAGCTGAGCATAACTAATTCCACGCGAACGAAGTCGCTGGCGACCGCTAGTGTATTATATTACTAGCGGCCTGCCCTGGCTTCGCACGGGTGCAATGCTGATATTAAATACACTACAGAAAACTGTTAACGTTGTATAACAAAAAAATCAAAACCCGTTGCGTAGTTTTAAAGATTTAATCATTCAATTGGACATAGGGATAAGAAAGTGTTTGTTTTATAATGATTATACAACCTTCTACCCGAGTGAATACCAGAAAATTCATAGGTTTTAATTTTTTTTTAATATTTGTATAAAATAAAAGTAGTTAATATTAGTAATCGCATAGTAAAAGTCATGTCAAAAATCCGTTTCGGAGATTAGCTGAAACGATCGGATAGACTGACTGAAAGGCAGACAACAAAATATAATCGAATTGTTTTTTGTTATAAGTATCATGCATTAAGTAAAACGCTGTTTTCTACATTACAAATACACGCTTATTAATTTGTTTTGCGTGACTAAAAGATTAAATTTATTCTACGTTTGTTATTAAATGCAAATTTATGCGGATATAACGGAAACCCGTCTCTCCACAAACGCAGAACATCCGCAATTGATCGTGCGCCCACCTCCGCCTCCGCCTCCGCAAGGTCAACGGCAGTTATAACGGAGGTTTGTATGCCTGTGTGCGACGCTTCGTGTCTGCGCATGCGTAAGAGTGAGAGGTCGAAACGTCTCACTCTTTCACTCGTGGTGGGGAGTGCGGGGAGCGCGCGGGACGGGAATCACGTGACCTCAATGTGCACTGAGCTCGCTCAACATCGCGTCGTGTCGATAACTCGAGTGAATTTGTTGCGTTTTAACAATTCTTATACTTTCTTAAATCGCGAAATGAAACCAAAAACTAGTGATATTTGGCAGTACTTTATACCAATAGGTGATGACTATGCTACATGCAAAACCTGTTTAAAAAACTATTCAAGAAAAGGACGGACTACAACATCATTGAGAATGCATTTAAAGTCTATGCATAAGGAAACATATAAAGAATTTTTCAAACTGAATGAACAAAAAGAATTAGCAAAAGTGAATCAAACATCATTACAGCAAACGAAGATGCAGACCAAAGAAGATGGCACAAAAAAAAGTCCACTGTGGAATATAACTCATGGTAAAGCAAAAAAAATGGACGATTTGATTGGAGAAATGATTGCATTACAGAATCTGCCATTCAATTTTGTTGAAGACATAGGTTTTCGTCGGGTAATGAAAACGGCATTACCCAATTACCAACTAAGAGGGAGTGAATTCTTTGCTGACCATATTTGTGACAAAATATACACGAAAGTGCTATCAAAAACCAGACAAATGCTGAAACAATTTCCTAAGCTGTCTTTCACCACTGATATCTGGTCTGAACCCTGTGCTGATACGTCGCTTTTAAGCTTAACCGCACACGGAATCACTGAAGACTATACTCGAATTCAAATTGTTTTAGAATGCTGTACAGCTTATAACCGTCACATTGGCGATACAATTTGGGATCATTTCAATATGATGCTGCTAGGATGGGGCATTGATGACGAGCAATTGCATTGCTTCATACATGGCGGCGACTCGAATATGACCAGAGCAATGCATATGGCCGATAAAATTGATGTTAATTGCACAGTTCGCCAATTACAACAGTGTGTTCGTTCTGTTCTTGAGGACAGTGAAGTGAAGGAGTTAATTGCAAAATGTAAAAGAATATCGGCGCATTTTATACATTCCCAGATTGCCCATGATGAGCTGATTAATATTCAAACGGAACAGCTAAATGAACCTGCACTTCGCGTCATTCAGGACTGTGGTGACAGGTATCTTTTTTAAAGGTTTTATTTTGCTAGTTTATTATTTTTAACCAATAAATATATCCAACAGCTCTTTTGGAAGTGATGTGATGAAATACTTATAGTCATATCTCTGCATTGTAATAATATTTTATAATGATTTATCCGATTAAAGTTGTTCAACCGACTAATAGATGAATGATAAATTCATAAAAAAGTGAAAAAAGACGTCTTTCCAAGTGCCGCCATTACATAATAACGCACAATCACAGCGTTTTCCCCACTACTACAGAGATCAAATGAGAAACTTTCATTAAAATGATATCGCTATCCATGACAGATATAAAAAGAAATCTAAATATAAACTCAATCTGTAGGTATATAACAATAAGATAATAGTTCTTTTTCACTTCGACCGTCGAAGGAAGGTGCTCCTTACACTTGTCAGTGCGTCAATTCTAATAGAAAATAAAGATCAAATTCGCAAAACACTTGTTGGATTATATTATGTAGTTTTAGGTTGATAATGTTACAATAAGTTCCACTGGACCGCAACTAAAGACAAAAAAAAACCTTAATGTTATATTTTCTTGTAATGAAAGTGTTATACCTATATTTTCATTTCTTCTTTAATTTTAGATGGAACAGCACTTTCCTCATGATCCAGCGGCTGTTACGAATCAAAGACTCTGTATGCCTGTATACCAGCAATCACAGTATTCCACAAATATCCCCAGAAGAGTGGGTGATACTTAGCAACATAGTGGCAGTACTAAATCCTTTCGAGGAAATTATCAGTAATTTAAGTGATACAAAAACATGCATATCATCAGTGATACCATTAATACATGGACTAAAGCACACCTTGCAGATAGAAAAAGAGAAACCTGAGGCAAATTTAAATTTAAAAACCATGATAATAAAAGTAACTGAAGATATCAATGCGAAATTCTGCGACTTACAAAACAATATACTGTACGCGCTTGCGACGTATCTGGATCCAAGGTATAAGTTAAAGTTTTTTAATGAAATAATTAAGGAGCAAGTAATCTTCGAACTCTTACGCTTATTAACAGTACAGGACTTGATTCCTGTCGAAACAAGTATTGTTATAGAAGTGGAAGCGTGTTCTTCAAAAAGATCAATTTCAATGGACGATGAACCATGCACAAGCGCTCAAGTAATACAGCCAATTCAAAACGTGAATTCAAATCTGGAGGATCTGCTGAGAAATAGCAGCGATGATGACGAAGAAACTGAATGTGATAAACCTGTCACTAATAATAACCTCATGAAGTGGAAATCTTTAATAAATGACTATAATAAAGAAAATCGACTCCAGCTAAACGAAGACCCTCTGATGTGGTGGAAATATAACACGAAATTTCAAGGCTTTGCTCCAATCGTGCGTACATTTTTATCAACACCGCCATGCTCAGTACAAAGTGAGCAACTGCTCAATGGAGCTGGTTTAAATTATGAATCAATACGAAATATGGAAGGTGACAAAGCCGCAAAACTATTGTTTGTGAAATATAATTTACCTCTTCTCTATTCTGATAAATAGATATTTTTTTTTAATAAATAATCCTTTAGTTTTTTTTTACCAACTTCTCCCTAGCCTTCCTTGATTAAATAAATAAATACGAATTAAATATTTGTAATATTCGTATATTACTTACTTATATACACTCATAGTCAACACTACGGAAAAATTGTTTCTATAGCCCCAAAAAAACGCGCATTACACAAAAAGACAAAAAGTTCATTATAAAAAATCAACAGTTTTGTAAATATCTCAAACTTATTTTGTTCTCATAACGCGCGCACTAGCTTAGCCACAGAAGCGGAGGTTAGCTTCCGCTTTTCATCTCCTGCATACACGTCCGCCTCAACTTTCGAACTCAGATGACGGCCGTGCCAACCATTGCAATAAAACTTAAGTACCTATATGAATAGGTAAATTTTAATGTTTGGAGGCTTGGAATATGGTTCACTCATTTTTTTATTATTTAAAAGTGTGACGTCAGATTTGTGTAGGTACTGAGCATCGTATCATCAATGCCCCGATTCCCTTTTGATAAACTAAACTAATTTTAAGGTCAATGCCTCTTTTTCTTTCCATAATAATAATAATATCATTTATTTGCATAAAACATGGTATAAAAAGGTGGAATATACATGATAAAAACAGAACATACATGTTTTGCTTCATAGAAGCGTGCAAACTTTTCATGCAACCAGTAGAATACATTTAATTTTTTAAAATACATTTAATCATACTACAATTTCATTCTCTAGGAACTCCCTGACACTGTAAAAACTTTTCTCAGATAACCATTCATATAGTTTAGTTTTAAACAATCTTTTATTTAATACTAGCTTTCCGCCCGCGGCTTCGCCCGCGTGGAGTTCGGTTATATCGCGCTTTTTAGATTTCCCTCGGGAACATCAAACTTTTCCGGGATAAAAGGTAGCCTATGTTCTTTCTCAGGGTCTAAAGATTGTCTGTGCCAAATTACATCAAAATCGGTTGAGAGGTTTAAGCGGGAAAGCGTAACATACAGACAGACAGACAGACAGACAGATAGACAGACAGACAGACAGAGTTACTTTCGCATTTATAATATTAGTATGGATTTCTTGCTTTAACCGAATGCATCAACGGGTGAGACTTTTTTTTTAAAGATGTACGGTGTATGGTACCAGGGTAGCACAAAAGTGTAGGAGAAGTCGAAACAATGAAGCTCCATTCATCATTATTAATCTAATATTACATGGATGAAGTTTTATTTTGCCTACTTTGAGGAGGTGCAAGGTACCAGTGTAGCACAAAAATGTAGGAGAAGCCGAAACAATGAAGTTCATTCATTCACACAGGAATGACTGGAACGGGTTAAAAAGGATATCCTATGTCCTTCTCCCAGTTCTTAGCTACCTCCCTACCAATTTTCAGCCAAATCGGTTCAGCCGTTCTTGAGTTATGAATAGTGTAACTAACACGACTTCTTTTATATATATAGATTATCCTAATTTGACAACTGACAGCCTCCGTGGCGTAGCGGTAGCGGACGCGGCCGCTGCGCAAGGTGGCGCGGGTTCGATCCCCGCACAGTGCAAGTATTTATATGCATGAATATGAATATTTGCACTGGTCTGGTCGTGCCTCGGAAAGCACGTTAAGCCGTTGGTCCCGGTTGCCATACGAACATCTAGTGGCAGTCGTTACGGGTTATTGGAGCCCTCAAAAGTCCAACAATTGGTCTAACTGCAATGCTTCGATGTCGCCTTCGGGTTGTAGAGGTCAGACGGCAGTCGCTTCACGGAAAATGTCGAAGTTTAGCCATATCAGCAGATGGACTGGTAAAGCGGACCCCAGACTCCGAAGCTGAAAAAGGCTTCGGATGCAACTGGGATTAACGCTGGGATGATGATGAGATTATCCTAATTTAAAAAGTAGTCAATAAGATCATGCAATATTGCTTTTAAGGCGGAACAAAGTTCGCAAGGTCAGCTAGAACCCGCTAGCTGACCCGGTGAACTTTGTTCCGCCTTAAAGGCAATAAATATCACATGATCTTATTTTTTAGTTTTTAAATTAGGATAATTAGGGCAGCACAAAAGTGTAGGAGAAATCGAAACAATGAAGCTCATCATCATCATCATCAGCCTTTTTTATCGTCCCCCTGCTGGGGATAGCTAGAGAGGAGAACGACTGAGCGTAATCACCACGCTTGCTCAATGCGGGTTGGCGATTTCAGACTTACAAAAGGCCAGGTTTCCTTAAAATGTTTTCCTTCACTTTGTAATCGGCTTTGCATTCATCACTAATACATAGAAGAAATTTGATTTTCTCTACTTTGTGGAGGTGTAAGGTACACCAGGGCAGCACATAAGTGTAGGAGAAGCCGAAACAGTGAAGCTCATTCATCATTAAACCATAATAATTACATCAAAGAACTTTTATTGTGCCTAGTTTGTAGAGGTGCTATGTACCAGGGTAGCACAAAAGTGTCCCGGCGAACTTTGTTCCGCCCTAAAGGCAATATGACATGATCTTATTTACTATTACTACTATTTTAAATTAGGATAATCTTTATATTTATAGAAGAAAATAGGGTTAGTTACACTATTTATAACTTAAGAACGGCTGAACCGATTTGGCTGAAAATTGGTAGGGAGGTAGCTAAGAACTGGGAGAAGGATATAGGATATCCATTTTTATCCCGTTCTCGTTGTTCCTGTGTGAATGAATGAACTTCATTGTTTCGACTTCTCCTACACTTTTTTTCGATCCTGGTACCTTGCAACTCCTCAAAGTAGGCAAAATAACTTCATCGATGTAATTAGATTAATAATGATGAATGAGCTTTATTGTTTCGACTCTACGCTTTTGTGCTACCCTGGTACCATACACCGTACATAAAAAAAAGTCTCAGCCGTTGATGCAATCGTTTAAAGCATGAAATACTCTCTGCCGGTTTAAAGTTTCTAATAAAAAGCCACAAAGCCAACTTCAACTTCAAACTAATATTGTATTGTTATGACATTTATCATTGCCATTCTCCCATTGCTCTTGTGAGTTTTATTTTGTCTCCTTTTTGGAGGTGCAGGGTACCAGGGTAGCACTAAAGTGTAGAGAAGAAGTAAAAACAATGAAGCTCATACATCATTATTATTAAATCATTTTTCCCTTACTTTCTCACCGTTTAGACCTACCCTGGACTACGACAAACATTTTAAAACCAAAATCAGCTCAATCGGCCCAGGCGTTCTCGAGTTTTAGCGAGACTAACGAACAGCAATTCATTTTTATATATATAGATTTTAAATTTTTCTGGTATTTTATTGTATACCCGTACACACATAAACAGGCAGCTTTTGTTGTACTTTGCAAGTCTTGGTAGGACATCTAACGCGAGACTGTGAGGGTCACAACGGCTACGAGAATTTACATCGCTTGCTTTAGTGAATAACTCCTTATGCCTCCACACAAACATACAAATTTTCATACAATTTCAGTAAGAGAAGGATAGAAAATAAAATATTAGTTTAATTCGGTCAAATTAAGATAAGTATTACATAGAGACGTGATTAAAACGCGATTAACTAAGTCAATGTTCATTCGGTTCCTGTTGAATGTGTGTGATTTGCGCACGTTTGTGTGTGTGATTGCTTGTTGTTTTCCTGCAGGCGCGTCACAGAATTGTCCTCGCCACCATGGGCGTACCTAGCGGGGGCAGGGGAGGGTCACAGGAGTCGGGCAGGGTTCCTGCGCGTCGTTTTGCGGCGTCGCCCTGTGACATATGCATTTCTTCTTTTCCTGTTCAAATGTCATGGTAAGTCAGCAGGTGCACCGTCTGGCAATTGGGTTTGACTTCGGTCCCAAAGATGGTGGGGGAACCCCCATGCACCAGGTTTATACAGTGAGTGTCGCAAGCAATTGATAAATAAATTGAGTACTTAGTTGCTGAAAGAAAAGAAAAGAAATAGTAGGTACATACTAATTCGATGGAAATATTGTGGACAAAACAAGATGGCATAATTAGTTTCGATTCTGCTCACGCTCCTAAATACCCTTGTACCTCAGTAAGAACGTCACCGCGTCACATCAACCATATAGTATTTTATCTATGACATCAACAAAAAAACAAAAAAAAAATATCTATGACATCAACCTACTTGTCAATTCATCAACCAGCTAAACGGATTTAGAAATGAAATTAAAGAAATACTGAAATAAACCAATATGGTGTTGCATTATAAATAAAAAGATCACAATGAATTTATAGCATATAGGCCAGCCAATCTTAACACACGAACCCAGAATCATTTCAACTGTCCAATAATTCATATTCTTCATGTAAAATTATTAAAAATGCTAATGTCTCCTCGACATCAAGTACAACAATATCAAATACTAACAAATGTGCAACCGCCGTAAAAACAGTGAGTTACGTTCATTATTACTTATATTTTTACTTATTTCTAGATAAACGTATATGGATTTATCTGTCGACTACCTCAATATATGTAATGCCTGAGCATGAAGTGCTAGGTTAATAGCTAAAAGTTTCTACCTACTAATACAATATGGACTTGTATGCATGGTCTGAAATAAATATATTCATTCAGTGCTCTAGTTGACTAAATAGTATTTAGAGTAATATAATTTTACTTAGAATTTCTCAGGAGCATTATAAAAAAGAATCAAAAGTTTTTCATTCAAATTAGGATGAGAATCAGCACTTTTTGAACGTCAATATTACAAAAGACAGCCCCCCCAAAACACCCGCCCTTCTCCACTTCCTAGTGTCTTCGCTGGGAAGAAGAAGTGGCGGAACAAACTCCCCAGCAGTACAACTGTCTGTTCATTTTAAAAAACATATACAATACTATGTATCGGAATTAGCACAAGAAAACATAGTACATTAAATGAAATTATTTACCATATTCCAGCTGGCCACGCCAAAATACCAGCATTACCTATTATTTAAAGAAGTACCTACGTACTTCTTTGCTATCTCATCGGGAATTATAGACATGATGATAAAGGTTGTTAATGTAAAATTCTATTACAAACATCATGGCGCGCAGAGGAAAGTCACTTGATATTAAAATAGTTATACAATGAGGATTATTTATTAACTTCTATAATATTATTTGTCTCTGTAGACAGGAAAGAAGGAAATGAGGAACCCAAAATTCCAATTGAAAAGAAAAAGCTGAGTTGTAAACGCAGATGTAAACGTTGGATTTTTAGAAAATTAAGAAGATGCTTTAATAAAGCAGTTTGTGGAACAAGTGATCCTCACTTCTCAGACTTCAATATTTTTGGCATTAACTTAGGATGGTTACGAGACAAAATAAGAGAAACCGCAAATTCTTTGAAAAGGAATGTCTCTAATGAGGCGTTTGCAGAAAAAAAAATAAAGCTGTCTAAGGTAAAAAATAAAGACATAGAAGAAGTCAAGGAAATTAAAGTCACGGAGTTAAAGAAAAATTACTCAGTAACGGGATCTCAACTAAAAGTTTTAGTTGATCTGGTTCAAGATTTCAAAAGAGGAAACATATCCGCATCAAAAATGCCTCGCCTACGCACACCATTTAAAAACAATCAAATCACTAAAATTCGTCTTAGAGAAATCATACAAACTTATGACGAAGCAAAGAAAGAAAATGATACTGAATCGATAAAGTCTAAGCCCAAAAAACAGCTGTGGGACTATTTAGAAGATTTAAATGCTAACAAACTTGATGTAAATTTTTTTAGAGGTATATTAATCAATGTGAAACATTTTATCAACCAAGACATGAATTTGACACAGCTGAGCGATGCGGTGGAAGAGGGTAGAGGTATATCTCTTATAATACGAAAAAGTAAACTGTCGTTCATATCCAAATTGAAGTTGCAAGAATTATTGGGAAATCTAAAGGATATGCGTGTTTAGGAGAAACAAAAATGCCTAATTGCAGATTTTAGGGAGAGTTTATGGAGAGGCTTGTGGATATTTAACAGCCCCACTTTTCAATCAAATAGTGGAGCAGCGGTCCCCATCTAGAAATCTTGCAGAATTTATAATTAAATCCCCTAATTACGAATCCTACACAGGGCCTTCTCTTACTTTTAAGAGGGAACTCTAGTAGGGCTTTCTCTATACAAACGTATTCCGCTGTTTTCTTCATGGATAATGCTTTTCCAGCAATTATTTTTTTCTACAATTTTACACCGTGATTATACGTGCCTCTATCATTTGATTTTTTCCGAATGTTTTCACCGTGATGTTCTGACGACTATTAGACAAACGTGATAAGTTTTTGACGAAAAGGATAAAATAATAGAAGCATAGGTATACCTATGCTTCTATTATTTTATCCTTTTTTTTCTATTATTTTATCCTTTTTTCCTTTTTTTTTTTATTTCTTTAGAGGAAAAGTATACTTTTCCTCTACTTGTAGTGCCGGAAATATGCGCGCACAAACATAAAAACATACATACACTTGAAATTTGGCTTACATAGATACCTCCTTTGTGTTGATTGATAACCTCCTTTTTTTTGAAGTCTGTTAAAAAAGAGAATTAAAGCTAAAAATGCATCACGCACGCACTCACTCTCACTCACGGCATACGAGTTTGTGAGTGAGAGTGAGTGGCTTACTACCTAGTCCAACAATATAAAACATCGACGAATACCAATATCAACAATGACCATCGAGACTACAATAAGAAGGTAGTAAAAAAAATATGTACAAGAAAATTGCATACTCTATTTTTATCCCATTTACCTAAGTGATAAAAGACAGGATAGAAAACTCATAATACTTCCCAATAGACCGTTATAACTATCTAAATGGCTATTTAAAACTTTTTAAGAAGCCGTAATATGTATATAATGCCTCTGGGGTATAAACGACCAACTTATGTATATTCAAATAACAAGGGTATCTCGATGACGGGCCATCCGGAGGGTTCCTATTGATGGTGTCGGGTCAAAGAGACCGTTTGCAGGTGGGGCGGGGTTGGTTCTGAAAAATGGTATTGTGAGAGGGAAAAAGGGACCAATTTTAGGCATTACATAAAGGGAACATCTACTATTACATAGAAACTAACACGGAAAAATTCTGTTGACGGATATCTCTAGCGTCAGAAGCATTACGTTGTGTGGAGTTTTTTTTTTTATACAATATGTAAAGAAAACCCTGTCCGAGCCGTGAGGTATTGCTAGGTATCGATAACTGATTCTACTAACGGATACAAAGCCGGGCAAAACTTAAAAAAAATCCCCCTAAAAAAATAAATATTATTTCGCAAAAAGAGGTAACTTAATACATGTGCGATAAACAACCCTTCCGCGGGCGGCGGGGGGCAGGGCACGCGGCACGTGATCGCCTCGCTTTTGCTCATAAAAATACCGGTGTTGTCACTATTATAAAAATTACCAAATTTCGGGGAAGTTGGAATTCATTCACGGGAAAAAAGTTTATTTCAAAATTCATTAGCCCTAGAAAGATAACGTGCGCCTCAGAGGCGCCCGCGATATACATATTTCGCCGCAAGTTTGTTACCAACGCGTGTACAAGCTTGTGTTTCCTAGCCAATTCAGTCGTTGGTCAACACTTCCAAGAGACGGCTACTACTGTTCGGTAAGTATCATAGTTTTGCTGTTAGAGCGATGTGTTGCGCTCGGGAGGCGCATGTTTATCTTTTGTGTAACTTTTGCCACTTTCATAGTGAATTTATTTTTGTTATTTTTACTAATGTAAGGTAAGTAATAAAGGTTGTTTTTTTTATTAGTGAATACTTATTGTCATCAATAGTTTTTAGGAGTATTTTAACACCGTGTTCAGCAGAAGAGTGTTGGATGAAAGAGAAATTGTTTCTTTACTGACTGAAGAAGATGAAGGTACTAATGAGGGCAGTGACAGCGAGATCGAGGACCATGTCAATGACTAATGTTGATGGCCAAAAAAGAGTGATGATCAATGAAAATTTGAAGGATATTTCATCGCAGAATGTTACTGAAAATACCGGACATGACCAACCCATAGTAATTCCGCCTAGTGATGTGATCAGGGGCAAGAATAGGCATATTTGGTCTACTGCTAAAGGACAAAATACCAGAAAAACGTCTGCATCAATATAGTTCATTCAAATTGTGCCTGTTTGAAAACTAGGTTGCAAATTCCTATTTTATCAAGACGCTTGGGAGAAAGTATTGAATATCCCCCCACAAAGTAACAGAAAGATGTCTGAAGAAGCTGATGAGGAACCACTAAATGAAATTCGACGGAACTGTCGCTTATGTACTAAAAAAAGAAAAGAATTATTCAAAATAACGTGCATAAAATGTAAAAAGACATTGTGCGGAGAACATAAAAAAGTTGTTTGCAACAATTGTCTTTATCCGTTGATTTTTCCAGTATTTTTTTTAAATTTGAGACTGATTATATTATAAATAATTAGTTAATAAGAAAAAACACTATAAAAAATGCCTATTTTTTAAATTTCTATCTAAGTACAGAAGACTTCTAATTTTTGTTCATTTTTGTCAAGGGTTTATATAATCCTTAAATTTTAATATTTTAAATAAAAAATAATGATAATACATATGTGTTTTCTTTACTTATTAATAATTCAGCAATTTACAGTAGTAAATAAAACAAAAATAATTGACATTCATCAAAAAATCGGCAATTAAAACGGTGCGCCTCTGAGGCGCATGTTTATCTTTTCAGTACAAAAAAATAACGTTATCTTTCTAGGGTTAGTATTGTTACTATGATGATTATGTAAAATTTTATATTATATTTGGTCAAGTGTTTACCTAACCTTTATTATCCTTATGGGTCGGACAGGGTTTTCTTTACATATTGTATAATGAGATATGTAAATATATAAAACTAGATGAAAACCAAACGTTCGGAGGACGGGTCTGAGCAGTTGTGTTGCGATGTGTGCCGGGTACGATGCGCCAAACGTTGTTGTGTCGGGAGTTTGGTCGTGGAGGGTCTCCAGATCAATCTCCCTCTGGCGCAGCATTTGTCGTGTTGTTGCGTTTAACTTTGCATCACCTCGCTCTTCTGCCATCTTCCTTCCTATTCACTAAGTTTTTTTAAGCGAATAGGCTTAATAAACTAGCGCGCTTTACTATCAAAGATTGCATCACTGCTTACCATCAGGCGGGATTGCAGTGAGCACTAGTATATAATTATTTAAAAAAAAAATTCGGGTGAAATCTGACTTTTTTTTAAAAGCACGAGTAATTTATTATTGTTGCGTTTTATACTATAGTGAAACGCAACGTTTATAAACTGAGTAGTTTATAAACGTTACGTTTCACGCTAGTATGACACGCAATGCTTATAAACTACTCAGAGTGTCATTCGTTGATAGTGACGTTTCGCTAGAGTGGCCAATATGGCAACTGTGATTTACCTCATTTGTCAGAACAGAGTTAGAATTTAACAAAATACTTGAAATTCCGAATTTTACGGATATATGTTGTCGACTCGCAATGTTTATTTTTTATGTTTTTTATTCAAGTTAGGTTTGCATCGAGTCTACCATACCCCTTGACGAAATTATTCATATAGAACAAGATTACTTGGTGTTAGGTAGGATTTGTAAAAGGACAAGTGAAGTATTGTGAGTATTACAGAAAGATAAATAATCAGTCGAAATGTAATATATATACAATATGTAAAGAAAACCCTGTCCGACCCGTGAAGGTATTGTTAGGTATCGATAACTGATTCTAATAATGCCCACAAAGACAGGCAAAACTTAAAAAAAAATCCCCCTATAACAATAAATATTATTTCGCAAAAAGGGGTAACTTAAGACATGTGCGGTAAGCAACCCCATTCCGCGGGCGGCGGGGGGTAGGGCACGCGGCACCTGTGACGTGGTCGCGTCGCTATTCGCTTATAATAATACCGGTGTTGTCACTTCTTTAAAAATTAGCAAATTTTGGGGAAAGTGGAATTAAATTCCCGGAAAAAAGGATTATTTCAAAATTCATTAGTAAATTGTTACTATGATGATTACGTAAAATTTTATATTATATTTGGTCAAGTGTTTACCTAATCTTTATTATCCTTATGGTTCGGACAGGATTTTCTTTACATATTGTATAGAACATGTAAATATATCATAACATATTGAAAATATCCTTTTCTTTGATATATTATATGTGCTCATCCCTTAAAAGATTACCGATGACGCCGTAATGTTGTAATATGATCATACAGCTGACTCAAAGACTAACCTAGTTTGTCTCTATCTATACTAATATATAAACCAGAAGAGTTTGTTTGTTTGTTTAAACGCGCTAATCTTGGGATATCTCATTAATCCAGGAAGGCTATAGGCTATATAACATCACGTTTTGACCAATATATAGCGCAGCATATAAAAAAAAACATATCGAAACCCACGCGGGTGAAACCGCAGAGCGCAGCCAGTTTCATATAAAACATAGCCCCCTAATTACCTAACACACTATTACCATTTTTTTTTTTTTTTTTGGGGTGGGAAATCATCAAATGACTTCTCCCGCTCTGGGCGGAGCGGAAGGGCGTGTCAGACTTTGACTGACTAAAACCCACCCGTGTTTCTTCACTTGCCTGTGGAACGGCCAGGGCCACGGTTTCTTGTTTAACCAACCCGCAACCCTGACCCAGGAGACATCGGTCTTCGTGGACCCCGTCACGATGTGCTGACATCTCTTTGAGGCGCGCGTGAAACACGATGCGCCGTCGACTCGGGCCTGGTCCTTACCGGGCAGCGAGCTGCCCATTGCTCACCGCCCGCAGGCCCGCGCCTACCGGTGGCTGGGAGTTTGGTGTCATCTCCCGACCAGGGCGTCTCCTGCGGCGGCTAGCGGCATGAGGGCGCTGGGATTCCCGTTGCCTCACGCGCTCCGCCTCCTCCTTTGCCAGCATTACTGTTTCACAGAAGGAGGTGACGGCCTGCCGTGCACTCTCGCTCCGGAACATGGCCTGGACCAGGGTCGGACGCGAGAGATCGCCGGCGATCCCCGCTACGAGAACACGGCGGTGCTCTACCCAAGCCGGGCAGACCTCCACCGTATGCTCCACCGTGTCCTCAGGGCGATCCACACAATGGTAACACCCTGGCGTTTCCTCCCGCCTTACACGGAACAGGAACCTCCCGAAACAACCGTGTCCGGTGAGGACCTGCGCCAGGCAGAAGATGAGGGCGCCGTGGCGCCTCTCTAGCTACTCCTCACACCCTATTACCATCAATTGGATTTTTTTCGGATTGCTATTATACATAGTGATATTTATTCATTGCTCCGTATGTTCGGAAAATGTGTCAACTCAACGACGTAAATAACGTAATGAATGTTGTTGAACTGTCAAAATTAAACCATTACTAGTGCTAGTGTATTACGCAATCACCCTGCTGGTCCAAGAAAAAAACGGCATTAATTAAAAACAAAAATAATCAAGCACTCGTAGCGCCATAAATGGACTCTAATGACGTCATTCAAAACTGACGTCACGGCTAAGATGTAAGAGGTGCATCGTCCAAGTTTTCATAGCCTCGGTCTAGACTGTAGCCACTAATTGCGGGGAAGTTCGTGGAAAGTTCTAGAATTTAGAATGTAGCTTGATTTTTACTTGAAAAGTTTGTGCGCAGTTCCTGGTGTTTGGGCTGCTCAATCATGGGTGTTTTATATCTAATGTAAATAATGCAAGTATGATAAAAAAATATAGAATACTAGCGTCCGCCAGCGACTTCGTTCTCGTGGAGTTGGTTATGCTCCGCTCCTATTGCTCGCAGCGTGATGTTATACAATATGTAAAGAAAACCCTGTCCGACCCATAAAGGTATTGTTAGAAATCGATAACTGATTCTACTAATGCCGACAAAGCTAGACTAAAGTTTAAAAAAAATCCCCCTAAAAAAATAAATATTATTTTGCAAAAAGAGGTAACTTAATACATGTGTGGCATGACACCCTTCCGCGGGCGACGGGGGGCAGGGCACGCGACGCGTGGTCGAATCGCATAAGCGTATCGTCAAAATGGTGTTGTCGCTTTTTTATTCTTTTATTCTTGAATTAATTCGCGGGAAAAAAAAGATTATTTTAAAATTCATTAGTATTGTTACTATGATGATTACGTAACATTTTATATTATATTTGGTCATGTGTTTACCTAACCTTTATTATCCTTATCGGTCGGACAGGGATTTCTTCACATATTGTATAGCCTAAACCTTCCTGGATTAATGGGCTATCCAACGCAAAACGAATTTTCCAAATCGGACCAGGGCCTGTAGCCAATGTAACATCGCTTCGTAGCGAAGCGAAATCGAATACCAAACCAACCAATGGCGGGAACGATTGACCACGTGATTTATCGCGTCGCGTGGTCTATCGTTCCCGCCATTGGTTGGTTTGGTATTCGATTTCGCTTCTCTATGAAGCGATGTTACATTGGCTACAGGCTCAGTTGTTCCTGAGATTAGCGCGTTCAAACAATCAGACAAACAAACAAAATCTTCAGTTTTATATATTACTATAGTTAATAAGTAAGGTAAGTTTTTGTTGATTGTCAATTATCTTATTGATTATTGGATCTATCTTTTATTTCGTTTAAAATACATTGACGGAAATTACTTGTTTATCAAATGTGCACAATACATCAATATGCCATTTCATACGATTATTATCCACGCATGACTCGTGGTCCCCCCAAGATGTTCCCCTGGGGGTTCGACAAGGCAAGGAATGATCATCTTCATTCATTCTGTCCCTTTTCTATGGAGAAAGAGTGAACTTTACACAGTTTCTCATACCTATATACGTACTATGTAGTAAAACTTCATTATTTGTTACCTCAACATATAAGAGTCTAAATGTAAAATCCATACTAATATTATAAATGCAAAAGTAACTCTGTCTGTCTATCTGTTTATCTGTTACGCTTTTCCGCTTAAACCTCTCAACCGATTTTGATACAGACAATCTTTAGACCCTGAGAAAGGACATAGGCTACTTTTTATTGAAAAACATGATATTCCCGAAGGAAATCTAAAAAGTGCCATATACCTAACCGAATTCCACGAGGGCTAGCCGCGGGCGGAATGTTAGTAATAAATATTTAACAAGTGTTAGTTAGGTGATTTGTCAACTCTTGTAATATAATAATATTCAAAATCTAGTCGCAGTGAGATTCAACCTCAACTCTTAATCAATGGCCTCTGTGGAAAGATACCACAATTTAGCCAATAACACGTGTAACAAATTATAGCAATTCTTTGCAAATTATATTTCACAATAATGGCGGATATCGCCAATGACAGTTGAAAAAGACAGCCGCGTGACCCAAAGTCGAAGTTGAGGCAAAGTCACGATGTGGCCACTACATTATGCTGCGATATTTCAATGTTCTTTATGAATTATTTACTGAATGCACTTTTTACTACATAAATCATGCGATTTTATTTAGTAAACGACAATAATATAAATAATTTTAAAAATCCAATGAAAAATGCGCGTGACACTCATCTTAGCTTTCCCGTCAAAATTTCCTAGTCGCAGTCTCATTTCGGCGACAAGCAAATGTCAAAAAATACTTATAATTATGTAATTCCCCTACATTTTGTTTCCGGGATATTTTATTTTCGGAAACATGTCAACACCATACACATTCTCAAAGTGTACATTCCTCTCTTGAGAACAATTTCAAAGTAGGTAGGTCTAAAATACCTGTCTATCATAGTTAAGTAAGTATTACCATATGAATTCCCTTGGAGCGGATTGAGTTTTAATCAAATAACCTTAATCTCAAGAGAGAGAACGGCGCTCGAATAGTTTATCCTGGATAAATTAATTAGCATATGAATCGTCTCATCGTTATCTATGGATCATTTTTGCTGATGGTAACACAACACATCGTTGCGAACAGACTATACTAATGGACATGCCTTATGGATGAGAATGGGCTATTTGACTGATTTATAATTTCTGTCTTGAATTACTTGGTTGCGGTTAAGAAGTACACCGTAAGTATTTTTTTAACTTTAAATACGTATTTCGTAAGAAACATGCAAATAAAAATTCAAAATTCAAATAAGCCGCCAAAACGCTTTATTCAGCAAAATGGCGTTGCGCCTTGTGAGTGACGTCACAAGCATTATAAACGAATTTCGGATCCGCAGTGCTGTTTGTATTTATCTGTTATTTGTTGTTGTTTATCTAATAAAATGGTTTACAAGTGGTGTCCTGTACCGGGTTGTACAAATACATCGATAAAACACCTGAGAACACAGAACAACAACAAGTGCTCATGCACGTATAACGTCATCGTGACATTAGCCAATCCGGATCGTTTCACAATATGTGGCGCGAGATACAATAAGTCAAACATATTTTTGTGTTTTTGGATATATTAATTGTTATTATTTTTATTAAAACTCATGTAAATGACATAAGGAACCCCCATTTTATGCACCTAAAGCAAATAATCACAAAAATAACATACTGTCAAATAGCCTATTGTGGCACTCCGAATGAAAGTGAGGATACGATGTTGCGTCTATTTTTATCTCTCTCAGAATCATCAATCATCTATGAGGAAAGAGATATTGCTAAACTGAAAGCAGCTCTCACTCTTTTCTATGGTTTTTTCTTTCATATGTCTATGGTTGCGAAATGAGCAGTTTTCCAGGAGCTTTCTATTTGACTTCCTAGATGGCGCAGCCGGCACTTTTGGCAATAGAACAGTGTTATAAGACATCTGGTGTGACAGAAATATTAATCAAAATATAACTTACTAGCTTTCCGCCCGCGGCTTCGCCCGCGTGGAGTTCGGTTATATCGCGCTTTTTAGATTTCCCTCGGGAACATCATTTTTTTCCGGGATAAAAGGTAGCCTATGTTCTTTCTTAGGGTCTAAAGATTGTCTGTACCAAATTTCATCAAAATCGGTTGAGAGGTTTGAGCGGGAAAGCGTAACAGACAGACAGACAGACAGACAGACAGACAGACAGAGTTACTTTCGCATTTATAATATTAGTATGGATGACATTCTGTCACTGTCAGTTACTTCTTGCCATACCTAGACTAAATTAGCCGCAACAAATCAAACTTGAAAAAAGTACCAAAAGTTATGGTAGCGACGACTATGAACGTTGGTGAATATTAAAAGTATGGACTACGTATAATAAATGACGGGGAAACGTCAGGATGCGGGGCCGAAGCTCTGGACAGTTGAGGAGTCCTCCCATCCCACGAGCATCCATCGCGGGCGGCACCTCGAGAAAGCGCTGACCATCAACTACAGTGTGATGCTCGAATATTACCATTTCAACTGTACAGACACTCGGATCAATCCTATATTAAGGGATTATAACGACAATCGCAGACTAAAACAGATAAGAACCACCGGGTTTGAGTAGGTATGACCAACACACTCGATCGAAGCCCGAACAAAGACGTGCCCGCGCTATCGGTCGCTCGCTAAGCCAAACGCAACTCGAGTCGGTGTTACCATTCGCTCCATGGTGTTACCCGCTCTTAATAAAAATCATAATTTATCCGAATACCGACCGACGACATCAAAAAAAAATATATAGTAGAGTAATTTACGGACAATTGATACTGATACGATAAAACAGATCACAATATTCAAAACTAGCTATCCGCCCGCGGCTTCGCCGGCGTGGAATTCGGTTATATGGCGCTTTTTAGATTTCCCTCGGGAATATATTTTTTTTCAATAAAAGGTAAAAAAAAGGTCAAGGCTTTTCTCAGGGTCTAAAGATTATCTGTGCCAAATTTCATAAAAATCGGTTGAGAGGTTTAAGCGGGAAAGCGTAACAGACAGACAGAGTTACTTTCGCATGTATAATATTAGTATGGATTAACCGTCACGCGCCGTTATACATATGTATCAAACACTTAAACTATTAGGAAATTAGCTAACATGGTTGTCATTTTTCATTGAATTCGGTTAAGCGTTAACTGAAAATCATTAATATCTAAACATAAATAAACTGTTTACATTAATGGGAAGTATGATTACTACTTGTATGAAAATCATAAACTATCTAGAAAATATTGTTAACACCTTTCTTTTAGGTGTAAACAAGTCGTTTCCTAGCAACGGTTTGCGTACCTCTATTCTTTATCGAACTTGGCCCAAGTATAGTGTTCGCCGACGCGGTGGTGTCCTTCTGCGAGGACGTGATGTCGCAGAAGGAAGCCGCGGAACGGGAGAGGGAGATCTCAACTCCCTTCCCGGGCCGCAGAAGACGCACCGGGCGCCGAAGAAGGGCGGATAACGCCCTCTTCCGCCCCCCATGAATGGGTCCAGGGGCGAGGGACATGGGGAAGTCCCCGCCCCCTATTGATGGACCCCGAGGCGGAGGCGCGCGCGAGTGTCAGCGCGCGCCTCTGAGGCGATGCACGGGGTAGCTTAACACCCCACTACCCCGTGCAGGAGACGAGGCCCGGACAGACCGGACCAGCACGAGTGTGTGGGGCTGCGGAAGAATTTAGACTCCCGCGGTCCCACGCGCGCTCGTGATAGAAGAGACACCGGGGTGGTTTTAGTCAGTAAAAGTCTGACAGACCCCGTCGCCCACCCTAGGGCGGCGGACATCCTATGAGGATTTCCACCCCGAAAAAAAAAAAAAAAGGTATAGTGTTCGCCCCATTGATAAAATATTAAACTAAGGTAGATATGTCACTAGCGCACTAAAAATGAAGCGTACAAAAGGAAATAAGTCCTGTAAATCGCTATAGTCACTCTCGATACACTCGTAAAAACAAACGACAAACACTAACAGCGCAAACGACAAACACTAGCCATCTTTTTCTTCTCTATGCTTTAGATTGCGCCCCATCTCACTCACATTGTACCAATGTATGCCGAATAAAAATATGCATGTGTGCTGCTGATGTGTTCGGCACATTTTTTTTTTGTCAGTTTGTTAGAATATATCGTATCTGTTTAATATTTTATCAATGGTTCGCCCCTTTTGATCATATTATGTGCCGTATTTATTTATTTGGTGTTTGTATGATCATGCGGGGTGGGGAAAATGTGAGGACACTTTGATAAAAAAGTGAAGCCATATCTCTCGAATATCTATGAATTTAATGTACAAAAAACTCTATCTATCTACTTAAAACTAACCCCTTTTATCTCCGACATTCATTGTTAGGCGTCCACACCGTCCCTTTTGAACATTTCTCATATTTTCTACAAAAAGTATAATATTTTATTCAAGCCACTGTAAATCTACCCTAGAGGACTGTTAGGTAAATGGGAGCAGAAATAGGGTATAAAGTATGTTGAAGATTTGTAAATCATAGCCCCGAATTTCCCAGAATTTGTCTCAAATTCCTTTTGTTTTATTTGTAGCAGAGCTTTATTTTTTTGGCTTTTGATTTATTGGCGGCTATTTTAGAAAGTGGTGCGTGTGTTGGCGGCCATTTTAGAAAGTGGTATCTGTGGTAACTGCCGGGATTTATGAGACTTAGGTCGTAGGTCCAAATCTAGACAGTGATTTTAATTTAAGTATTAGTTCAATTATTTTCAATAAAGGACGATGCCAGTACCTAAGAAATAAGACGGGTATTGTAGAGCAGTGCAATTCTGTATCCATCTCATCACCTTGAAAAATTAGGTAGGTGAAGTCAACTGTCATTCCAACTAATGTTTGAGATTGACACTAATGACAGATCGCTCTAAGCCCACTTCATCCAACTTTACATAGTAATATTTTTATAGAATCGATCGACAACTGACTTCATCAACGATCTGTCATATGTCACAGTTATAATGCGTAGAATGCTGTGTGTGCTTTCTTCTTCTTCTTCTTCAGCCTATAGAGGTCCACTGCTGGACAAATGCCTCCCCCAAGGCTTTCCACGATGACCGGTCTTGTGCTGCCCGCATCCATCGGCTTCCCGCGACCTTCACCAGGTCATCGGTCCACCTTGCTATGTATACTTTACTTTATGTAAATTATTTCAGGACATCTTTTCATTTTTTATAATTATAAACTATTGCTTGACTCGACTGAATCGTTGATGGTAAAGCGCGCTAGTTTATTAAGAACCAATCTACTCGAAGAACTGCTTTAAAAAAATATTGTAAGGCAATCGGCTAGTCCTAGAAATAAGGCTTCGAAAACATGTGTCATCTAGCGACCCTCACAATTAGATACTTAGCTTTTAAAGGTTCGTTGACCTTTGCTGGACAACTTATTTAATGAGGCATTCTGGCAAGTCTTTGAGGTTGTAGCAGACTACAGCCTCATGGGTTAACGAAAGGCAATTTATCCATACTAATATTATAAATGGGAAAGTAACTCTGTCTGTCTGTCTGTCTGTCTGTTACGCTTTCCCGCTTAAACCTCTCAACCGATTTTGATGAAATTTGACACAGACAATCTTTAGACCCTGAGAAAGAACATAGGCTACCTTTTATCCCAGAAAAATTTGATGTTCCCGAGGGAAATCTAAAAAGCGCGATATAACCGAACTCCACGCGGGCGAAGCCGCGGGCGGAAAGCTAGTGTATAATATAAATAAGCTACATATAGCACCATATAGCTGGGAATATACTTCTTCCTGACATCTTACATTTGTATAGAAGTAATAAGTATTTGGAGGAAATGTTCTTAATAGTAGGTATGTACAGACGACAGCAGGTAAAGCTACCAGAAACTATCAAATGTTCTCAATTAACCTTGAGCCTTAATGCTATGAGTTGAAAATCTAATAAGGAATTGTGACAGATCATGGAGCTTGATGTGCTGTCGTCTGTACATTATTTTTAGACATTTTTATTATTGCTGATTGCACAATAAAAATTTTAATCTTGTAATAACACTTTCAATGTTAAGATCGTCATTTTTATCATCCCTTGTAAATTTTCCACATTCATTTCTGTGATTTTTATGGTATCAAAGATTTATAACCTGTCTAGCCTTTTCTAAACTTAGCTGGGGTCGGAAACCGGATTCAGCTGAAATTAGGATTTCAAAGAATATTCTATCTAAATACAATATGTAAAGAAAACCCTGTCCGATCCGTGAAGGTATTGTTAGGTATCGATAACTGATTCTACTAATGGCTACAAAGCCGGGCTAAACTTAAAAAAAAAATCCCCCTAAAAAAATAAATATTATTTCGCAAAAAGAGGTAACTTAATACATGTGCGGTAGCAACCCCTTCCGCGGGCGGCGGGGGGCAGGGCACGCGGCACCTGTGACGTGGTCGCGTCGCTATTCGCTTATAATAATACCGGTGTTGTCACTTTTTTAAAAAATTACCAAATTTCGGGGAAAATGGAATTAATTCCCGGGAAAAAAGGATTATTTCAAAATTCATTAGTATTGTTACTATGATGATTCTGTAAAATTTTATATTATATTTGGTCAAGTGTTTACCTAACCTTTATTATCCTTATGGGTCGGACAGGGTTTTCTTTACATATTGTATGTATTCATTTGTGTGTCACAACACTTCATCATCATCATCATTTCAACCGAAAAACGTCCACTGCTGGACATAGGCCTCCTCCAAGGTTCTCCACGATGACCGGTCCAGCGCCTCCCACATCCAGCGGTTTCCTGCAACCTTCACCAAGTCGTCGGTCCACCTTGTAGGCCTCCCCACGCTGCGTCTTCCGGTGCATGGTCGCCACTCGAGAACCCGTCGGCCCCATCGGACATCGATCCTACGGGCAATGTGCCCGGCTCACTGCCACTTTAGTGTTGCAATTCTGCGGGCTATGTCGGAACACTTATCCAAACAAAAATAACCTAATCTAAATCGGATCAGCAGTTTTAGAAAAAATCACGGAAATACAAACAAATGTCGAATACAGAATATCGTTTATCTAAAATAGGTTAAAGAACGAAAATCTTGCAATATCTCGGAGCCGCTTTAAAAGCACCGCCACTACCAGAAACCCTCTTCCATCATAGAGGAACAAAAGAGGGCCTATTTTTAGCCAAGCAGATTCTGCTCACTACGGCCTCAATGTAATTAATCACCCTTCAACCCTGGGGGTACAAAAAGTCGCTCGTGTCAAAGGTATGATGAAGCTAATTAAATGCTTTGTGAATAGTAAGCCTTCGTCTTAGTAGAGGTAAGACGAATTGATTAATTACTGGTACGGAACCGAGATGAGCCGGGTGACAGGTTTTAATATTGGATGAACATTTTTGATAGAATTTATTGGATTTTGTAGGGTTGAAATGGGTTAAATTTGTAGTTCTAAAGTTCATGTTTTCTATGGCAGCCTTTCACGTGCACGTCTTTCTGCATGGTTCTCATAAGAATAAGATATTTTGTAACAATTTTATGATTCAAAGGAGTGTAGTGTAGGCCATAACATCGATTGCCGGCAGAAGTTATCACCCACCAGATAAAGTCTTGCCGCCAAGCGATTCGTCATGTTCATGAGGCATGAGGACGGGTCTGAGCAGTTGTGTTGCGATGTGATTACGTCGATTACCAGCGCTGGGCTCTGTTTTGCATTGGGTCGCAACTCGCAGCATAATGCTGAGCGATAGCCGTTGCCTGGATGTGACGCATGTCAACTATTTTCACTCAACTGTTTTTGTAAACTTTTACGTCATGTTTACCGCAAATAAACGATTTTTCTTCCTTTCTTTCTTTCATGTGTACCGGATACGATGCGCCAAATGTCATTGTGTCGGAAGTTTGCTCGTGGAGGGTCTTCAGCTCTGGCGCAGCAATGTTAGTCGTATTATTTAGCATTGCATCACCTAACTATACTGCCGTCTTCCTTCCTATTCGCTTAGTTTTTTTGAGTGAATATGCTCATAATAAACTAGCGCGCTTTACCATCAACGATTGCATCACAGATTACCATCAGGTGGGATTGCGGTGAAGCACTACTTTATAAGTATAAAAAAAATAAAAGAGTTTCTGTGAAGTCTCTCGCCCATTCTTCCCCATAGGTACCTATCCTTTGGAATGCGACTAGCTTCATTTTACAGGCTGAAATTTCATTAGCTGGCAAGGTACAATGCTGTACAGCTAAATGTTGCCCATCTTGCTATCAGAAACCTAGAAAATATGGGAAAATTAACATCAATCATCATCATCAGCTCAGCGTTAATGCCAGTCGTTCCGTGTGTTCCATTTTCCGTGAAGCGACTGCCGTCTGATCTCCACAACCCGAAGGCGATATCGAAGCACTGCAGTTAGACCAATTGTTGGACTTTTGAGGGCTCCAAGAACCCGTAACGACTGCTACTAGATGTTCGTATAGCAACCGGGACCAACGGCTTAACGTGCTTTCCGAGGCATGATCAGACCAGTGCAAATATTTATATTCATGCATACAAATATTTGAACTGCGCGTGGATGGAACCCGCGGAGTGCAAGCCTCCTTGCGCAGCGGTCGGTAAATTGACATCAATAGTAACACAAAATATGGATAGATTACATCACAAGGCTGGGTCAGAAAATGTAATAGAGCTTTATGGCACTGGCTATATTTCGAAATATTTGAAGTGTCCATTTGAGATAAGTAGAGAGGAGCTACAGGTAGAACTAATGAGAAATAACCTCTACATGGAGAACAATTGGAATTAAACAAATCCTTTGACAATTCAAAAATGCCCGTAATTGGTTTATTTATAACAAAGTTTTCATTTTGAATTTGAAAGGGTTATCTATTTTGGACTCTAGGTATTTGTATTCAATCAGATTCAATTAGCACTTACTAACGATGTTAAAAGATTATTGATATGTATAAGAAAGATTGGTCGATGGTTGAGTGACCATCTTTACATGCTGAGTGCTCTCCGTCCGTAGTGAGCCCTTAAGCTGTTAGTCCTGGCTGTCATCTGACGGCCTTTGACACTCATTTCTGGCCTCAGAAGCCCGAAAGTCAGACCAACAGTGTTAGCATCATCATCAACCTTTTATCGTCCCACTGCTGGGCACAGGTCTCCTCTCTTACAGAGAAGGATTGAGCGTAATCTCCACGCTTGCTCAATGCGGGTTGGCGACATCAGACTTAATAAAGTCCAGGTTTCCTCAAGATGTTTTCCTTCACTTTCAGTCATTAGTGTCCAAGATATACTTAGAAAGTACATATAACTTTAGAAAAGTTACATTGGTACTTGCCTGACCTGGAATCGAGCCCGCGCACTCATACTTCAGAGGCTGATGTTTCAACCACTAGGCCACCACGACAGTCAGACGGCAGTCGCTTCACGGAAAATGTCGAAGTTTAGCCATATCAGCAGTTGGATTGGTAAAGCGGACCCCAGACTCCAAAGCTGAAAAGGCTTCGGATGCGACTGGGATTAACGCTGGGATGATGATGATTAAATAAAAAAATATTGTTGTGCCTCACTCGATATAAATAGGTAGGTATAGTATGTTGCGGACTTTTTTATAGAAACTTATAAATAAGAACTTCAATTAATTGGCAGTGTACGCAAAATAAGTAACTTTCCTGGTTGATTTTTTACACCTTGTGTTCAAAAAACCTATATATCTTATGGAACCTAATTTTTGTCCAAAAAAATAATTTTGCCTATGTTACTCAGTGATAATGTAGCTTTCTAATGAAAAAAATAAATAAAATCAGTCCAGTACGGTTTGAGTTCATTCGTTACATACAAAAATACAAATATTTCCTCTTTATGATATTAGTGTAGCTACATAAAACATACGAAATTAATTATCAACGGAAGTTCTATGTCACCAGCTGATATGATCAAAGATAATATATCTACAATTCGTTGAAAAAGCATTACACACTTGTACAAACCTTTTTACAGTCCTTTCAATCGATTTTGATTTCTATTCCGTAGGAATAAGGAGAGCGTTAAAAGAAAAAATAAGATTACAATGAACGGACTATTCATTGCAGCTAGGATTTGTCATGATACCAACGCAATAGAGTACAAAATCGGTTGAATCGATTGCAAAAAAGGTTTATTATAATACCTAATCTTGTTATGAATGAAGTACAGATAAAACAGTGAACTAAAAATATATTCTTATCTCAGATACTATCATAGATTTAGGATTTCATTACTAGATACTATTCGCATATACGATAATTGGCAATTATACTTAGATACGGTTTTCCTTATGTCTAACCCATTCACAAAAAAACAATATATAAACTTATAATAGGAATGTTTGTGCCGTATGGAGGACGGGTCTGAGCGATTGTGTTGCGATGTGTGCCGGGTACGATGCACCAAATGCTGTTGTGTCGGGAGTTTGGTCGTGGAGGGTCTCCAGATCAATCTCCCTCTGGCGCAGCATCATTGGTCGTGCTGTTGGGCTTAACATTGCATCACCTCGCTCAACTGCGGTCTTCCTTCCTATTTACTAAGTTTTTTAGGTGAATAGGCTTAATAAACTAACGCGCTTTACAATCAACAATTATGATTCGAGTACAGAGACAATTTCAGGAGGCGATAAGGGTCCCTTAGAGATTATAAAAAGATTAGAGTTAAAAAAAAAAACTTAAAGAAAACGCGGTGTAATAACAATTAATCTAATTCCTTTTTTCGTATTTCATAGTATTGTATTGTCATCCTCTCTTGAACCCTGTGCCAATTTTCAAGTTAATAGGACTCGTAGAAGTAGGTGAAAATGAAGTTAAAAGATTCCCTTATATACGTACACAGAAGTGAAACTAATCACTACGCTCAGCCGCTGCGCAAGGTGGCGCTGGTTCAATCCCCGCACAGTGCAAGTATTTGTATGCATGAATATGAATATTTGTACTGGTCTGGTCGTGCCTCGGAAAGCACGTTAAGCCGTTGGTCCCGGTTGCCCTACGAACATCTAGTGGCAGTCGTTACGGGTTGTTGGAGCCCTCAAAAGTCCTACAATTGGTCTAACTGCAGTGCTTCGATGTCGCCTTCGGGTTGTGGAGGTCAGACGGCAGTCGCTTCATGGAAAATGTCGAAGTTTAGCCATATCAGCAGTTGGACTGGTAAAGCGAACCCCAGACTCCAAAGCTGAAAAGGCTTCGGATGCGACTGGGATTAACACTGGGATGATGATGATGATTGCATTACTGCTTACCATCAGGCAGGATTGCAGTCAAGCACCAGTTTATAATTATTAAAAAAAAAAGTTTTGTTACTTATAAATATTTGCACCAACGGTAGTCCCATTTTATGTCCAGGGAAATCTATGTCCATTCTAAGGTTGGCCGGTAGCGATAAAGCCGCCGATTGTTCATACATTTTGTAGTGCTGAATGTATTTTTTATGTAATGTATTTTTGACGTACAGACGACAGCACATCAAGCTACTACCAGATAGGTGAAAATTTCTTTATAAAATTTTCAATATTATCGCCATAATATTATGGCTCAAATTTGATTGGAAATATTTGATATTTTCAGATGGCTTGACCTGCTGTCATCCGTACAATATGGTATATATGTATATACAACGTGTAACAAAAAGAGTATATACATACCAAGGGCATGGCATCTTTAGATGATATCAAACGATATCGGAAGGGTTTCAACTCAAAATAAAATACTCAAAAAATTGGTACCAAATTTTCGGTATCGTGTGTTTCTTAAAATCAAATCATAATAAACGTGGCAGCACACTACATACGTTAATAACTACTCGTTACCTGTCACGTTACTTGCCAAAATCCGATAAATGTCTTCAATATCTCTGTGCGACTAGTATGATAGTAGCCTATCACAGGCGGTGTTTTTCCTCATAACTTCCTAACATAAAGAGATAGGATTAAAAAAACCCTTCCAATATCGTTTGATATCATGTAAAGATGCCATGCCTTTGTTATGTATATACCCTTTATGTTACACGTTGTATATAAATGAGTAAATTTTGGTGGCTATATCAAGCAAACCCCTGGATGTTTTACTATATCCTACATTTGCAAATTAACTTCCAAAAATGCAAACAATCATATGAGACTCATTCAATAATTTCATTTTGAAATGAATTTACCTACTTGACACTTGCATATTTTTAAGTTGATATATTTTTAGTTGTGAAAACATCATTTAAAAAAGGAATTAGAATTTGGAATCACGAAGTACATAGTAGAAAAAAAGGTTATATATAAATTATCTCCATATTCCATGAAACTCCGCGTTATTGCAAAGGTCCGGCGGTACTTCAAACCAGGACAGCTTCTAATGTTATACAAGGCACAGGCCCGTTCCTATGTGGAGTACTGCAGCCAAATTTGCGCTGGTGCTGCAAAATGCCACCTGGAAACGTTGGATTCGGTGGAAAGGCGTGCAAAGAGCTAATTGGCAACCCAGATTTGGTTCAAATTGATCTCCAATACCTGGAGCAAAAGTGAAAGCCGGTCGGTGTTCTATAGGATGCATTTTGGAGTTACATGACTTAATTCCCACATCTCCGTTTCATCATCGGGCGACCCGTAGTACGGCGAGTATCCATCCTTAAGTTGTTAACACCACAACGACGATCCGAACGAAGCGTTTCGCTTTTTATTTTATACCGCGTACATCGAGGGACTAGAACAATTTGCCAGCGGCGGTGTTTCCGTGACAACAATTTAAGTGTCTCCGAGGATAGAGTGAATAGACTCTTAATAAACTAGCGCGCTTTGCCATCAATGGTTGCATCACTGCTTACCATCAGGCGGGATTGCGATCAAGCACTAGTTAGTAGCAGTAGTAGAGCAAACAAAAGGCATAACGGACAGCCCTCTGTCTCCGTATCCTCAAATGTACAGGCGTCACCCAAATTAGAAGTAAAACCATAGGGGCACCAAGATCTTACACAGATGTTCTCAACAAGCCAGGAGACTTAATAGGCTTCTGGAGGAAGGTGGGCTGGTTGGAATAACCTCCAACGACCGCCATGGCCCACGCACAATGGCCCACTGGAAGTAATTAGTGTGGAAACCAAACCCGTAATATACAAGTGCTCATAGAAACTCTCGAACCTATCTCTTTGATAGATACGTAATAAATAACATCATCATCATCATCAGCCTCTGCTGGACATAGGCCTACACGCCAACAAGCTCGACCCTGAGCAGTTCTCCGCCAGCCACTACCAGCCACTTTTTAAGGGTTCCTTAGCCAAATGGAAAAAAACGGAACCCTTATAGATTCGTCATGTCCGTATGCCACAGCCATTTTTTTCCGAAATTATAAGATCTATACTGTTGAAACTTGGTAGGTAGCTGTATTCTGTGAACCGCATTAAGATTTTGATGCAAAATTAATACAATAATAAAAAATATTGGGGGCACCCCATACTTAGAACTGAAGCTCAATTTTTTTTTATCAAACACATACGTCCACACGTATGTGTTTGATAAAAAAAAAAATATGGTATCTATGGTCTTTAAAACTGATATTGAGGTTTCTAAAATATTTTTTTCTAAACCGAATAGTTTGCGTGACAGACGCTTCTAAAGTGGAAAAAAGTCGATCCTCCCCTCTAACTTCTAAAATAAGAAAATGAAAAATCTAAAAAAAACATATGATAGTACATTACTATAAAAACAATGGTACGGAACCCTTTGTGCGTGAGTCCGACACGCACTTGGCCGGTTTTTGATAACACTTACCTAATATAAATATAACTTAATAACTTTCTTTTTTTATTAATTTTGAACTAGTGTTGCTTTAACTAATCAATTACATAGAAGAGGAAAAATATACTTGACATCATCAATAATTTAGTTCGTTTTTGTTTCAAGATAGACACTGCAATCAAATCTGATAACAAGGATTTATTTACGAATCAATAGACACACACGGTAACTCTGGTCCTCGAGTTAGGACCGACAACCGTTGAGACCGCGTTGAGGCGAGTGGAGTCCGCGTCTCGGCAAACGTAGCGTGGGACGCCCTTGGGCGAGATGAAGCGACGACATCAAAAAGATGGCTGATAATGGCTGGCGGAGAACTGCTCTGTGGAATTATTATTTAATATACAAGATGATACCGAGGTGACTGCGCTCAATCCTTCTCTGTATGAGAGGAGACCTACGCCCAGCAGTGGGACAATAAAAAGTTTGATGATGATGATACAAGAATTTGACAAGTATAGAGACGAGAGCTATTAGCAGTCACCATTCGTAGATACGCGTAGCAGAATGTACTCCAAAGAAACACACACACTCGCGCATGCGCCCTGAGCTGGAGCAAGCATACATTTTAACCGCGTGGTAGAAAGAGAGGGGCACATTATTTCCTCTCCCTCCATTTTATATATTTTCGATCGAGTCACGGTTCCTGGCGTGAATTTAATTTTTTTTTTACTAAACCCAAAACGAAATGATCACTTTCAAATAATGATAACATCATATAAGTATATTATATTAGGGTATTTATGACAGCATAAGCACTCTGAGAACTTTTTAACATGACGAGAGTTACCGCTCTGGTCGCGAGTATCACCTAATCTAATCTCTTCACCACCCGTGCTTGACTGGTAGAGAATGCCTACGGCATTAAGTCCGCCTCTGTACATTTCTTTGTACGAAAGTACAAATAAATAAAAATATAGTAACATGCACTTTTTTTTATTAATTTTAAACTAGTGTTAACAACGTAAGGGTAGAAACTCACCGGACGACGGATCGTCCGATGGTTGAACGGAGATGGGGGAATTAAATCGTGTAATTCTCTCGCACACTCCCCAAAATGCATCCTATAGATAGATCACCGAAAGGCTGGCTACTCTACGCCTATTCTCTAGGCTATGGAGACCATCTCGAGTGACATGACTTTTCTGGAGAAACATCATCCTTAAGGTCACTTTATGACTTAGCTCCCAGTCTGCCCCTTCTACATAAACAAAGCAATCGTGTGGCTGATTGACAATTGAAAACTAATCATTTTTTTATGTTATAAACTAGTGCATAACCATACATAATCTGCCTATATTGTTCCCACTGTTGGGACACAGGCAGGACTCCTCTCAGTGAGAGGAAGTGGGCCATTATCTACCGCGCTGGCCTAGTGCGGGTTGATAGATGCCACATGTCTTCGTTTTTAGCTCTAGGCCGGTCTCTCAGGCTGTTGACCGTGATTTCGACAAATGGTAGGCGATGATGCAAACGTTGATGGTAAAGCGCGCCAGTTTATTAAGAGTCTGTTCACTCTAGGCTTGAAGACACTTAAATTGTAGTCAGACGGAGAGAGCCCCGCTGTCAAATTGTTCCAGTCCTTAAATATACGCGGTATAAAAGACGAGACGAAATTTTTTTAGCTTTTTTGGTATATGTTCATGGCTAGCTGACAAATAGTAAATAATCTAATTAAACTCTGTGTCTTGTAATATGAATTATTTCATCTACATGCAGAGTATCGTGTACCATAATATTGTATAACCAAACAGACAGCTTACTGCTTAGCTGACAGAGACCGTACGGAGGACGGGTCTGGGCAGTTATGTTGCGATGTGTGTCGGGTACGATGTACCTAGTGTTGTTGTGTCGGGAGTTTGGTCGTGGAGGGTCTCCAGATCAATCTCTCTCTGGCGCAGCATCGTTGGTCGTGTTATTGGGTTAAACGTTGCATCACCTCGCTCAACTGCCGTCTTCCTTCCTATTCACTCAGGTTTTTTGAGTGAATGGGCTTAATAAGCTAGTGTGCTTTACCATTAACGATTGCATCACTGCTTACCATCAGGCGAGATTGCATTCAAGCACTAGTTTATAACTAATAAAAAAAAAATGCTGTACTGTACAGGAGTTTGTTGCGGCATTTTGCGGAACGGTGTTTTGTAATTTTCACATTCGGAAAGTGCTAATGCTCATTTAATAGGGATGTTTTCTGGGTAAAAAAAACTGATTCTATTTAGTCCGTCACTCAGATTATAGAAAAATATTCGATACGTATATTTTATTGTAACAAATCAATAAAAAATGACAAATATAAAAGGCATCAAAGATCAGGAGTGGTGGCTGGTGACGTCACTTCTTGCTAAAAAGTGTAGCATGCATCACACGAGTTTTCAACGCACTGTGTCGTCTTCATTTTTTGTTTATATGAAAAAAGAAAAAAATACCTGTCTAGTATTTTTTGGAAATCTGACTGATGGACTATTTTTTTTTTAGTTAACTACCCTATTTAAAATTTTAAAAAAGGCTTTCGTAATGGTTACTTATTGCTATGGAAAACTGTACATACCTCTCGAGCCGTACCTAATAGATACGTAATATCGATAAATATAAATAAATAATTAAGCGATTACATGGAAGAGGAAAAAGATACTTGACATTATCAATAATTTAGTTCGTTTTTGTTTCAAGATAGATAGGTACTGCAATCAAATCTGATAACAAGGATTTATGTGCGAATCAATAGTAATTGATGGAAAGGTTAAATGTTTGTCCGTTTGTATATGCATATCATTTTTTCTGCGGTAGGCCATAACATCGACTGCTGGCAGAGGAACCCACCAGATGTCTTGCCACCAAGCGATTCGTCGTGTTCCGGCATGATGTCTGGTGAAACCGTACGATGGACGGATCTGAGCAGTGTGTTGCGATGTGTACCGGAAACGATGCGCCAAATGTTTTTGTGTCGGGAGTTTGGCCGTGTAGGGTCTCTAGATCAATCTCCCTCTGGCACAGCACCGTTGCTAGTTTTGTTTTGTTTAACAGTGCATACCTTAGGATTTTTTAGGTAAATGGCTCTTGGGCGTGCGAAGCCGGGGCGGGTCGCTAGTAAACAAATCAAATTAGGATATAAATAATATTGAATGGAATGATAAAATCAGCGTACGTTCCTCTCGGTATCTATTAACTTATCTATATCACACACTGATAAGGGACCAATCAATACTACTATAAAACAACCTCTCTTATGGATAACGACTCAATTAAAGGATAACATCAATAAAGAACGATGCGATTTAATAAATTAATAATTTGTTTATTCATATTCGTGCGTTCTTCTTACTGTAAGAGTATTGAAGCTTCGCCAGTTTATGGCTATCATTTGAAGACTGGGGTGCCAGAAGCCCTGAGGATATTGAGCATAGAGTCTCAGAGACCCTCTAGTCGGATTGTTGGTGGCAACCAGGTTGCTGCTGCTACGGCTATACCGCATCAGGTAAGCTTTTCTTTTTATTTTATACTAGCTTTCCGCCCGCGGCTTCGCCCGCGTGGAGTTTGGTAATAGAGTGCTTTTTAGATTTCCCTCGGGAACTTAAAAATTTTCCGGGATAAAATGTAGCCTATGTACTTTCTCAGGGTCTAAAGATAGTCTGTGCCAAATTTCATCAAAATCGGTTGAGAGGTTTAAGCGGGAAAGCGTAACAGACAGACAGACAGAGTTACTCTCAAATTTATATTATTAGTATGGATATCAGGGAAAACGTCAGGAGGCGGAGCCGAAGTTCCGGATAGTTGAGGTGTATTCTCATCCGCATGAGCATCCATCGTGGGCGGTATTTCAAGGAAACGTTGAAAAATAACTATAGTGTGATGTTCGATTCTTATTATTTTAACTGTACAGACACTTAGACCAATTTAATATTAAGAGATTATAATGATAATCACAGATTAAAACAGATAAGAGACACTGGGTTTCATTTTTAAACCCAGTGGCGTAGCTTGTGCAAAGAATGCTCGCTCGCTATGGCAAACGCAACTCCAGTCGGTGTTACCCGCTCTTAATAAAAATCATAATTTATCCGAATACCGATCAATTAATGGACTACAAAAAAATAGAGTAATTTACGAGCAATTTGTATTGATAAAAAACAAATCACAATATGTATTCAAAATTAACAACAAATCACATTATTTAAAATTAACCAGTCATGCGTCGTTATACAGTTATACATATAAAACGGTAGACCAGTCTAGAACAGTTTCCTGAAAAACAGCCTGGGACCAGAATGATCCCTGGGACAACGTTCTGGAGGGCTCCATCGGAGTCTAAAATTTTCCGGCCAAGTCCAGAATGTTCGAGAAAGTTCCTTCTGATTCTAAAATTGAGGAAACAGAAAGGTTTCATCGGAAATCTAGAATATTCCAGATGGTTCCAGAAAGTTCCCGGCGTGTCTGGCACGTTCTCGCCACACGTGGTTTAATAAACTATTGTCTCTTATAGTCTATTGAGTCGTTGCATTTTCACACAAAACCATATATACCAAATGTTTTGAAACTGCCTGATGTTAGAAGTTTGGATTAAAGTTTGCACTTGCAGAGTGCGGTTTGTTCTAATTAAAGTTCAGTTTATGTTTTTGAACATGTTGCAAATTTATTTATTTATTTATTTATCTGCACACAAATATAAAAGAACAGAAATAAGTCATGGAAGTGATGCATAATTCATAAGAAATCTCTTCCTGCGATAGGATACAATTACAGAGATGTACACAGCCTGTGAAGACGTAAAGGACACAAAAAGCTATACATAAAAACAATTCTCAAAACATTACAGAAATTAAGAGAATTTAATAACATACAAACTTACTTCCAAAAACTGCAACAGTTTGGGGATCCCTAGTGCCAGGCAGTAGAGAATTCCACAACCGCAACCGCATGCACTTTGAAGGAGTAGGAATAAAAATCTGTTATTTATTTGTTAACTTGTTCTGTTCAGTATCTATGTATTTATTTATGTATACGTATGTATTTGTGTAGATACAGTATCTTAGTATATTGTAGTAATAATATTTGCACCAACGACAGTCCCATTTGTGTTTCGGAAGAATCTGTCCATTCTTTGGTTGCCTGGAAGAGATCGCATTAGCGATTGGCCGCCCATTGTATGTTTTTTGTGTTGATTGTTTTTTTTTCGATATTTGTTTGGTGTACAATAAAGAATATATAAATAAATAAATAAATCTGTGAAGTGGGGAGAATACATAAAAAAGTTATTCTTATTGATATTTTATTTTATTTTTAAAATTCTTCCGGCATGATGTCTGGTGAAGCCATACGAAGGACGGGTCTGACCAGTTGTGTTGCGATGTGTGCCGGGTACGATGCGCCAAATATTGTTGTGTCGGGAGTTGAGTCGTGGAGAGTCTCCAGATCAATCTCCATCTGGCGCAGCATCGTTGTTCGTGTTGGTCTTGGGTTTAACATTGCATCACCTCGCTCAATTGCCGTCATCCTTCCTATTCCTATTTTTTTTTAAGTGAATAGGCTTAGTAAACTAGTGCGCTTTACCATCAACGATTACATCACTGCCATCAGGCGGGATTGCAGTTAAGCACTAGTTTATTAGTAAAAAAAAGAGGTAAATAAGATGACAATAGAGGCAAGTTCTTCAGAATATCTTCTTCTTCACAGTCTCTCAGTCTATAGGGGTTCACTGCTGGGCAAAGGCTTCCCCCAAGGCTTTCATTGTATTGCAGGGCATCGCCATAATCCCCACATTTGGCAGGCGGGTTGGGGATCGCAGTAATTTGTTACCTATTCCACAGGAGAAGCGTTACTGCCCGCTTCCCTGGTAAGAGTTCCCTTAGTCGCCTCTTACGACACCCACGGCAGCATGAGTTGGTTCTATTTTATGCCCGATACCATACTTCAGAATAGATATTTTTAATTTTTTGTTAGAAACTTTTAAGTGTTTGTCTTCCCCCTACGAATATGTACACCTCTTAGCCTTACATTCTGAAACCCTAAACCCACTTAATTAATAAATATAGTTTAAAAAACTAAAAAAAACATGCTTTTAAAAAATATCAAACAAAAAAGTAATTTTTTTTTTAAACGTGAGGCTCTTTGTGCCATATTTTTTGTATATTAAGCGCCTCACGCTTTTTTTAAAATTGCATGCTTATTATTTATTATTGCATAATTGCATGTTTTTTTTAGTTTTTTTAACTATATTTATTTTCAACTTTTTAGTTCGATATTCTTAAAAAAAAAAAACGAACGTACGGAACGTATTGAAAACGGTGGGAAATTTTACAGTAATGAGCCGCTCACTCGTAGTCCAAAAGAGTTAGAGACGGACAAACAAACAAACAAACAAGCAAACATACAAGTGAAGCTAATAAAAAGCATGTAAAAAAAACATAAAACTTACAACCAATTTTTTTCACCCAGGCAGGTATTATAGCCAGGCTAAGCGGAGGCCAGTCCTCAGTATGTGGAGGCAGCTTGATCTCAACCACCAGGGTCCTCACCGCAGCCCACTGCTGGTTCGACGGTCAGAACCAGGCGACTCAATTTATCATCGTTCTTGGCTCCGTCACTATCTTCTCAGGAGGAACAAGGATAACTACATCTTCCGTCACCATGCACCCGTCTTGGAATTACTTGCTGAATGATATTGCTATTGTGAAGATAGCAGCAGTCAGTTTAAGTAGTAAGTATTGTTTTCTTTATTTATTTTAACCATTTTTGAAATGAAAACTTCTTTAGCGTTGTTGAGTACTTATGTAGGATCGGTAAAAGCATTGAATCGCTTAAAAGAAGGCTCAAGGCCACTCAAAGGGCAATGGAGAGGGCTATGCTTAGGGTTTCACTGAGTGATCGAATCAGAAATGAGGAGATCCGCAGAAGAACGAGAGTAACCGACATAGCCCAAAAATTACAATACTAAAGTGGCAGTGGGCCGGGAACTTTGCCCGTAGGAGACATGCCCGTTAGGGCCGACGGGTTCTTGAGTGGCGACCAGGCACCGGAAGACGCAGCGTGGGTAGGCCCCCGATAAAGTCGACCAACGATCTGGGGAAACCGCTGGATGCGGGAGGCGCAGGACCAATCGTCATGGAGATTCTTGTGGGAGGCCTGTGTCCAGCAGTGGACGTCTTTCGGTTGGAATGATGATGATTGAATTTGAGTGAACTTGACCAATCCGACACCGTGATTGCTATATAATATACATATGTATACTGTCTATGTACCTATAGCGTATACAATGGTATAGATTGCGTCACCGCCATAACTTTTATATTCTCTTTTTTTTGGTTAGTTAATAATAAGTTCAGTGTTTACTTCTATCGATCAGTTCCGCAACTGCCTATTGTATATGAAACTAGCTGAGTCCCGCGGTCTCACCCGCGTGAGTTTCGATTCCGTAGAAGTATTGAGAGAAAAAGTCAATAAATTTACAAACTCCACTGTTCAAATTTATTTGCAGATATGGTGATGCATGATAATGGTATCTGTAACAATAGTCCTTTTTAACCTTTAAACTGTTTAGTAACTGCGTCCCATGGTTTACCTGCCTTAGTTTCGATACCCTGGAAATATCCGGATAAAAAGTCACCTGGGTTTTTTTTTCCCGATTATTAATTACTGTATACAATGCAAACTTGATGGTAAACGTTCAAGTGAAGCAGAATTTACTAGCAAGTAGCAAAACCGTCCAACTACGGTAATTTTACCTCTGATAGCAGCAATCTAACAACGACCTACCTGTGATGAGAATAGAGAAGACAATCATTTTGGCAGACATGTCAGTTCAGTAAAAGCAACCTTATTATAATAAGAATAAATATCAGTTTCATTTAGATCGTGATGCCACATCGGCACCCTAATTGCGTATAACACTGTTATTATTATTTTGAAGCATATTGCTAATCCGTTATCTATCTTTATCTATCTTTGAAAAATGTATCTACTTAACAACGTTAATAACGCAATGGATCTTGTTTGGCTGTCAAAATGAAACCCATTGCTATTGATAGTGTGTGATGCAATAGGCTATTTGACAGTATTCAATTATTTGTGATTTTTTGCTTTAATTGCATAAAATGAGGGTTCTTTATATCATTTACAAGAGTTTTAATAAAAAATAATAACAATTATTATATCCAAAACACAAAAATATGTTTGGCTTTTTGTTTCTCGCGCCACACATTGTGAAACGATCCGGATTGGCTAATGTCGCGATGACGTCATACGCGCATCATCGCTTGTTTTCGGCAAACTTATAAACTGTTTTTCGGGGTTTTTTATCGATTTATTTGTACAACCCAGTACAGCACACCACTTGTAAACCATTTTATTAGATAACAACAGCAAATAATAATTAAAAACAAACACCACTGAGAACCGAAAACCGCTTGTGACGTCACTTACCAGGCGCAACGCCATATTGCTGATTATATCGTTTTCGCGGCTTATTTGAATTTTGAATTTTTATTTGCATATTTCTTACGAAATACGTATTTAAAATTAAAAAAAAATACTTTGGGTGAACTTCTTAACCGAAACCAAGTAATTCAAACAAACCTTGCAGAGGTGTGAACTGTAAAAAGGACTGTGACATATACTTTGACATTGAATGATAAGACAGTGTCGAGTACTCAGATACGTCATCTGTAATTGCATGTGTTATCAATGAACAATAAGACTAAAGTCCCCTAATCTCTATCGGTAACATCTGACGTCAGCGAACAACCATTGCAGAAGGTTTTAAAGTAAGCCAAGGTCAAATGATTTAATTGAAATTGGAACATAACATAATTGTTGTTGTTTGTTCAATTTGCCAGTGCATTACACTGAGCAGGCAAAGGTATCTCAGACCATGATAGCCTCGTCTTGAATTATATATTGTCTTGTTTTGTAACATATCCTAACTAATCTAACTCCTATCCTATCTCCTTTCGTTTCCCGCGTCAGACCGACAAGGAGGAAGTTTGGGTAAGGTCATGATGTGGCCACTATGCTACAATATTTCACTGTTCTTTATAAATTATTCACTGAATGCACTTTTTACTACATAAATCACGCGCTTTTATTTAGTAAACAACACTATAAATAATTTTAAAAGTCCAATGTAAAATGTGCGTGACACTCATCTTGACATTCCCCTTTTCTTTTCAAACAATTCTAGACAAACGTTCCAAAAAGTTTTGTCACGTATGAAAAATAGATAAAAACTCTTTTCAAAATCACAAAAATGTTTTGCAATATTTTGTATGCATTAATTACAATGCAAAGAATGATACCACTGAATTAGAAAAAAATATTATTATTTTTTTTTATTTATAAACTAGTGCGTGACCGCAATCCCGTCTGATGGTGGTAAGCAGTGTTGCCATCGTTGATGGTAAACCGTGCTAGATTATTAAGGGCTTATTCACTCTTGCCTTAAAGACACTTAAATTATAGTTAAACACCGCCGCTATCTAATTCCTTCGATGTACACGGCATGAAAGACAAGGCGAAACGCTTTATCCTGATCGTATTATTGTCAACAAGGTAAGGCGTCGTTCCAATTGGCGAAGATCGTACGATGACACGATGCATTCTCTTCGTGCGATGGTGAGGGTGGTACTCGCCGTACGACGGCGAGCTACCTTAAATAACTACTTTCTTAAAAACAGAATGATCAAAATATTCAAAACTCCCTATTTGGAATCACAGACACGTATTAATTCTCCTTGACCTTTCCCTTGAATTCAAAGTCGCACAGCGAGCAATGGAATGGATTATGCTTCGAGTTTCTTCGAAAACTGAAGCAATTTATGCGAAATTATTTTTATCCATTTCAAAATATTCAAAAGTACACAACGTAAATATTCAAGATTTCATTTCTGCCGGCACTCACCGTTTATTTTTTTTTTTTTTTTAATTAGTGTTAATTGAATATCTATGCATTGCTTCATATCTTCGAGAAAATTGTCTACTTAACAACGTAAATAACGCAATATTATGTTATTATGGGCTGGTCACATATGCCGCAGGGCCGACAACCGTTGGGTTAAACGATCGAGTCCTCGAGTGGAGATCGCGTCTCGGCAAACGTAGCGTAGGACCCCTTGGGCGAGATGAAGCGACGAAATCAAAAAGGTGGCTGGTAGTGGCTGGCGGAGAACTGCTCAGAATCGCGCTTGTTGGCGTGCCATGGAGAAGGCCTATGTCCAGCCGTGGACGAGTAGAGGCTGATGATGATGATGATAATGTCGCTAACATAGGCGTACCCAGGGGGGAGAAAAACCTTGAAATTTCGGAGAATATCTATGAACTCCCCCAATCACTAAACAAAGTATACACAAGGAGTTTTCTCTAAGTTTTAAATAAACTACGCAGTAGCCACTGACGAAATGTACGGTGTAATTGCCAAAAAACCGCGTGCGATCACTCTAAAAATTTGACTGGCCCCCCCTAGGCCTGACTTGCAACCCACCTCTCCTAGACCAGAAGTTAGGTAGGCCTATGGTTGCTGAAATGTCAAATGAAAGCCATGGCTAATGATAGTCTGTTCCATACATCATTTTGTTTTGTTTTCAGACACCATTGCAGTGATCCCTCTTCCAACGACAGCTGATGTGAGTCAGAACTTCGTTGGCGTCACCGGCCAAATATCCGGATATGGCAAGAATAGTGATGGTGGGTACCCTTTTCTAACACGTTTTTATTAGCATTCGTTCTCGGTGGTAGGCCATAACATCGGCTGCTGGCAGAAGTTACCACCCACCAGACAAAGTCTTGCCGCCAAGCGATTCGTCGTGTTCCGGCATGATGTCTGGTGAAGCCGTACGGAGGACGGGTCTGAGCAGTTGTGTTGCGATGTGTGGCAGGTACGATGCGCCAAATGTTGTTGTGTCGGGAGTTTGGTCGTGGAGAGTCTCCAGATCAATCTCCCTCTAGCGCAGCTTCGTTTGGTCGTGTTGGTCTTGGGTTTAACATTGCATCACCTCACACCAGGGTGTATCTGACATCGATGCACAAACATGATTCTGAACCCCCCAGTGCTGGAATTTTGCGGCGGCTTTTTCCCGATTTAAAAATAATAATCAGTTTTTTCCATTTTAGACCGTTCATAATTGCTATATTTTTATAATCCAATAAGATTTTAAAGTAAAAATTAATTATAACGCTTTTTGTATAATTAACGAATAATTATACAAAAAGCGCATTGTGAACAATACTGGAAAAAATGTAGTTTAAAAAACTAAAAAACATGCTTTTAAAAAATATCAAACTAAAAATTAATTTTAAAAAGCGTGAGACGCTTAATATACAAAAATTATGGCACAAAGCGCCGCACGCTTTTTTAAAATTGTTTTTAACTTTTAAGTTTGATATTTTTTAAAAGCATATTTTTTAGTTTATTAAACTACATTTATTTTCAACTTTTTAGTTCGATACTCTTTAAAAAAAATAAAAAAACGAACGAACGAACGTATTGTAAACGGTGGGACATTTTACAGTAATGAGCCGCTCACTCATAGTCCAAAGAGTTAGAGACGGACAAACAAACAAACAAGCAAGCAAGCAAGCAAGCAAACAAGCAAGCAAACAAGCAAGCAAACAAGCAAGCAAACAAGCAAGCAAACATACAAGTGAAGCTAATAAAAAGCATGTAAAATCTATCCTATAAGCTGATTTAATAGAGTTCGTATCAGGGGTCAACGTCATAACTACAAACACTTACAACATTCACAAGGCCGAGCCGACACTTTTTTTAAACACTGTTATTTCTGTAAACGCTCATTAACGACATAAATGACTATCATAATTTTGTTAGTGGCATGCGGTGTAACCTTTTCGCGAAGTTTGCGTTACGATGTCAGATACAGCCTGTATACTAACTGTGCTCGCATTTAGTATACCTACATGTCGGCTAGTGGCAGAGAGACTGGGAATTAGGATCTAATTTTTTTGATAATTTTATTCAATCGCATGGATTTTGCGAAAATTCTTTCACAAAGCCGAATTCGTTCAATATGTCAACAATTAGGTACAAAGGCAATAAAAATAAACTTTTAATTTTAATTAACTCTATAATGTTATAGAGATAAATAAAATTAATCGTTTAATTTAGTTATATACATATGATAATCGCCAAGATCTTCAATCTAATCGTTTAGGTAATTAATCGTATTTTTTTCAATACTTTTGGAGATTTTCCGTAGCAGATAAAATTAAAAATAAATAAATGATAAAAATAATCTTTACTTATCTCCACAAATTACTCCACCTCCTCCTCCTCAAGTTGTTCTCATTACTGAGGCTCGTGATGTCCCTGTGGCATTACCTTCTCCGTTACAATAGTTCGCCATCTGTTACGATCTCTGGCCGCGAGTATAGCATCATGCAGGCCGGTGTCCACCTTATTGGACTGCGATCTCTAGAACTTCGTCCATCCACCTTCCCAGTAACCATCAGATGTTCGAGCTTGTCTCCATCCTTTCTGGCAATCTGGCCAAAATATTCCAAAATTCTTCGAAAGCAGACAGAGGAGAGTCTTATTGTGATACCCAGCTCTTGAAGGCTTGATTGATTTGTGCGGAATGCTTTCCAAGGAATTTGAAGCATATTTCTCCAGCATCACATCCCGAAAGCGTCAATGTGGTCCACAAATTACATTCTTACAAATAGGCTGACAGGTATTTCGACAGAAAAATAAATATAAAAAACTGATTTGTCGTCTTTATTTATGAAGGAAATTCACGTAATCTAGAGCTATTTTCAATATTTCCCGAATATCGAAGCATTTCTCCCAATTGAAAATATATTTCTGCGTTAACCACGAAGGCTGTTTCTTCCCATTAGTTACTCTGGTTCGAACAAATGGTGTTCTTGTAAATGGCGGGGATGGGCCCGAACAAGCCCCTTTGTGAGCCCAACATGTACCCAAACGAGCTAAAACAAAGGAAAATCAACGCCCTCAAGCGAAATTCGCGATTTGCAAAATTATTTCATAATTATTTGCCTGTAAAAATTGGAAGTTTTCTCTGGATCTTTAATAAAAGTGGGTTTCCACTGGTTCTAAAGTTTTTTTACTGTATTAATAATTACCCTCCAAGCCTAGTCTTTGTTTTATTTTTTTTGGATAATATGGTTCTTTCCTTTTAAAATGAATATGGGTTTTTTGGAAGATAAAGGTACAGTTCGCAAAGGAGTGTGTGTATGACTGGTTACTTCATTCCTTTGGTATTTGTACCTAAGTGGGTACTATTCATTGAGAAAATTATTATGTAACCGGTATTTCATGATTTTAACATTGTTCAGTGTTCCTAAATTGATATCTATTTATTTCATTATATAGATGTAGAAAGATATGTATTTTTATATATAGGTATGTATGTAATGTAATGTAAAAAAGTTGGTGGTATGTTTTGTCAGTCTTTAATTCAAGTTCACTGTGATTTTGACAGATAAAGCAAGCCAATTGCAACTTTATTCTCAGCAAATTAAAGATCACTATAGATTGACAGTGATCCAAAATTAGAGGTACAACATCTCAGTATACATTGCGTTCCTATAAAAAATGGTTATAAAACGCAGCATACCCTGATCAAACCTAATCGTACAAAGAAATATCATCCTTATTTGTTTCTGTCTACAGCTCAAAACAGTTTCCCCACGACAACGGCTCTCCACCAGACTACAGTACCTGTCATCACGAACGCAGTCTGTCAAAACAGCTTCAAGGTTACCATAGTAGCTAGCCATCTTTGCACCAGCGGGGCGGGTAGGAAGGGAACCTGTCAAGGAGATTCGGGTGGACCTTTGACTGTTCTGCATAATAATAGGCGAATTTTGGTAAGTTTAATAGTTAATATATGAAATAATAGCTGGGAAACCGATTGTCTATGTACCAAATTCAAACTGTCTAACAGTGACAATTGTCAATATTTGACAGTTGTCTATCTGTCAAAAAAATGACTGTCAAAAATTGACAGTTGTAATTAGAAACCCGATTGATACACAAATGAAAACGTACATACAATACGGGTGACGAATCATGGCGGATCTGAACATGGGCTCTCCGAACAGTCGCGCATGTTGCCTCACTCACACTCGCCTCGAGTGTTATCATTTGATTCCTAATGAATATTATTGCGCAACCTTCTGCTAGAAGTTCAGAACTGCCATGATTCGTCTGCCATCCTTCTCTGTATTAGAGGAGACCTGTGCACAGCAGTAGGACGGTAAAAAGGTTGATGATGATGATGATGATGATAAGTAGGTATTGTTGGTTTGTTCCTAAGTCGTGGTGGCCTAGTGGTTAAAACACCAGCCTCTCAAGTATGACTGTACGAGTTCGATTCCAGGTCAGGCAAGTACCAATATAACTTTTCTAAGTTATATGTACTTTCTAAGTATATCTTGGACACCAATGACTGATTACAAGGTGAAGGAAAAAATCTTGAGGAAACCTGGTCTTTAAGTCCTAGTAGTAATCCTTCTCTGTATAAGAGGAGGCCTGTGCCTAGCAGTGGGACGATAAAAAGGTTGATGATGATGTTCGTTACCTTATCCAATGCACTGATCGTCACGAAATTTAGCATATAGCTGCGATATACAGTTCTCGAGGAACAGAATAATAACTTTAGCCGGTCACTATTACTTTCAGACGCTAGATGGCGCTGTCTAACTTTCAAATCCTAATTCAACACTGACCGCTCTTTCTGAACAGTATCTTACGAAAAAGTACTAGGTTGGCATGAATGTACGATAGTATTTCTATCATTTTTGAGCTTTTAATAGGATTTTACATGCATATGTACCTACAGACGACGTCACATCAAGCTACTATAATCTGTCACATTTCTTTATTATATTTTCAACTTTATCTTTAAAACATTAAGGCTCATGGTTTATTGGGAATATCTGAGAGTTTGGGGTAGCTTGACCTGTTGTCGTCCGTACCTAACTGTTTTTTGTCTCAAATAAATTATAAATGTTTTCAGATTGGTGTGGTTTCTTTTGGATCCAGCGATGGATGTCAAGTAAGCTCCCCGTCAGTCTTCACACGAGTGACGTCATTCCTGCCGTGGATACAGTCTCATATGTGAACAATAAATCTAAATACAGCATAGTTCCTGTATTTTATTTTAACTATTTTGGCCTTTGAAAAAACCTGTTTATAGAGAATGAAAAAGAAATACACACTACAATACACTACACTACACTAATAATATTACTAAATAATAATAAACACAAAATAATAATAAAAAAGAAAAAAATATAGACATAAAACACTAAAAAGCCTCGTACTCAAACACGAAGAAATTGAAGACAATGTTTTCTTGATGTTATAACCATTGATTTAGGATTTCTGGTTATAACCCGGGTCAATGATACACACGTTATTTGACAATTAGACATTGACAATTTGTAAAAAAAATATCTGTCTGTCACCCTTGTTGCCAAAAATGCAATAGAAATAACCATTTGTGCTACAAAACAAACAACAATTAAAGTACGAACGACAGCAGGTCAAGCTACCCCATACTGCCAAATATTCCCAATCAACCTTGAGCCATAATGCTTTAGCGATAAAGTTGAAAATCTAATAAAGAAATCTGACAGATTGTAGTAGCTTGATGTGTTGTCATCTATACCGAAACGCGCTAAGATTATAGTTTACGGCGTGGTATTACAGCATTGTCATCTCTCTGGTGCAATTCAATTCAACTGTGTTATGTTCGGTCGGCTAAAAAATTGGTGTAACACCCTCAGGCTGAATAGCGCGTTTTGATCCATAGATGATAAAGGTTATTTTCGCTTGCAGAACGATCTGATAACTTCCATTGCCAACTTTATCTGTTTATAGATATATTATTGAAAACATTTACTATTATTACGATAGTGTTGTTGTCGTGTCGTGGGTTTGGTCGTGGAGGGTCTCCAGATCAATCTCCCTCTGGCGCAGCATCGCTGGTCGTGCTGTTGGATTTAACATTGCATCTCTTCGCTCAACTGTTGTCTTCCTTCCTATCTACTAAGTTTTTCAAGTGAATAGGCTTAATTAACTAGCGCGCTCTACCATCAACGATTTCATTACTACTTACCATGAGGTGGGATTACTGTCAAGCACTAGTTTAAAATAATTAAAAAAAATTACGACTAGAAAATTGAAACAAAACTGATACACCACTTTCTTGGCCGACAGTATAATTATAATAATAATAATAATAAGATCAGAGCGGCGTGCAATGATTGTTGACATAACCATTCCACATGATGAGAACCTCGTGAAAGCTGAGAAAGATAAACAAATCAAGTATCTTGATTTGGCTCACGAGGTTGTCGACATGTGGGAAGTGGATTCAGCAATCATTGTACCGATAGTCGTGACAACCAATGGCTTAATAGCCAAGAGCCTCGACCAACACCTCAGGAGGCTCTCGTTAGGCAGCTGGATCAAGGGCTTGATTCAGAAAGCAGTACTGCTGGACACGGCTCGCATCGTCAGGAAGTTCCTCTCTCTGGAGCCCTGACCGCCGGTAGCTTGGACCCTGTTCCCGATACCGGTGGGCTACTATTTTTTTTATATTTTTAAATGTTTTTTTATTTATTTATATATTAATATTTAAAAATGTAAAAAAATATGTACATATAGAAAAATAAAGAGAATAATAATAATTACTTTATTGAGCAAATAATTATAATTATTAAATTAATTTATATTAAATTAATATAGTGTAAAGATAAAAATAACTCTTCTAATACCATAAGACATAAGTATTTGTGATTCAATATTTATTAACAACAGGCTTAGACAAAACCTGCGCCACCACGCGGTCTCATAGGAATAAGTTGCTATCCTTTGAGAATCATCATCATCATCATCATCCCAGCGTTAATCCCAGTCGAATCCGAAGCCTTTTCACCTTTGGAGTCTGGGGTCCGCTTTACCAGTCCAACTGCTGAAATGGCTAAGCTTCGACATTTTCCGTGAAGCGACTGCCGGCTGACCTCCACAACCCGAAGGCGACATCGAAGCATTGCAGCTAGACCAATTGTAGAACTTTTGAGGGCTCCAACAACTCGTAACGACTGCCACTAGATGTTTGTATGGCAACCGGGACCAACGGCTTAACGTGCTTTCCGAGGCACGACCAGACCAGTGCAAGTATTCATATTCATGCATACAAATACTTGCACTGTGCGGGGATCGAACCCGCGCCACCTTGCGCAGCGGCCGCGTCCGCTAGCACTACGCCACGGAGGCTGCTATCCTCTGAGAATATCAGGATAATATCTTTCGGATAAGGCTATGTGCGTAGTATTCTGTAATCTGTGGCTATGGGTTAATCCTGGTTGTATACTATATATGTGCATAATATCATACAAATTCGTTCAGTACCTACTTCTTGTGTGAAAGGAGTAAAAAACGACCATTCATATCTTCATCCATCTCTACAAACTAAAACGCATTTATAATAAGGGGAATACGCAATAAAAAGGACGCATTGTGAAACGGACACTGACGACTGATTGCGAGTTTGTCTATGTTCATCAGTGTTGCCAATAACCAAACGACATGAATATTTTCGTGCTAAAATTCTAAGACATCTGTCAGTGTCCGTTTCGCAACGCAACCATTTTATTGCGTATTATTTTTTCTATTTTACAAATTATAAACTAGCACTTGACCGGAATCCCGCCTGACGGTAAGCAGTGACGCAATCGATGATGGTAAAGCGCACTAGTTTATTAAGAGCCTATTCACTCTAGCCTTGAAGACACTCAAATCCTATTCCGACGGAAACACCGCCGCTGGCAAATTGTTCCAGACCCTCGACGTACGCGGTATGAAAGGGGAGGCGAAACGCCTTGTCCGAATTGTAGCGTAAACTCGCAACCGGGTCGTCCTATGATGGAACGGAAATGGGGGAACTAAATCATGCAATTCCCTCGTACACTAACCAAAATGAATCCTATAGAACACCGAAAGGCTGGCTATTCTACGACTATGCTCTAGGCTTAGGCATATTCCTCCGACTAGCTGGCCTCGCGATTTTACCCGCATAAGTATTGAACTCTCAGGAATCCATACTTCCATACTAATATTATAAATGCGAAAGTAACTCTGTCTGTCTGTTTGTTACGCTTTCTCGCTTAAACTTCTCAACCGATTTTGATGAAATTTGGCACAGACAATCTTTAGACCCTGAGAAAGGACATAGGCTACCTTTATTGAAAAACAAATTTATTTTCCCGAGGAAAATCTAAAAAGACCGATTTCCGGGGGTGGAAAGCTAGTATTAGAATAAAATATATTCCATGTGTTATTTATTACGACCTAACTCCATCTCTACAAACTTTTGTATTTATAATACTAACTAGCTTTCCGCCCGCGGCTTCGCCCGCGTGGAGTTCGGTTATATCGCGCTTTTTAGATTTCCCTCGGGAACATCATTTTTTTCCGGGATAAAAGGTAGCCTATGTTCTTTCTCAGGGTCTAAAGATTGTCTGTGCCAAATTTCATCAAAATCGGTTGAGAGGTTTAAGCGGGAAAGCGTAACAGACAGACAGACAGACAGACAGACAGACAGACAGACAGACAGAGTTACTTTCGCATTTATAATATTAGTATGGATTAGTTACGATAGGTTTTAGCACTCGGATAGTTTACAACATAAACTAATAAACCTGTCATCAGCAAAACTCGATTAACACTTTAGTTTTGATATCTTAATTACTGAGCGAAATATTTTGTTAAAATCGAAATCGAGCTGACATTTAATTAAAGAACAGGACCAATAAGATTAATCTTTCTCTTCAATTAACATACATAAGCAGCCAATTTTGTTCCCACTGTCGGGTCACAGGCCTCCTCTCGATGAGAGGGACTGGGCCGTAATCTACCAAGCAGAAGTTTTTGACTCTAAGACATTCCGTTTTCCTTCACTGTTCTACTAAACCAGATTAATAATATTTATTGATCACTCCAAGAATTACAAATTTCTCTTATTCTATATACATAATCATGGTAATAAATACATTCCTTATTTATAAGAGACTATCTGCCGCCAGCGACTTCGTTCGCGTGGAGTTAGTTATGCTCCGCTCCCATTGGTCGCAGCGTGATGTTATATAGCCTAAAGCCTTCCTGGATTAATGGACTATCCAACGCAAAAAGAATTTTTCAAATCGGACCAGTAGACCCGAGATTAGCGCGCACAAACAAACAAACAAACAAACTCTTCAGCTTTATATATTAGTATAGATAACGTTGACGACTATACTAGTATAAACTGTGTCACAGTCGTCGTCAGCGCCTTCCACGCTTAATTATTTGAAGCATAATTTATTGTTTAAAGCAAAAGATCTGTAACATTAATCAATGAATAGGAATGATTGATATAAAATTAAAAAGAATTTACAAGGAAAATTAAACTATTTAGTATAAGTACGTTACCACATTGAGGAGTGAGGAATGAGTGTGTAGAATATTAGTGAGTGTCGGTGTGTGTTATGTGGGGGTGAGTGTGTGATGTGTGTTGGTATGCATGTACAGTAGGTGTAGAGGAGTAAATACACTGAAACAGTAGACTACACTGTTATTATATAAATGGAGGGTTGTCTTCTATTAAAATACAATGCTGCTACTAAAAGAACAAGTTACATTTTCCATTAACTTTTAACCCTGTGTAAAAGCAACACCTGTTAACAGGCGTCCTTTACAAACACAATTAGCTACGGCTGTACTGCGTAGTTAATTGGTTAATAAATCATGCGGCTTTCAGTCGAGCGAGCAATGGGTATCACTTATTGTGTAATGACCGAGTGGCGAGGCGAGTCACCGCAGTGACTGAGTTACTGGAGTGAATCCTGAGTTTGAAGTTGATTAAATATTAATTGAAGTTGAAAATGTATTTAAAATCCTGTATTTATTTATTATCCTTCCTATCCTACAAATTTTAAAAATTTGAATGTTTGTGAGGATGTAAGTATGAAATTTGGCACATAGTTAGTTTATCCGTAGGAATAATAATATAATCTACTTTTAACCCCGAAGTGCAAACATGTCGGTCGTGCTTCGAAAAACACGGTAAGCCGTTTGTCCCGGTTACCATACGGACATCTAATAGCAGTCATTAAGGGTTGTTGAAGCCCTCAAAATTCCAACAATCCGACGTGGTCGCCTCTCTGCCCCATCGGCTCGAAGGCCGATGCAGAAAGGCTCTTGAAGCTCACAGAGCTTCATGCTACGAGCATCGACTTTCAGCCGATGCTCTAAGAGCTATAAGCCTCGCCCACTAATATAAGCCTCACAAAATTTTAGTTCCACAAACGCTCACGTTGTTGTCATTGCCAAAATGGCGCTTCGCCATTATTATGAACTAAAATTTTTGATAGCAAGTATAGGTACAAAATGAACATACTCTCATTATAAATACATTCTAAATATCTCGTAGTCAACAGAAAATAATTTAAAAAATCTTATCCCGTCAGAGACGTTCTACATCAAAATGACAGCAGATTTGCAACTATCTGTCAGTTTTAGTTCCTGATACACCCGAGCGGGGCGCTTGAAATCGGCACAATTAAAAAGTAATTTTGTATGCTTCGTCCGTTTTGTGACAGCAATGATGGCCCAGTGGTAACAGCCCGGACTTACGAATTGTAGGTCGTCGATTCAGTCAGTACTTCAGTGTAAATTATTTCATCACCAGTGATCTCAAAACGGTGAAGAAAAATAGGAAACTGCCATGTCTTGGAACAAAAACTTCGAAGACACAAATTAATGAATGCGTCCATAAGAGAATGATCTGCTATTACAGGAGTTATATGGAATTACCAGGCATGTCTTTTAAATTCTGTAGTTTCCATATTTCCTGGCAATTCCGACCGAATTGGAGACCGTTTCGAGTTAAATCTGGGTCGCCCATCAGCCTCTTCGCACGCCTCTCCACTGAATCCAAAGTAGCCAGGTGACATTTCGCAGCATTTTCCACACACGAACGGACCTGTGCTTTGACAACATTAGAAGCTGCCCCTGTGTGAAGTACTGCCGGACCTTTGCGATGAGGCCAAGCTGTGTGGAAGCCACCTTGGCCTTGGACTCAATGAAAAGCCCAAATAAAAAAAAAAAATAATGGTCATAAATTACACTATGACCTAGATTTGAGTTGTGATGAAATATGAAATCTGTCAGTTCAGAGTCGAACTTCATCCTAAGGTTCACCGAAGTGTTCATAAGTAGTTAAGTGAAACAATGTGGGATAGTCATAAGTTGTTCTAAGTAGTAACACCGCGATCCGGTAACTTGAACCGGCGGACTTAGTTTGACGTCTTAACTAATCCGTTAAACGTTGTAGTTTCGACAATCTGTTGGGGAACTAAAATGCTGCGCTATGACTAACTATGTCGAAGATATACCAGGAGGTAATCGCGCTAAATAAAACAGTAGAAGTTCAACTCCTGTTCATGTCCAATCCAGCTTTTTTTTTTTTTTAATTTTAAACTAGTGTTTGACTGCAATCTCACCTGATGGTAAGCAGTGATGCAATCGCTGATACGCGGTAGTTTATTAAGCCTATTCACTTTAAAAAAAATCTGAGTAGGATGGAAGACGGAAGTTGTGCGAGGTGATGCAATGTTAAACCCAACAACACGACCAACGATGTTGCGTTAGAGGGAGATTGACCTTTTTTTTTTTTTTTTTTTTTTATACGAGTGAAAATGCGTTACGCACCGTACCCGCCGCTAGCTAGGCGACAGGCGTGTGTGGGACTCGCCCGGCCGGAGCCGGGAATACCCACTAAAAACACTCGGTTCCCTCGAGCCCTGCGTTGAGAGTGACCCGGGCTCGGCCCGAAGATCTGACTCCGGGCCACTCTCAGGGCTTACCGGCCTAATGTAGGCCGGTTTCCGCGCCTAGGGAGGATTACCCGGGAATGGATAATCCCCAGACGTGGTGACCAGTGCAATGCGCATGCGGGAGCTACCCACACACGCTGGTCACACTCGGGGGCTAAAGGAGACGGGGGTTCGTCCCCCGCCTTCTTCGCCCCGCCCGTCTACGCCGGATGGGAGCGGCAAGAGCATTCTCTTCCCGCTCCCTCTCCGCTGCCTCCTTCTGCAAGAGGACGGTCTCGCAGAAGGAGGCGGCAGCCTCCCATGCACTCTCTCTTTCAACCATGGCTCGCACCATGGTTGCCAGGGAGAGGCTTCCGCCTCCGAGCGCCGCAACGAGATCGCGGCGCTTGTTTCGCCAGGCCGGGCACTCCACCAAGGTGTGCTCGGCCGTGTCGTCGAGAGAGTCACAGTGGTGACACCGCGGTGACTCCTCCCGACGGGCGACACGGTGCAGGTAGTGACCGAAGCACCCATGTCCGGTCAGTACCTGCACCAAGCGGTAGGTGAGGCTGCCATGCCGGCGCCCAACCCATCCCTCCAACACCGGACGAATCGCTCCAATCGTCCGGTGGCCGGCAGCTGGTGTGCGGAGTGCCTCCCTCCACCGACTCAGGGCCTCCCCCTGAGCCGCTATTCGGACCCGCCTTACCTCCTCGAAGGCGGGTCGTTCCCCCCGTTCCCGGGCCGCGACACGGTGTCGATGCACCTGGGACAGAACCAGGGCATCGACCTCCCACGGCGGCGTGCCCGCGAGCACGCAGGCAGCCCCATGGCTGACCGTGCGGTACGCCCGCACGGTCCGTGTCGCGATGATCCTCTGCGGCTTCCGCAGCAGGGCCACTGTGCGCCGGGAAAGGCACTCCGCCCACACCGGGGCTCCGTAGAGTGCCATCGACCGCACCACACCATGGTACAGCCGACGGCACGCCGAATTCGGCCCCCCCAAATTGGGGAGGAGCCGTCCGAGGGCGGCTGCGACAGAACACAGCCGCGGGGCGAGGAGCCTAAAGTGCTCCTCGAAATCCCAACGGGGATCCAGGATCAGGCCGAGGTACTTGATGTGCACCTCGACGGGAACCTGGACCCCCTCCACCCGGATACGGAGCCCCGGTGGGGTTCTGCGTCGCGGGGCGTGGAATGCCATGGCCCTCGTTTTCTCGAGGGCCACTTCCAGCCCCAGGAGGCGGATGCGTCGGACGACCAGAGAGGTGCCGACCGACGCGAGGTGGACCGCCTCCTCCCACTCGCGCGCCCTCACCGCGACCATGGTGTCGTCCGCGAAACAGACCACATCCATTCGCGGCAAGAGCGCGCCACGCAGAACCCAGTTGTACCCCAGGTTCCAGAGCAGGGGACCAAGCACTGATCCCTGGGGTACTCCTACCTTCATGGTCCACGACTGGACGCAACCCTCTGCGTCCTCGTATAGGACCTTCCTCTCGCAGAGGTAGTCCGACACGAGGGCGCAGAGGTAGAGGGGCACTTCGTAAAATTTTAGTGCCGCCTCTATGCATTCGTGAGGGAGGGTGTTGAACGCGTTCGCGATGTCTAACGACACCGCGACGACACCCTCACCCCTTGCTGTGGCCGCCTCAGTCCACCTCTTGAGGCGAGCCACCGCGTCCATCGTGGACCGGCCGGTCCGAAAGCCGTACTGGCAGTCCGCCAGCTGCGGTCCCCTGCTTTCCAGGTGCTCCTGGATGCGAGCGGCGAGAATCCTCTCGAAGCATTTGCCGCTCTCATCCAGGAGCACGACCGGCCTATAGCCCGACGGTGAGTCGGGGGGACGTCCGTCCTTGCGAAGGAGGCACAGCCTGCCCACCTTCCATCTCCTGGGGAAGCGGCCCGTCGCGATGCATGTATTCATGACCGCTCGGAGCCGATCCCCCAGGTGCTCCATGGCTAGTGCCAACACCTTCGCAGGGACGCCGTCCGGGCCCGGAGCCTTGTTCTTGGCTCTGAGCCTCTCCCTGACGGAGTCCAACTCACCGTCGGTTACGGGAGGCCCATCGGTCCACACCTCCAGAATGGATGAGCTGGAGGTGGGCATCCTGGGGGGCGTGAAGGGTCCCGGGTCCGGAAACAGAGTTTCCAGGACCCTTCTCAATAGGGCTGGCTTCATACAGGAGATGGGGGGTGCCGCTCCCTGCAGCTTCCCCCTCACCACCCTGTACGGCCTCCCCCAGGGGTCGCTATCGAGGAGTGCCAGAAACTCCTCAGCAGCAGCGACCTTTGCCCTGCATATGGCGGTACGCAGGGCTCGATGGGCCTCTCTGTACGCCCGGCGAAGACCGTCCTCTTCGCCGGGCCCCCTTACGGCGCGCCTCCTGCACCTCAGGTAGGCGCGCCGTGCAGCCATACTGGCGGCACGCAGGTGAGCGAGTTCCTGCGTCCACCAGTATGTCCGCTTCCTCCGGCGGTAGCCCCGGGCCTTCGGCATGGCGGCGCTGCAGACCACTTCCAGGTCCTCAGCGAGGAGGTCCGCCATACCGTCCGCGTCTCCAGTGAGGTGGGCCGGCGGTTCAGCCCACGCTCGGAACACCGCCGCCTCCTCGGCGACGTCCCTGCGGAGGTGCGCAAGCGCCCACCTCGGGAATGAGGAGGCGCCTGCCGCGGGGCCCAGGTGGAGGGGGGCCGCAGGACCCGCCGTGGAGATCTCGAACCGGACGTACCTGTGATCCGAGATCTCCACCGCCGTCTCTACCCGCCAGTTCCGGATTCGGTTGGCCAGGGTCGAGGTGGCCAGGGTGATATCCACTATCGATTCACCCTGCCACCTCACGCACGTCGGGGTGTTGCCCCGGTTGAGGACCTGGAGACCCAAGCAGTGGGCCCATTCCACCAGGTCCTCACCGAAACCGTTCGTGACGGGAGACCCCCATGCGCCATGCTTGGCGTTGAAGTCTCCCGCCACCAACACGGGGCGTGGAGCCGCCCTCTGGACCGTTCCCTCGACGGCCGCCAAAAAGTGATTAAACTCGGCCCGGCTGCGATTGGGGGAGAAGTACGTGGAGATGACCACTAATCCCCCCCACTGCGCCGCAACAAACCCCGGACCCCTCTCTCTAAGAACGATAGGGGGACCGGTGCTCGCGGCTGGTCTTGCGATCGCAGCCAGGCCATCCGATGACCCCAGCCAACCGGCCGACGCCGGAATAAAATATGGCTCTGACACCACCGCCAAATCCGCCCCCCACTCCGCCATGTCTTGGCACAACAGGTCCTGCGACCTGGCGCAGTGGTTGGCGTTGACTTGTAATATGACACCGATGGACCTACTGGGCATTAGCAGTGTCCATCGGTGTCCCTTCCGTAGCGGTGGTAGCAGAGCCGGCCGCTGTCGGCCCCATTACGGAGCGGCCCCGAACTGGAGGCGGGTTGCAGGCCCTACCCGCCATTTTGTGGCCACTGGGTAGGCCCCTATCTGCGCACAGCGCGCATTTTATAGGGGCCTTGCAGCCCATGGCCATGTGGCCCGGCTGCCCGCACCTGAAGCACAGGCCGCTCCTGTCCTTTTTGGACGGGCAGAGCGCCGCGGTGTGCCCCCCTCTAGGCACCTGCGGCAGCGCATGGGGCGCCGCTCCAGTAGGTGGATTGAAGCGACGCTCCAACCCACCACCACTTTGCCCCGCTCTGCCAGCCCCTTCGCGGCCTCTACGGGGCAGGACACTCTGACCGAGCCCGTGCCCCTCGCCCCCAGGGCTATGGTGCCCACCCGAATCTGGTCGGGAGGGCACTTGGCCGCCTCGGCCAGGACGCCCTTCACCTCTTCAGGCGTCAGTGACTCTTCGAGGCCCGCCACACGGATCTCCGCCATTTTTGTGGGCCGGGTAATTTCGGCCACCTCGCCGAGCACCTCGGTCAATTTCTTGGCCAAGGTGTCGGCCTGGGAGGGGGAGGTCTCTTTCGGGAGCTCCATAAGGACGGCTCCCGTCATCGACCTCCTGACTTTACCCGGCACCACTCCAATCTCCGTGAGGCTGATGGCCGCCCTCGCCTTCCTGAGGACGTCCACGTACGTGGCGCCCTCCCTTACGGCCTCTGGCTTGAGGGCCATCAGCACGGCGGGCCTCTGCGGCACCTTAGGGGCCTTCCTGGGGGCCGCCGGTTTGGGCCCCTTAGGCTTCGGGCCCGGAGTGGGAGCACGGGCGACGGCGGCCTTCTTCTGCTTCTTACGGACCACCGTGGCCCATGACTCCCTCTCCAGGACCAGGGGCTGCACCTCTATGGAGCCTCCGGCGACCTGTTCCAGGGCGCGTTTTGGTTCAGGGGCAGGGGCCTCTGCCCCTCCGCGCGCGCTCGGTCCCTTGGGCTTCTTCCCCAGGGCCGGCCTTGCCTTCTTGGGCAGGTTAGCCGGCGGCATGAGTGTCGCCGGCTCTGCCTCCCGCCTCTCTCTCGCCGGGGGCTGACTCAGCAGCTTGTCGGCCGCCAGGGCGGGTCGGTGAGATTTAGGCGGCAGGAGTCGGCCGTCCTTCTCCAGGCCCTCCAGCCGCGCAGTCATGATGCCACCCATGTGGTTCATCACCGCGCGCTGGTAGGCCTCCATTGCCCGGGCAAAATCTTCCCGGGTAATTGGCTCGGCCCCGAGTGGGGGCTCCGGGACCGGTTCCGGGACCGGGTCCTGTGGTCGCTTCTTTTTGCCGCGAGGGCTTCCCCTTTCGGAGAAAGCCCTACGCAGCTCGGCCACCTCCCTCTGTAGGGCCGCAAGCTGCCCCTGAAGGCGCTTATTGTCGGCCCTCAGCCGCCGCACCTCATCGTCCTCTTTCCGGGAGGCCAGGGATCTGACGGCTTTGAGCATTTTGCTCGAAGCATCCCTAATCTCCCGGATGCACGTCCCTTTGAGGTTTTTGGATTTCTTCAGTACCCCCTCAATGGCCGCCGCCCCCTCCTCAGCCTTCGCCCGAAGTTCTTCAGGTGCAGCCATCGAGGGGCCAGTCCCCTTGGTACCGCCGGTTTGGCGGGATTCCGTCTCGGAGTCAGTTAAAGTGGACTCCGAGTCCGACGGTCCGTCCCGCAGAAACTGCCTGGCCTGGGAGAGCCCCACCGAGTGTTGGGACCCACCCCTGCCAGCTCCCGTCTTGAGGATCTTGGAAGCTGGTCTCTCCGGGCTTCCGGATCCAGCTCCCTCACCTTCTGACGCGCCGTTTGACCAGTGCTTCCGTGTGGCCTTCCTTCTTCCCCCCACGGAACCACTTTGGGCAGACATTGCGTCGCGTGCCCCCTCACTTGATGCCACCGTGATCACCGACGACCGTCCGGTCGCACAAGTGGCATCAGTCTCCTTCCTCTCCGATTCGTTGCCGTCCGTGTTGCAAATCAGGTCCGATGTTGCTCGCCGTAAGTCATTGTTTTGTTTTTTTCCAGTCCGTTTTTTGTTTTGGTTTTTGTTTTTGTTCTCCATATCAAGTCCCACGAAAATTAGCGTTATAAAAGTCAACACAAGAGCAGAGCGTCGTACTCCAGGTAAGCCTACATACTGTAGAGGGCGGCAGGTATCTACAGTGGGGAGCTCTAACGACTGGACTTCCTCCAGCCATTCATCCTCTCGCCGAGCCCCACCCAAAACTTAGGATTAGATTGCAATGTTCGACGGATTACTAGTCCGTCAGGTCTGCAATAACCTAGAGACGGGATATGCCGCCCGTGGTTCGGCCGTTTTATAGAGGTGTCCCCTCGTGGCCCGGACAAACGCCCCGACAGCCCCCGGTCCCCGAAGGGATTACGGTATACCCCAGCATGCATCCACTTCGACTCTGCTTAACAGAGTGGAAGCGGATGCATGCGAACCCCTAATAGCCAGGTTCCCATCAACGACCATCAAAGATGATCGGTGATTGAAACCTGGCCCTTCCCCGTGTGAAGTATTTGCCACCGGACCCAAGAGTCCACCAGAACTCGGTGGGCAGTTGGGGCCGGCGTTGCCCAGGGTGCGCCACGTGGAGGCTCTTCGACTAGCACCCCAGAGGGAGATTGACCTGGAGACCCTCCACAACCAAATTCCCGACACAACAACATTTGGCGCATCGTACCCGGCACACATCGCAACACAACTGCTCAGATCCTCCGTACGGCTTCACCACACATCATGCCGGAACACGACGAATCGCTTGGCGGCAAGGCTTTCTCTGGTGGGTGGTAACTTCAGCCGGCAGACGATATTATGGCCTACCACCGAGTTATAGTTATGGTTTAGTTTCGATCACATTTCGTGTCGCGCTAAAGTTTTAACTTTGATTGCAGTAAAATCAATGTATGAGTGATACATTTAGTCAGATATAATACTTAAACCTAAATCAATTATAAGTAAATCTAATCGAATACATGTACGTTTGACAAATGGCACAGGAAAAGATAGCTTTGTTTCAACTTTTTCATTTGACAGTGGTTTCGTTCCAATTGCGATCCAGTCATGGTTAAACCATCTGTCAAAAGGTTAGCGCGATACGCAACTTAACAAAAGTTATGGTTTGGTTGCGATCTAATTCTGTTTTGGTTGAATTATTTTAGCGCGATTGCCCCCCTGAGTGCCAACGATCAATAATTATGGTCGTTGATGAGTGCTATGCAACTGGTACTTACTGCTCAGAGTTTAAATCAATACTAATATTATAAATACGAAAGTAACTCTGTCTGTCTGTCTGTTACGCTTTCCCGCTTAAACCTCTCAACCGATTTTGATGAAATTTGGCACAGACAATCTTTAGACCCTGAGATAGAACAAAAGCTACCTTTTATCCCGGAAAAAATTGATATTCCCGAGGGAAATCTAAAAAGCGCGATATAACCGAACTCCACGCGGGCGAAGCCGCGGGCGGAAAGCTAGTAATAAATAATAATAATATATATATACGGACAGATCACACAGATTGAGCTGACCACAAAGTTAGTTCGAGACTTGTGTTATGGGATACTAACTCAACGATACTATATTTTATAATAGATACATATACAGATAAACATCCAAGACCCAGGCCAATAAGGAAAAGATCGTTTCCCATCATGACCTGGCCGGGGATCGAACCCGGGGCCTCCACGTCGCAGGCAGGCGTGTTGACCGTTGCGCCACGGAGGACGACAAAAGTTGTTTTAGGATCACGCAATCGGCACTTTTAAGACGTTCGGCGTTCTGCAATTAGGGCTGTACGTCATTCAGCTGTGAGGAGGCACTCAGTAGCTGTCGCAAAAATAATGTGATTCTACTAGTATGAAAATTTGAACTCGCTTTAGAACTTGTATTTGGATATAAATCTCATAATATTAGAAAGCATAGTAAAATAGTTCAAATGTTATGTCTTCATTACCCCTCACTGTGGCCAAGACACCTTTAGCCATCTCTGATCAGTCCTGTGAGTCTGCTGGACTGGCAGTGAGTTTACCCTTCACCCTTACCTGGAAATTCTACCCACTATCCGTCTGTTACCTTAGGTCTCTTGGTGCAGACATCCCGCACTTATTTATATACTAGCTGTTGCCCGCGACTCCGTCTGCGTGCAATTCAGTTTACAGCGCGGGGTGGTTTCCGATAGCAAACATACCGCTTATAATAAATAATATTTATGCCAAATTTCAAAGCCGTAGTCCATTCCGAAAAAAATTAAGAAGAGCTCTGTTGATATAAAATAAGCGCCTGTTAAAATAATAGGAGCAATATGTACGTCCACGTTTGCTCCCGTTTTCGCAAAAAAATTTTGTTACTGCTTTACTCCTATTGTTCATGGCGGGATGTTATATAGCCTATGTCCTTTCTCAGGCTCTATACTATCTGTGTACCATATTTCATTACAATCGGTTCAGTAGTTTTGGCGTGAAAGCCGGACAGACAGCCAGACAGAGATACTTTCGCATTTATAATATTAGTATGGATTTATTTATTACAAAGTATATAGTAGGTCAGGGTTGTAAGGCTTATAGGACTTAGGGTCATAGGGACTGTAGGGCTTGTAGGTCTTAGTTTAGGTTCTGTTAATTTGTCATATAGGCGCATGTACTACTGCTACCTTCATTAAGGGTGGTCGTACAGGTTACATTTATTTATAGTCAAAACCAAGCTATCTTTCGGACTAAAACACGCAAAGTAATGGTAAATAATAAAAAGTAAGTAATTATGTGTTTGTAAACGTATCCACGACACAGGAGTAATTCCTAGTACGGGGCAAAGAATTAAAAAAATATATATATCTTATCTACCCTCTCCTCGCGTTTACGATCTTTGTAGAGTTGTGCTAATGTGGGTAATGTTACTGCTACATTAGCCCCTGTTCTCTTATTGACAAATAAAAATATTATTTAAAAACAAAAAACCCGCCTGCATAAAACTCTAACGAACTGAAAAGGTAGAACCAAGTTGAACAATCGCAGTTGGGGGACTGTTCTATGGAATACTTGTTTATCTAGCTAAGAACGAAAACTATAATTATATTTTTGGCGGGCTTTTTGTTTTTAAATAATTTTTTTTATTTCTATCTTTTTAGTTTTAACAAATTATGTTTCTTATATTGGAAAACTTAAAAAAATTGTTTAATTTCTTTTTTCATCGTTCCATTTAATATTAAAAGTGCACGTTATATACATATTTTGTAATGAGTATTTTAAATCCTTCATTTTAAAACCAATTCGATAAGTTTGGTTAATAAAAATTACCTCATAATTATGGCGTCAAACATCCGCCATTTTTTTTTTTTTTTTTTAATGTCACTGTCTAAGACAAATCTAACAATGCAGATGTCTCAAATGTGAAAATCCGTTAGCCGGTTCTGGAGATACAAGATAATAAAGAATATTACATACATTCATATGTACAAGATACGCGCTTTATGCATGCCTCCGAATGTAATTCTGTTTATAATTTTGCAAAAAATTGAAACTGACTGACTTTTGTGCTGAAATTTCTAAGTGTACATTAATTACGTAGGTACGGACGACAGCAGGTCAAGCTACCCCAAACGGTCAGATATTTCCAATCAACATAGAGCCTTAATGCTGTAGAGATAAAGTTGAAAATCTAATAAGGAAATCTGACAGATTGTAGTAGCTTGATGTGATGTCGTCTGTACATAGGTTTGGTACTGTTTCAATGTAGGTTTCTGGATTTATCATTGTTATTTTTTTTAAATGCCTTATCATTGAATTTTCATCTTGTTTTAATCTTTTCAGTTGATTTTTAATTGTCATTGTTATCCATGCAAGTGGTTTTTTTGTTTATTTAATTATTAATAAATTTATGTCTTTTTAGTTAAGAAATATTACGTAACCGGATTAATTCCTTAAATGAGTTTATGTCATGTGCTTGATTTAGCAATTTGTTAGGGTTAAGAAAACTGATATCAAGTCCGGAAAGAGTCCTCACTCTACTCAAAGCAACGTAAGCTTGACCTTTGCAAATAAGTTTCTACTTAAATCTACAACTGCTGGGTCTAAAGTTGTGACCTGTAGTTTATGCACCGTCACTGCCCAGCATAAAATTAAGGGAAACATTCGTCGCTCAATCTTGCCTTTACCACGTAAAGCATCAAATTCTGTAGCACCGTAGCACGAGGCTGGATCCAGACTCCAATACCAGGTAGGTTCCCTGTTATAATTGTGTTATCGAGCTCCACAAATACCGCTTGTGGAAGTTTTCCTGGCTTCAACTGCTTTCTGCGTAGTGGTAATGCTACAAGTTTGGCATTGCCCCATTCGGAGACTGCCACTTGCCTCTCGTCCAGCTGATTTCTTTAAGAATCAATAAACTGCCACTGTGTTCGCAAAAATACATTGATTGCATGGGTAATTACTTCAATTAATACAAAAGATTTTTTTCCTATTAAACGGCAATTTTATATTTAAAGACTTTTTTATATAAAATATATTTAGAATCAATATTTTTATTATAATCAGTGATTAAAATCCTTAATTTTGATACCCAACTCGATATGCTTGGCATAAAAAAACATGTAATTCTTTTTTTTGTTCCATTTAATATTAAGTTATATACATATTTAGAATCAGTGTTTAAAATCCTTCATTTTGATATCCCACTCGATATGCTTGGTAGAAATTTATTTCTTCATATCTCACAATATGGCGTCATACATCCGCCATTTAGGATTTTTTAAAATGTCACCTATCTAGTAGCAGTTGGGCAATTAATTCAAATCTAACGATACCTCAAATGTGAAAATCCGTTCAGTGGTTCTGGAGATACTAGGTAATAAAGAATAATACATACAAGATAGGAGCTAAAAACATAACCCTCCTGGCAGTCGGGTAATTAAACTAAATTTAAGTTAAGTGTATCTGAAGGACAGAACATAATATGACAGTTTAGTCCTGTCAAATTAGTCTGCGCCTGACATAAATTGATGTATTTTTGATCACCATGTTTATAATCGCATCTAAACTGTCTATGGAATATCGTAATTTGACAGGATTAAACTAAAATGTTATATTCTATCCTTTTGTTAATGAAATAGAGAGAACAATATGGACATAACTTAAAATTAGTATAGTTTGTGAGCAATAGTAACGGCGCCATTGTTGCGATAACGCGAACCACATTCCGCGTGCTCTCATTTACTCCTAGCCTGACGTCTCACTATATGACAAAGAGCACACGAAGTGAAGTTCGTGTTCTCGTGACAATGCTATCCGTAGCATTACTGTGTTATTGTTACTGACATAATGAATAATGGCCCTTAACTTTGCGATTGTAAAGACCCTAGTATAGTTTTCTATTCAAATGTAGGCGAATGAGACAATTAATTGGATTAATCTAGACCAGCAGTGTAATATGCACACTATCAGTAACAGTGGATTTTATTTTGACAGTTCAACAACATTCATTGGGCTGTTTACGTTGTTTAGCAGACAGATTTTTCGTACATATGGAGCAATGGATTTAAATGGAATGGAAGCCGTGCGGAGGACGGGTCTGAAAAGTTGTGTTGCGATGTGTGCCGCCAAATCTTGTTATGTCGGGATTTTGCTCGTGAAGGGTCTCCAAATCAATCTCCCTCAGGCGCAGCTTCGTAAGTCATGTTGTTGGGTTTATCATTGCATCACCTTTTTATTTTATTTTTTTTTCGGGGTGGAAATCCTCATAGGATGTCCGCCGCCCTAGGGTGGGCGACGGGGTCTGTCAGACTTTTACTGACTAAAACCACCCCGGTGTCTCTTCTATCACGAGCGCGCGTGGGGCCGCGGGAGTCTAAATTCTTCCGCAGCCCCACACTCTCGTCCTGGCCCGGTCTGTCCGGGCCTCGTCTCCGGCACGGGGTAGTGGGGTGTTAAGCTACCCCGTGCATCGCCTCAGAGGCGCACGCTGACACTCGCGCGCGCCACCGCCGCGGGGTCCATCGAATAGGGGGCGGGGACTTCCCCATGTCCCTCGCCCCTGGACCCATTCATGGGGGGCGGAAGAGGGCGTTATCCGCCCTTCTTCGGCGCCCGGTGCGTCTTCTGCGGCCCGGGAAGGGAGTTGAGATCTCCCTCTCCCGTTCCACAGCTTCCTTCTGCGACATCACGTCCTCGCAGAAGGACACCACCGCGTCCCACGACTCTGCGCTGCCGGCCATCCTCCGCACTACTGCCGGCAGCGTCAGGTCGCCTCCTACTTCATTTGTGAGGACACGGCGCTGCTCCTCCCAAGCTATACACTCGGAGAGCGTGTGCTGCGCCGTATCCTCCCCGCATTGGACGCAGTGGTGGCACCGAGCGTCCGGCTCCCTGCCTAGGCGACACAGGTACTTGCCAAAGCAGCCGTGCCCCGACAGCACCTGCGTCACCCTGAACGACAGGGAGCCGTGCCTTCTCCCGAGCCAGTCGTCGAGTACTGGCCGGATCGCCTCGACGGTAGCGAGGCCGGCGGTAGGGCGCATAAGCCTCTGCCGCCAGTCCGCCACCAGGACCTGACGGAGCTCCTCTCGGCGCAGCTCGATCTGCCGCTGCGCCGGACTGGAGCCCCGTGTCCGCTCTTCCTCACGCCATCGGTATAATGACGCGAGTACTTTCGCCTCTAGGTCCCAGGGCGGGGATCCGGCCAGGACGCAAGCCGCCTCGTAGGAAATCGTGCGATACCGCGGACGACCCTGACGGCCATCGCCCTCTGCGGCTTGCGCAGAATGGCGAGTGTTCCGGCCGTCAGGTCCATCGCCCACACAGGGGCCCCATACAGGGCCATGGACCGCACGATTCCCACGTATAACCGCCTACAGGCGGCGCTCGGGCCCCCATGTTGGGAAGCAACGTTGACAGCGCGCCTGCTGCACCCATCAGCTTGGGCGCCAGCCGCCGGAAGTGGGGTCCGAATTCCCATCGGCTGTCGAGCACCAATCCCAGATACTTCATGGTGGACTCGACAGCTATCCGGGCACCACTGACCACGATATGTGATCCCGGCGCCGGCGCACGCCGGGGGCCATGGAAAACCATGGCCTCCGACTTGTCAAGGGCCACCTCCAGGCCCAGGCGCCGGATGCGGGTCACCACCTGTGACACCGCAGCCGTGGCTATCAACGTCGCTTCCCTGTGCGAGCTCCCCCGGGCAGTGACAAGCGTGTCGTCCGCATAACACGTCAAGTCGGCGCCCGACGGGAGCTCGCCTCTCAGCACCCAGTCGTAGCCGATATTCCACAGGAGCGGTCCCAAGACCGATCCCTGTGGAACACCGCACGACATTTGGTGCCGACCGGCACCGTCACGTCCCCGATAGATGACGCATCTATCCTCCAGATAAGCCCCTACTATGCGGCGGAGGTAGGGAGGCACCCGATGGTATTTCAGGGCCTCCCTAATACAGCTCCAGGGTAGGGTGTTGAAGGCGTTGGAAATGTCTAAAGACACCGCCAACACCACCCCACCCCGGGATACCGTATCCTCCGCCAGGGCTCTCACGCGCATGATTGCGTCTATGGTGGAGCGCCCCCGACGAAAACCGAACTGGTTGTCGTCCAGGTTCGGCCCGTCTCCGCACAAGTGGCCGACGAGGCGATCTGCGATTATACGCTCAAAAAGTTTGCCCGCCTCGTCGAGCAGCACTATGGGCCGATACGCGGACGGCGAGTCCGCGGGGCGCCCCTCCTTCCTGAGCAGGACCAGCTTCCCCTCCTTCCACACACTGGGAAACTGACCCTGCCCGAAGCATGCCGTGAAGAGCCCCCTCAGCTGGGGCTCTAGCTCCTTCAGAGCCAGGACGAGAGCTCGGCCAGGAACTCCGTCGGGTCTGGGCGCTTTATTCTTGGCCCGGAGTCGCGACACGGCCGCTCCCGTCTCTGCTTGCGTCACCTCGGGGACATCGGTGCCCTCCTCTTCTGGAGAGTCTGTGGCTGAGGGTGAGACCATCGCCGGGGGAACATGTCCCGCCCGCTCAGGGAAGAGGGTGGATACCACCGCCTCTAGCAGCTGGGGTTGCATACTTTGCACCAGTGGGGGCGCCCAGGGACGCAACTTGCCCCGTACCCAACGGTAGGGGCGCCCCCACGGGTCCCGATCTAGGGACCCCAGCAGCTCTTCCCTGGCCCGCGACTTAGAGTCGTCGATGGCCAGCCACAGAGTCTCCTGGGCCGCGCGGTACACCCCATACCGCGCGGCTTCCTCGACGGGATCCCGTCGACGTCGTCTCCGGTAGCGCGTGTACTGGCGGCGAGCCGCAACGCACTCGACGCGCAACCGCGCAAGGTGGTCGCTCCACCAGTACACGTTGCGCCTTGCGGACTGTTGGCGGACGCGGGGCATGGACGCGTCGCAGATCTGCGTCATCGCCCCGCGAAACCGCAGCGCCTCCGCTTCGACGTCGACGGGGCCGTCCGTCGCCGACTCCCAAATCCAGGACTGGACTATGGCAGCTTCCTCGAGTAGTTCCCTGTCGAGGCGCTTCAGCGCCCAGCGCGGGCCGTCGTTAATCGGGGCTCTTGGATGGCGGCCGCTCGCGGTCTGGGCGGAGACGTCGAACCGGATATACCGATGGTCAGACAGCGTCTCCACCTCCACGGCGACACGCCAATCATGGACACGGCTGGCGACAGAGGGGCTAGCGAAAGCAACGTCTACTATCGACCCGCCCCTCTGCCGCACGCACGTGTATACAGAGCCCCGATTCAGGACGACCAGACCGGTCGTTACCACCCACTCCGCTAGCACCTCGCCCCGAGGGTCCGTGACCGGAGATCCCCACGCCGATGACTTGGCGTTGAGATCCCCGAGCACTAGAACGGGACGAGGGTGATAGCGGCCTACGACGGCGCCCAACTCATCATTGCATCACCTCGCTCAACTGCCGTCTTTTTTTTTTTTTTACTTATTATAAACCAGCGCTTGACCGCAATCCTGCCTGATGGTAAGCAGTGACGCAATCGTTGATGGTAAAGCGCACTAGTTTATTAAGAGCCTATTCACTCTAGCCTTGAAGACACACAAATTGTAGTCCGACGGAAACACCGCCGCTGGCAAACTATTCCAGTCCCTCGATGTACGCGGTATAAAGGAGGAGGCGAAACGCTTCGTCCGGATTGTAGTGGTGTTAACAACGTAAGGGTGGAAACCAGCCGTACGACGGGTCGTCCGCTGGTGGAACGGAGATGGGGGAATTAAATCATGCAATTCCCTCGCACACTCCCCGAAATGCATCCTATAGAACACCGAAAGGCTGGCTACTCTACGCCTGTGCTCTAGGCTTTGGAGACCAACTCGAGTTAGATCAGGGTCACCAATCAGCCTCTTTGCACGTCTCTCCACTGAATCCAAGTGGCCAGGTGACACTTGGCAGCACCAGCCCAAATGTGGCTGTAGTACTCCACACACGAACGGACCTGTGCTTTGTATAACATTAGAAGCTGCCCAGGTGTGAAGTACTGCCGGACCTTTGCGATAACGCCAAGTTTCCTGGCAGCCACCTTGGCCTTGGTCTTCCTTCCTATTTACTTAGTTTTTTTGAGAGAAGAGGCTTTTAATAAAGTAGCGCGCTTTACTTTCAACGATTGCATCACTGCTTACCATCAAGCGGGATGGCGTTCAAGCACTAGTTGATGAGTGATTCTAACTGATAGTAATAGCAATTAGGGTACAGAACTAACAAAAACTTTTCACAGCGCCATATTAGTGGCTAACTGCTAGTGGCCGGACTTAGTTGAAGCACGTTATTAATGGATCTCAGCTTAATAACCTTACAACACGGGTGATAAATTGATCAACGTGAAACACTCAGATTAAATTCCTATCTTTGGTAACTAGAAGACTAGGTTGGGTCACAAAGTAGACTAATGACCTTTTGAAAGCCGAATACCTAAATCCACTGGATACGGTAGCACTGAACCGGACAGAGTAATGGTGCTGGGGGGAGGGGGCTTGTGTCGCTGGACATAAGCCAAAAAAAGAAAAGATCTTCCCCAAACATCGCCACTTTAGCCGACAAAAAAGCCAAAATAGGGCGACCGCTGAAGCGGCATTTTTTGACGGAAATGATACTAATACATTTTCATCACCACTGCTCTCAAAAAGGTAAAGGCAAGTTAACCCTCCCCCTTACCTACCCTCTGCCCGGAAGCAATTTTTTTATCAGGTCCAAATATACAATATGTAAAGAACACCTCGTCCGACACACGAAACACGTGTCCAGTATTTTTAATTAAAGAATCTATGGGCAAAATTTCAAAACGATATCATGAAAAACCACAAAATTATTAGCTTCTTACCCTACTTGGCTTTCCCGACAAAAATAATTATGGTCCACGCTCCACTCAGGCGGGTGAGCGGGGCATTGACCTCTGGCGTCAACTGCACCGTGCGCGCTCGGTAACCACATTGCAATAATTTTTAAATGTATTTGGGAAAAAATATAACATGGTGTAAAAAATATTGATATCGATTCAGTTGCGTAGTTGTATATTCAGGTTTCTCATAGACAAAAATAACGTTGTATATTTTTTATTATAAACTCTTGCTTGACTGCGATAACGCTTGCTACTAAGCAGTGAAGCAATCGTTGATGGTAAAGCGCGCTAGTTTATTAAGAGCATAATCACACACAAAAACTGAGTGAATATGAAGGAAGACAGCAGTTGAGCGAGGTGAGACGACCTATGATGCTGCGGCAGAGGGAGATTGATCTGGAGACCCTCCACGACCAAACCTTCGACACAACAACATTTGGCGCAACGTACCCGGTACACATCGCAATACAACTGCTCAGACCCATTCTCCGTACAGCTTCACCAGACATCATACCGGAACACGACGTATCGCTTGGCGGCAAGACTCTGTCTGGTGAGTGATAAATTCTGCCGGCAGCCGATGTTATTGTCTATCACCAAGAACGAGATATTTTTACAAGTATGTTTCCACCTTCATGTTTACATTGGCCAACAAACATAGCCCTGCAAGAGACAACAAAGCACAATAAAAGCGATGGAGTGTCATTAATCTCATAAGCTTTATACACTCTGCAGATCTAATGGATTTCCTTTTGTTTTCTGAGTAGCTGCGGCTCTAATCCTTTCTTTAGACTGAGAAAGACTAACACAATAGTATTCTTACTATAGCTAGAATAAACCACACAAGGGACCTTGCCAATGTCATATTGTTTTCTGATGTATAGAAGATCTCGTTGGCCGGGAAAATTGGTTTGAAGTCTCCAGTAAATATTTACAGCGATCTTTTTCTTACGTCGTGTTGTAGGTTTTTGGTTTATCTCTAGGTATATACAGTATGTTAAATAACAGAGGGCGTTCCCTTAAACTCGTTAATATATATCATTACTTAATAGATTAAAATAAAAATATCAGCATAGAAAAATAAGCAAAAAAAAATCCGAATAAAAAAAAATTCTAATTGGAAATAAATTTGAAACCTCCTGTTTTAAATCAAAATAGTAGTCGTCATGTATAAATAAATTGCGACGTTGCCGTCTTTCATGTTCGCGTGTACAGTGTGTTTCTTTTACATGTCAATTTAAAATTTTTATTGAATATTTTCTTATTGGAAAAAAATTTAAAACATTTTGTTTTCGAATGGAAATATTGTTTTTAGCATGTATGTATGCTATACTATTTCGGGTTAACGGGAACGCCCTCTGTTAGTTAACATACTGTATGTATACTAAAATAAATATAATAAAAAAAATAGACTATAATATATCACATTAGGTTGTATTTGTATAACTGCAAATAATATTAAAAATAAACATGTTAAATATTTTCCCTATGTATATAAAATTAACAATGAAATTTAGTTTCATTTTAAACTACGAATAAATAGGTGACAATTGTGCCGATTTCGTTCTTCACCAACTAAATTTAAGTTCAGTGCATTTTTTCTTTCTCTTTCTTTAAGAAAAGGACAGAAGATATTGATATAGTCCTGTCAAATTAAGATACTCCATGAACATTTTAGACATGGTCAAAAACAGCGCGACTAAAATTACGTCAATTACTTCAAGCGCTGACTGATGACAGCCTCTGTGGCGTAGCGGTAGCGAACGCGGCCGCTGCGCAAGGAGGCGCGGGTTCGATCCCCGCACAGTGCAAATATTTGTATGCATGAATATTTGCACTGGTCTGGTCGTGCTTCGGAAAACACGTTAAGCCGTTGGTCCCGGTTGTCATACGAACATCTAATGGCAGTCGTTACGGGTTGTTGGACCCCTTAAAAGTCCAACAATTGGTCTAACTGCAATGCTTCGATATCGCCTGGTTTGTGGAGGTCAGACGGCACTCATCATCATCATCATCAACAACCATTTTTTTTATCGTCCCACTGCGGGGTACAGGTCTCCTCTCATACAGAGAAGGATTGAGCGTAATCACCACGCTTGCTCAATGTTGGTTGGCGATTTCAGACTTAAAGTCCAGGTTACCTCAAGATGTTTTCCTTCACCTTCAGTCATTAGTGTCCAAGATATACTTAGAAAGTAAGTACATATAACTTTAGAAAAGTTACATTGGTACTTGCCTGACCTGGAATCGAACCCGCGCACTCATACTTGAGAGACTGGTGTTTCAACCACTAGGCCACCACGACCAAATATCAAAGATTAGGCAAAATCAGCAGTTAGACTGGTAAAGCGGACCCCAGACTCCAAAGCCGAAAAAGCTTCGGATGCGACTGGGATTAACGCTGAGATGATGATGATGATGCCTTCAGGCACTGCCTAATTTTGTTTAGCGAACATGTCGCAATATTATTCTAACTAAAACACCCTCCGAGGTAAGTAGGTAGCATATTATACCGCTCTCACACAGACAACAAATTAACTTATTCTAATAGTTAGAAGTCTTCTCTGGAAAGTTTAAATACGTTTACTTGTACAAAATACATGCATACTCTGAAGTCACGGCACAAGTTTCTCTTCACAATGTAAGCCCTGAACTACATACCCACGTGTTTAGGATCGAAGAATCTAATAAAACTTTACATAAAAACTAAATTGTGCACTTTTTTGTTGTGAAAAGTACCGTTCAGCGGCATGGTGTCAGACTGGACGCTGACGCAAACGTAGTTAGGAATAGGTTAGCAAGCAAACGACGCAATTTTTTTAACTTGAATCTTTACCCATAATTTTGGTTTAAATATCAAACTAATGTTTCGGGTTTCGCATAGGTATACAAAATTAATGTTGTATACGGTCGAATTGAGAAACCTCCTCCTTTTTTAAGTCGGTAAAAAGATAGACATTTTATTTTTTTTAACTTAACTACAATCCCGCCTGATGGTAAGCAGTGATGCAATCGTTGATGGTAAAGCGCACTAGTTTAGTAAGCCTATTCACTTAAAAAACTTAGGAATAGGAAGGATGACGGCAGTTGAGCGAGGTGATGCAATGTTAAACCCAAGACCAACACGGCCAAACGATGCTGCGCTAGAGGGAGATTGATCTGGAGACTCTCCACGACCAAACTCCCGACACAACAACATTTGGCGCATCGTACCCGCCATACATCGCAACACAACTGTTCAGACCCGTCCTCCGTACAGCTTCACCAGACATCATGCCGGAACACGACGAATCACTTGGCGGCATGATTTTGTCTGTGGGTGGTATCATCCGCCGGCAGCCGATGCTATGGCCTACCACCGAGAAAATTAAATTATTGATGTTAATGTCCTAAACTTACTTCTTGTTGAGTGAGTTTTCAATTAAAATTTAACACTTACATTTTAATTGAATTGTAATGTAAAAACTACATTGAATGTATAATAATATATAGTAACTATATTAATAATATTATGTTAAATCGTACGTAATATAATCTCTGGAACTACCAGTCTTTTTGCAGTTGATAACCCAAATCATGAGGCAGGTTACATCAGGGAGCTACCCTTATTTGATTTTCATAGTGCTCAATAAATGTTAGGCAAAATGGTAAAGTATAAAGCTGAAACCATATAAATATAGAGGAATGGGTCACTAATTACCTAGATAGAAAAATCTAAAAATATTTGTAGGGGTAATACAGTAAACAGATTTACAGGTTGAAACGACAGCAGTCATTATCATCATCATCATCTCGGCGTTAATCCCAGTCGCATCCGCAGCTTTTTCAGCTTTGGAGTCTGGGGTCCGCTTTACCAGTCTAACGGCTGATTTTTGGCTAAACTTCGATATTTTTCCGTGAAGCGGCTGGCGTCTGACCTCCACAACCCGACGGCGATATCTAAGCATTGCAGTTAGACCAATGGGCTCCAACAACCCGTAACTACTGCCACTAGGTGTTCGTATGGCAACTGGGACCAACGGCTTAACGTGCTTTCAGAAGCACGACCAGACCAGTGCAAATACTCACATTCATGCATACAAATATTTACACTGAGCGGGGATCGATCCCGCGCCTCCTTGCGCAACGGCCGCGTTCGCTACCGCTACGCCACGGAGGCTGTCATAACGACACCAGTGGCTGGTAAAATATGGTAATATTTTAACCCCATGTGTCATCTTAACCTGTGGGTTTCAACAGAGCTGATCTTGTTAGTTATAATGTCTCCACTTATCACAAAAATTTCACAAAATAACACGCAGTATAAAAATATACTAAGTGCTTATGACACAAATCCCAAGCCCTATCAGAACACCAGCTGTGACATTTACTTTTTAAATGTCGAATCATTATGCTGAGATTGGAGCCTTTTAGCCTCGTAATGGACTTTCTGTTTTTTGTTACATGTTTATATATGTACTAGCTTTCCGCCCGCGGCTTCGCCCGCGTAAATTTCGGTTATATCGCGCTTTTTAGATTTTCCTCGGGAACATCAAATTTTTCTGGGATAAAAGGTAACCTATGTGCTTTCTCAGGGTCTAAAGATTGTGTGCTTTCCGCCCGCGTCTTTGCCCGCGTGGTGTTCGGTTATATCGCGCTTTTTAGATTTCCCTCGAGAATATCAATGTTTTCCGGGATAACAGGTAGCCTATGTTTTTTGTCAGGGTCCAAAGATTGTCTGTGCCAAATTTCATCAAAATCGGTTGAGAGGTTTAGGCGGGAAAGCGTAACAGACAGACAGACAGAGTTTCTTTCGCATTTATAATATTAGTATGGATATGTTTTTATTTTTAATTGTTACATGCTTTTTATTTATGTTTGCTTGCTTGCTTGCTTGCTTGCTTGCTTGTTTGTTTGTTTGTCCGTCTCTAACTGTTTGGACTACGAGTGAGCGGCTCATTACTGTAAAATGTCCCACCGTTTTCATACCTTCTTTCGTTTTTTTTTTCTAAGAATATCGAACTAAAAAGTTGAAAATAAATATAGTTTAAAAAAACTAAAAAAAAAACTTGCTATTAAAGAATATCAAACTAAAAAGTTAAAAATAATTTAAAAAAATAAAGCGTTAAGCGATATACAAAAATTATGGCACAAAACGCCTCACGCTTTTTTTTAAATTATTTTTAACTTTTTAGTTTGATATTCTCGAAAAGCATGTTTTTTTTTTAGTTTTTTAAACTATATTTTGTTTAACTTAGTTTAGTTTTCTGAGCTTTCTCTACGATTTACAATTTCTTCAGATGTTTTTGACATTGACTATAATACCCCCTAAGATATATTGCCACATCCACAAACATTCTCTTCTTGCTACAGCTGATGCTGTTACTGATTTTGTTAAAAATTAACTGGAATAAGGTTTGTTTACACTCAAAGATATGTTGCCACATCCACAAACATTCTCTTCTTAAATATTACCTAAACTGATGTTGTTAGTGATTCCGGTAGAAATTAACCTGAACAGGGTTTTTGTTTACACATTCTTCAAACACTTTTGGCACAGACTATACCCCAAAGATCTATTGCCGCATCCACAAAACATCTCTTAATTTATACTTGGGAAAACATCAACAAAGTTGAGGAGTATGTTACAAAATGTGAGTAAGCAGCTTTGATTACTTTCTGTTTTGTATTCACAGGACACTGACCCTGTTTGCCTCAAGACTCACGGATACTGGCTATACGGTTTTGGCAAGACTAGGATTTGTTGACTGTGTGTATAGAATAATAGATAACAAACGAGATGTTTCAGAAATGTATGGAGCCTGGGCCAGCACATTGTACAATTAAAGCTAGGTTAAGTTATCGTTTCCGCAGAAGAACCAAAGTCACCGACATAGCTCTGCGAGTCGCTAAACTTAAGTGGCAATGGGCAGGGCACATTGCTCGTAGAACCGATGGCCGATGGGGCAGCAAGGTTCTGGAGTGGCGGCCACGTACTGGAAGACGGAGCGTAGGGAGACCCCCAACAAGGTGGACCGATGACCTGGTGAAGGTCGCGGGAAGCCGATGGATGCGGGCAGCACAAGACCGGTCATCGTGGAAAGCCTTGGGGGAGGCCTTTGTCCAGCAGTGGACATCTATAGGCTGAGGAAGGAAAGTTACGCTATAGTTAACTGTTTTTAATGTTAATTTCCTATATTTTGGCTTAGTTTTTATATAGATTCAATTTAACTCGGCCAAGGAGTGCAACACAACTACTAATAAATATGGTGGTTTGACAGTGACATTTGATTGACGCGCCATATATTTAGATATATCTATCGTATCTATATTATCTACCATATGACTGTGAAAAAAAACAAAACATGAATTCCGAACATACGGGGCCCATTAAATAAACACAAGCAACTCAAATCAACACTCGACACGAACACAACGGGAAAATAGAACTGTCAAAGTAGCCAATTATCAAACCGTCAAACGTCATAACCACTGTCATATATATATAAAGGGTTATCTCACTAAAAAACGTTTAAAATAATTAATTATATATACACACATCAAAAGTGTCTAGGGATCAACATATATTTTTGCAATAACTTTTCTCCTGATTGATATTAATTAAAATTTTCTTTAAGGATTCGTCAAATAAAGTGTTTTCGTTTGTCACAGTAACGATAAACCAAGTCACCTTTGCATTAATAAAGAAATTTGCCATTTTCCTAATAAAGGGATATTTGACATTTGAACCACTAACACAAAAGTTCGAAAAAAAGACTGAAATAACAGTTTTCTCTAAAATTTTATTGGGTAGCTTAAACAATTAATAATCCGTGTTTCTACCGCGAACACTAACAACACAAGAACATCGGTTTGGCATACTCAAAATGAGTTCATCCAAATCACGCTGTGGAATGGCCCGCCCATGTTCGTTGCAACAACAAAAAAAGGTCTTCTTGCGACTGGATACCCTCCATATTCGGCAGAGCTCTTCTCTGTAGCATATCCCATGCATGCTCAATCGGGTTCAAGTCTGGCGACTGAGCAGGCCAGGGCAGGACATTGATGTTAGCTGCGGCGAGAGTCTGTCTTACAACTCTTGCGGTGTGCGGTCGTGCATTATTATGCATTAACTGAAATAAGGGACCGATTTGCACTTGTAGAGGAACGATGACGTCTGATACAATCGTTTCAGCATAAATTTGAGCGTTGAGGTTGCCTCTGATCCAAATCAACTCAGTTCTTCCGCCGATCCAAATACCCGCCCATACCATGATGGTTCCACCACTATAAGGATGGACTTCCTGGCAGGTTTTTAATCGCTGTTGGCGTCCAGGGGTTCTCCAGTGTCGTATACGTCTTGTATCCGGTCTCATACCAAAACGAGACTCATCAGAAAAGCACACGAAACGCCATTGTTCTTCTGCCCAATTTCTGTGTTCAAGAGCCCATTGATATCGAATCCTACGATTGTGCATTGCTATGGGTGGTACCCGTAGCGGTCTTCGGGAATGAAGGTTCACTTCATGCAAGCGGTTTCTGACTGTTTGGTCGCTAATTAAGTTCCCTGAAGAGTGATGAAGCCTCACGGCTAACATCATGGCGGTTATTGTTGGAGCTCTTCGAGTTAAGATTTGAATGTATCGGTCTTGTCTCCGTGTGGTGCAGCGATACCGTCCTCCATGGCGCTCAGCCACGGTACCAGTGCTTCAGTAACGTGTCCAAAGTCGACTGATAACACTCTGACTTGTATTCAGAGCTAAAGCCACAGTACGTTGCCGGGAACCAGCTTCTATCGTTCCCAAGGCTCTGAGCATTTCTTCCCTGCTTAAATGACGTCGCCGCTCCATAATAACGTTGGTTTTAATCAGTAGTAGGGAAACAGTAGCACTAATAATGTCTTCAATGCGTTGTATGTTTTTATAGGGAAAATATTGACAGCTGATTTTCATCTTTTACTCGAATTTGATTCACAGTTCCTGATTCAAATTATGAAATGCACCAAAAAGGATCCATATAAATTTATAAAATCATAAATTTATTACAAAGCCACATCTCAATCTCAAGAAATCCGCATAAAAATGCTTGATCCCTAGACACTTTTGATGTGTGTACTTGTATTTTTATTCAAATTAATTTAGTAGTATTTTTATGAAAATCTTTTATTTTTTCCTTTTTATCTATATAGCGTACATAGTGATGGCCCAAAATGAAACGTCTCCTTTATATATGTTTTTAAGAGGAGTGGTACCAAAGTGCTGACGGTGCTTTTTGTGTATATAATCATCGCTGTTCTCAAAATTGTGAAGAAAATTATCGGGAGGAAACTAAGGTAAACCTGAAATTTCCACACCATTAAAAAAAATATTTATTTTCATTGTGCCCAACCGCTAACCGATATGTATGAAATTTGGTTCACATTTGGTTTATAAACAGGAATAATACATAATAATATTTATAGTGATATTTCCATGGTAAATCGGACACCAGACTCTTTTTTTTAATATGGCATCTCGTAGTTGACCTTGAGAGGTCGTGGCTACTTAACCGGACAATCCTGTGGCTGCCTTAAATGAATTTAAAGCCTCCAGCTAGGACTACTTCAAACTAAGCGAAGGGCACCTGGCTCCGAGGTTCGTATCCCACGGTTGTGGGGTACGAACCTCGGCTTAGGGTGTCGCTGGAGATAATAGCAAGGGACGGCTGGAACGAATTTTATTTTTAGTTCGGTTTGATGACCGCGGCGTTTCCTAGTACTAGCTTTGAGAAGAAACGCCGAAACAAACCCAGAGATAGTAAGGAATTCATATTTACTGGCTCAGGTGCGGCGCGGGTTGGCCTTCATCGGACAAGCGAAGCTGAAAAAGCTTCGGATGAGACTGGGATTAACGCTGAGTTAATGATGATTTTTAGGTACCTAATAAGCAATTTTTGACTACAGATATGATAATAGATTGAAGTGGATATCACACCACCAGCTTTTGATAACAGATTTTCAATAACATTTTTTTCAAATATACGTGAATTGTTGAGAATAGCGAAATTGATGTTAACCCTCCAACTCGGGACGTGAACACATGTGTGCACGCTTAATTTTACTGCCTTCCACTCGGGACATGAACACATGTGTGCACGTGTGCATGTGTGCTGTCAAGTCTAACAACGGGTTATAATAATGTTTTGTCTTTTTCTTGACATATGATGTCTATGAGAAAGAAAAGGAGAAAATATTGCTCTTGAATTTAGTACCTGGACCCCGTACTCAAGCCAGTAAAAAAACAAAGAAATCTGTCTACAAAGTTTGTCCTTGGAAGCGTGTGAACCAAAATTTCGGTGCTCTTTTGTTTTTGGGTATTTTTGGTGTATTTTTGAGAATAAAAAGGTATGTATTGTTATTTTATTATAGTTTATAACCAGAAGAAGCATACAAATATATAATTTATGGTGTAAAAGTAAAGGCAAGTAAATAAAATGTGTTCGAAATTGTTACTGGGCTTTCGTGCTGAGAATTATAATTGGTATCTTGTGTACGCCATTTATGTAAGCTATTGTATTTATTTCGCAATCAGTAAAAAAATGCATTCCTTGTTTATTCCTCAACAAAACCTGAAAGTTTCAATGAAAAATAGTGCCCCATAACATAATAGGAGGGAAAAGTCCAAACTATTGCGATTTCGGTTATTTCTGCCGCCGCCATGTTCGCGAGCGCAAGCGAGTACGTCAAATGTGAACATCTGCGAGCGGGAGGGACTGTAGTTGTTTATCGTTGGGCCTTGTCATGGTGGCTTATAGGCTGAAACACCAGCCTCTCAAGTATGAGTGTGCAGGTTCGATTCAAGCAAGTACCAATGTAACTATTCTAAGTTATATGTACATTTTAAGTATTTCTTGGACACCAATTACTGATTACAAGGTTAAGGAAAACATCTTGAGGAAATTTGGACTTGAAGTCTGAAATCGCCAACCCGCATTGAGCAAGCGTGGTGATTATGCTCAATTCTTTTCTGTATGAGAGGAAACCTGTGCCCAGCAGTGGGACGATAAAAAGTTTGATGATGCTGATGAGTCTGATTGTTGACTAAAATAACGTACACATTTTATAATTAGAAATGGGTATATCCCATCTATTTTTGAAGGAATATTTCAGTTGAAAGCCCTTAATGGACCGAAACTTTTCGAATCCATAAAAAGTTTCCATTTAGGTATGGGTTTTAAAACGTTCACTCGAACGAGTTCACGCAGTTCTGTTTTTGTTCAGAGGTGAATGACATGAACATAAACTTAAAATGAATTATACGTTGATAGCGTCTGAAGAATAGTAAATAAACAACATTTTTTTATTGCATTTGTTTCTAAGTTTTTTTTTATTGTTGTTTATTATAATCTGGTGCTTGTCCGCAATCCCGCCTGATGGTACTAAAATGTAACACTGCATTCTTTTTTAAAACTACTGCTTGACTGCAATCCCGCCTGGTGGTAAGCAGTGATGCAATCGTTGATGGTAAAGTGCGCTAGTTTATTAAGAGCCTATTCACTCTAGCCTTGATGCCACTTAAATTGTAGTCCGACGGAAACAAATGCGGACAAATTGTTCCAGTCCCTCGATGTACGCGGTTTAAAAGAGGAGCCGCAACGCTTCGTCCGGATCGTAGTGGTGTTAATAACGTAAGGGTGGAAACTCGCCGTACGACGGGGCGTCCTATGATGGAACGGAGATGGGGGAATTAATTCAGGCAATTCCCTCGCACTCTCACCAAAATGCATCCTATAGAACACCGACAAATGAACGGCGCACAGACTAATGGGTACTAATTCATTAGCTTTTTTTTTAAAGTAAAATCTGCTTTAGCTATGTTGAGCACTTTTAATTTGTTGGAAGTGGGAAAAGCGTTGAATTCGCGTGAGCGTGGGCGACTCGTAGGCAGTTTAGGCGACACTGTGATAGTTTTTTGTTTTTTACTTTTTGTATATTCCGTGTTTTTTAATGATTTCAGTTTTCACTTCTGTCGGTCCGTCCCACCATTGTGTTTTTTAAACCGTACTAATATAACGATAACTTTACTAAAAAAAGATTTTTCATAAAGGATAAGTCAACAAATGAATTACGAGCATGTGAAGGCTAAGGCGCACGATATGGTGTGGCTAGATGCTTATGAACTTTTGGCCACAGTCATCGGTATTTACTTTTTTATACGTTTTTTATAGATTCGTTGCTCATGTAGTCGTCAGCACCGCAGCAAGAGGCGACTCACAACGTTGGTTTCGGCACGTGGTTTAAGTACCTTTAACATTATAGTGACCTCTATGATTTATGAAATATTTCCGTGTTCGCGTCTTGTGCTTCATTAGGAATAATTTGTTCTTAAAAAAAAAATAGCCCCACACTGGGAATTACTCCTATATCGTATGACATACGCAAACAGCCAAAAAGAGCCAGACCCGGAACAACTACCTGGAGGCCCTACAAATATTTGTTCGGTGCGGGCATCGAACCAGCGACACGCAACGCAGCAGTTGATCGCTCAGTCACTGCACCATATCGTATATTAATTCAAAATTTATATAACACCTATTGCTACTAATTAATTTGAACAGAATAACAAGCATGTCTATGTAATTAACACTCAATCGTGGAAACGATTGTGCAAACATTGAATACAACGGACAACGGACAACGGAGAACAAATATTAGCACGTTTTGTTTAAAATGTACAGTGTTATGAGAGTGTGGTTTGCAGTGATTGGGGCAATTAATTAATTAAAATAACTAAAATGTAATATGAACTGCAATCTTTTTTTGTTCAATTATAATCTAGTGCTTGAACGTAATCGCACCTGATGGTAAGCAGTGATGCAACCGTTGATGGTAAAGCGCGCTAGTTTATTAAGAGCTTATTATATGCACTCTAGACTAAGACTCTTAAATTGTAGTCAGACGGAAACACCGCCGCTGACAAATTGTTCCATTCCCTCTATCTATGTAAAAACAGCATGTGCAGCTATTCTAAAGTCAATAGGTAGGTAAGGCAAAACTTGAATTGAAATTGACATACACAGCATAAATACTGACCCAGTTCACAACTCATGCGTTGCAAATACTGTCTTAAAATACTTTATAGGCAACAAATTACAAAAATGCCAAAACATTGTAGCCTGAAGGTGTAGAAATAATTGGGTGAACTTGATTATACAGACACGTTGTATGTTAAATTGGTAATTTTTCCTTTAATTTTATAGTTAGTATAGTATTATTTCAATAAGAATTTAACTGTAATCCGCTGTTTGCTTAGTCTGGAGATGGCCTGAAACACAGGTTTTTATTAACCTAGCTCAGGTAGATCGCCACAAGCTATGATGTCAGTACCAATACATAGAGATTTCAAAATTTTGTAAAATAAATTAGTGTTTATTATAAATATTTAAGACTATCGTTAAAAATATGGTACTACTAAGTATTTATAAGGCTGTAAATGTACTACATTGTAAAAGGAACTAAATAAATTATTATTATTATTATGTGGTATAGAAGAAGATACGAATTCCCTAAAGATTTGCAGCAGTACATCTCATGCAGTACATCAGCAGTTGAAGTTTAACATAGGACAACCACTATCTACTCATCATGCTGATGCGACAATCTACTTATTTTTATGTTTCTAAAATTGTTCCAGTTCTTCGATGTGCGCGGACGCGTACGCACGAGAGGCTTCATCCGGACTGTAGTGGTATCAACAATGTAAGGGTGGATACGCGCCGCACGACGAGTCGTCCGATGATGAAACGGGGATCGGGGAATTAAGTCACGCATCTCCAAAATGCATCATAGAGAACACCGACAGGCTGGCTACAGCTGTACGCCGTACGTCGGGTCGTCCGATAATGCTCGACAGTTTAGCTTCATTCACTTTGCCACTTAAGTGTTACAATTGTTCTGTCTATGTCGGTTACTCTTCTTCTTCTACGGATCTCCTTATTTCTATTTTGATCACGCAGTGAAACCAAGCACAGCCTTCTCCATTGCCTTTTCAGTACCTAACCTTGAGCTTTCTTATAAGGCCCAAGTTTAGCTTAAATAATACCAATATTAGCTTTGAATAGACTTTAGAGATTGGGATTTAAACTTCAAATTTTACTACTATGTAATTTTATATTAGTTTTAAAACAGAGCTCTTAAGGCTTAGCTCAGCAACGACTTAACGTACTTTCCGAGGCTTGGAGGGGTAAAACGCTTATCCATATGCGGAACGACCGCGACAAATATAGCTTTACTACGAGAACGTGTGGCTCTTATTAGTTATTCCGCCATGCTTCTATTTTCTAAACTTATTTATATGATAACTGAGATCCACTGTGTTAGTAACAATAATCTTAACCGAGTACCTAATTAATACAAACCAACACACTTCATCTCTGCTCAGTATGCTCATCGGTCCCGCAACACATGGAGTTCAGTGAACCTACTGAGCAGAACGGTATCAGTTTTGTCGCCAATCATCCTTAGACTGCTATTCGGGTTACACTGTACTCGTCGTACCATCGACGCAACTTTTTTTACGCATAATTGCATAGAAGTCATCTACGCTGGCGTAATTTATATCATACTAGCTTTCCACCCGCGGCTGCGCCCGCGTGAAGTTCGGTTATATCGCGCTTTTTAGATTTCCCTCGGGAATATCAAATTTTTCCGGGATAAAAGGAAGCCTATGTTCTTTCTCAGGGTCTAATGAATGTCTGTGCCAAATTTCATCAAAATCGGTTGAGAAGTTTAAGCGGGAAAGCGTAACATACAGACAGACAGACAGACAGACCGACAGACAGACAGACCGACAGACAGAGTTACTTTCGCATTTATAATATTAGTATGGATTAGTTAAGCCGTTAGCGCCAGAGTCAGAAACCTGAGAGTCTGACCACCGATCTTACCAAGAGATATCGTGTTTCCTAGTAACTAGTTTATTTAGGTTAAATAGGCAGTTGCTGCTGCTTCAATCATCATTAGACAGGAAGCCGAACCCAATATAGTTAGGAAAAGTGTAAGCAGATGATTTTAATATAATTATGTCTAACCCACATCCATTTTCGTCGCCCATACCCCAATGTATGAAGACTAAAATCTTCAACCAGTGCGTCCTACCCGCCATGACTTACGGAGCCGAGACGTGGACACTAACGGTCAGACTAGTCCATAAGTTTAAAGCTGCTCAGCGAGCTATGGAGCGGGCTATGTTGGGCGTCTCTCTGAAGGACCGCATCAGAAATGAGGTGATCCGACAGAGGCCCAAAGTAACCGACATAGCTGAGAGGATTAGCAAGCTGAAGTGGCAATGGGCTGGTCGCATATGCCGCTGGGCCGACAACCCTTTGGGTAAACGAGTCCTCGAGTTGAAACCGCGTCTCGGCAAACGTAGCGTAGGACGCCCTTGGGCGAGATGGAGCGACGACATCAAAAAGGTGGCTGGTAGTGGCTGGCGGAGAACTGCTCAGGATCGAGCTTGTTGGCGTGCCATGGAGAAGGCCTATGTCCAGCAGTGGACAAGTAGAGGCTGATGATGATGATGATGATGAACCCTAACCAGATTCCACACCACCGTGTGGTACAGGGCTTAGAATAGTAAATTACTGCGATCCCCAACCCGCCTGCCAAGCATGGCGATTATGGCTGACCGCAATCCCGCCTGATGGTAAACAGTAATGGAATCGTTGATGGTAAAGCACGCTAGTTTATTAAGAGCCTATTCACTCAAAGCACTGAATGAATGGGAAGGAAGACGGCAGTTGATCGAGGTGATGCAATTTTAAACCCAACAGCACGACCCACGGTGCTGCACCAGAGGGAGATTGATGTGGATACCCTCCAAAATCAAACTCCAGGCACAACAACATTTGGCGTTAGACTCATCCTCAGTACGATTTCACCAGAAATCATGCCGGAACACGACGAATCGCTTGGCGGCAAGACTTTGTCGGGTGGGTGCAAACTTCTGCCGGCAGCCGATATTATGGCCTACCACTGAGAAAATTTTCCTTGTCGTGTTTTGTTCTTGTTACGCACCATGTTTCCTGTAAATAAGTATATTTCCTTTCTATAACAGAACTTGAACACAAAACCCTAATTACCCTAAATATATTCGGTATATACCTAGCATTAACAAGGCGCTCTGTCGTATAATTAGTGAACGCCTGAGGCTTCCCGTTGAAATTTCAAGCACAACCACATTATTGACCTAAATTATCCTGGTTTACCTCAAGATGTAAAAGTAAACATTATTTTGCCTACAAATTGTATTGGGTAAAGCTCCTGTAGGAATACGCACAGAAAAACTGCGACATAGGTATATGTTCATCAAAAGTATTGTAGCGGTACATACCAACAGTAGTCGTGGTGGCCTAGTGGTTAAAACACCAGCCTCTCAAGTATGAGTTTGCGGGTTCGATTCCAGGTCAGGCAAGTACCAATGTAACTTTTCTAAAGTTATATGTATTTTCTAAGCATATCTCGGACACCAATGACTGAAGGTGAAGGAAAACATCTTGATGAAACCTGGACTTTATAAATCCGAAATCGCCAACCCGCATTGAGCAAACGTGGTGATTACGCTCAGTCCTTCTGAGAGGAAACCTGTGCCCAGCAGTGGGACGATAAAAGGTTGATGTTGAGGATGATGATGACATACCTACACACACCACATAGGATCAACGAGTCATACTGACGTTACATGGATTCTACATATCGTAAGCAGAGTTCACCGTGCAACTAGCATATACACAACTTCCCAACATCAATCGTTGGGCAAGTGCCTACCTAACACTTGTCTGGTCGGAGGATCCTCCCTCTTCTATGGAGGATAAGTGAAAGGATGTAAACATCCTTTTCCTCCAACCTTCAAAATATAAACAAATATGAATATTAATGGAAAAATAGCTTTAATTCCTATACAATAAAGTTCAGTTAACTAAGGCTCAATTCACACCTACCACAACCACACCACAGCTACAACCTCACCACAACGACAGGATGTGGTCGGGCGTATTTTTTGTATTGAAAATGAATATTACAATTTACACGTACCATATTTTGCGGTTGGTATCGACCACATGTGTAATATGACTACATCGCAACTACATTGCGACGGCAACGCCACTACCGGGCGGCGGTGGCACTGTCGCCACGACATGATGTCATCAACGCGCCTATTTGGTGCGCGCTGGCGACAGCGCAACCACATCGACATTTTGTCGATACCACAACGCAACTGCAAAAAGCCGCTGCGACACTATTCACACGTAACCACGGCTTGACCACATTTTGACGCTGTGACGTGGTGTGGTTGTGGTACGTGTGAATTGACACTAAACAACTTCTTCTTTACTGAGCTGTACCTTAAGTATCTAATTAATACAGAAAACAGTCAAGGAATCATAATATTATGTTAGCTACTACTTTGTGGAATGGCAACGCATCAGTGGCGGTGTTTTTTGATGACATCATTGCTGCAAGATGACTGGTCCAGCCAGGAGCCAAAAAGTATGAATGGATATGGCGTGCATGACGCCGCATTAAAGTTAGAACAAGCTACAAGATAATGTAAATTGGAAAATCAGGTACTTACAGGACACTGGGAGTCAAGCCATCACTTTCACTGGCTTCACGTTTACCAAAGTGTGAACAATTTCCAACACGCATACATAAACAAACACGTACAATTCCTTTTACAGCCACAGTATCTGATGACCGTGAGGAATGTCGCAGCATTTATCTTAGTGATTGTAGACCCAAACGACCCCCAAGATGTCAGGGAATTTAAATAAAGCACTATTTCTTCAACGTTACAATAGGCAGATGATTGGGAGAAGGATTGTTCCGTTATTAAGGATTTTTGCCTTTTTGGCCAAGACGCACACTTTGCTGCTTTTTTTAACATAGAGGTTTTTAATTTCTATCTGATTTTTATTTATTGCTACCGATATATGTTTATTTTGGATGTATTGTGTGCCTTTAAGTCAGTGCTGAGTAAATGTATTTTCTTTCTGTGTTTTCTTGATCTTTCATAACACAAGCAAAGTAAATGAAAACGACCATAGTGAACTTTCTACCAGAAATTCAAAAACTCTAAACCCGAGAGAGTATGCAATAAAATCTTCAGTCATTCGGCTGAACATAGTCAAAAATGGCGAAATTAATACGGAGGACGGGTCAGGAGCAGTGTGTTGCGATGTGTGCCGGGTACGACGCGCAAAATGTTTTTGTATCGGGAGTTTGGTCGTGGAGGGTCTCCAGATCAATCTCCCCCAGAGGGAAATTGATCTGCAGCATCGTTGGTCGTGTTGTTCGGTTTAACATTGCATCACCTCGCTCAACTGCCGTCTTCCTTCCTATTCACTCAGTTGTTTTGAGCAAATAGGCTCTTAATGAACCAGCTCGCTTTACCGTCAACGATTGCATCACTGCTTACCTTCAGGCAGGATTGCGGTCAAACACTAGATAGTTATAATAAAAAAAATGCCATTCTCATTAATGCATGCAAATTGTGTCTGTCCCTCGATTTTCTGATGAAACAGAGCTGGGGGAATAAAGTCATGCAGTTCCTGCGCACACTCTCCAAACTATAGAATACAGACAGGCTGGCCACTCTACGCCCGTGCACCGGGCTTTATCAATTATTATTTTTTTTTTTTTTTGTTCCTTTCTTATATAAACTAAAGAATGTTGATCTTTACGGACCTTCTCCAACATCCTTCTACTTGATCCCCGCGGATAGTCACCGCTGCGAAAGGGCGTAGATTTATATGTTTTACCCCGTGATTGTCATGGGAGGGATGCCAAATGGGCGGTTTTATTATCATCCGGAGAACAGTACTGTGTCTGTAAATTATATGTCACGTTATACGAGAAACATCGTAAATATATTTATTATTGATCACGAGTGTCGCGAATGGATTCGTAGATGGTTGTGGGAGAAATGTGAGATGGTTGCTATCCAAAGTCAAAAGGCTCAGTTATATGCAAAGTCAAAATTAATTAATTTCCGACAAAGAGGTAATCCAGGATTTGCACGTGTAGTCTATATGCTCTGTTATATATTTATATACAAGTTAATTATCTTGTATCTTAATTATCTTGATAATTATCGACATCATGGTATCGAGACGGTCTCCAAAGCCTAGAGCACAGGCGTAGAGTAGCCAGCCTTTCGGTGTTCTATAGGATGCATTTTGGGGAGTGTGCGAGGGAACTGCATTATTTAATTCCCCCATCTCCGTTCCACCATCGGACGACCCGTCGTACGGCGAGTTTCCACCCTTACGTTGTTAACACTACTACGTTCCGGACGAAGCATTTCGCCTCCTCCTTTATACCGCGTACATCAAGGGACTGGAACAACTTGCCGGCGGCGGTGTTTCCATCGGAATACAATTTGAGTGTATTCAAGGCTAGAGTGAATAGGCTTTTAATAAACTAGTGCGCTTTACCATCAACGATTGTGTCACCCACTTACCATCAGGCGGGATTGCGGTCAAGCGCTAGTTTATAATTTAATAAAAAAAAAAAAAACTACAATGCAGTGCACGAAGTGTCGGCGTCGTGTTTCGCTGACTGATATTGTGTAGCTGGCTATGAAACCGAAGGTACACAACACCTTTCGACCAGAACTTACTCTTCTTTAAGGAACTTCTGGAGACGATGTGTCGAAACGCGCACCACGAGCGGCTGTGGTGACGCCGCTCCAAACTCTCGACCTTCAAAGTCCAGTTAATCTTGACGTGCAGGTACTCCACAACATCGTCAACCTTCGTGGAATGGTGTAGTTTGGATACGCACAGCAGCGCTGTCGGTACTTTTTTTTTTAAATCAGTATCGACGGCGTGCTGTATGTGAAAAAAGTCTTTTAATAAACCTTGGCGTATATCGCACGATGACACGACGCGTTCTCGTCGTGTGATGAGTTCAAACATACATATTTCATCAGTGTCTTATTTGAACCTCGCAACTAATCGTGCAAGCACATGAAATGCTTAATAACGATCATACGTGTTTGATCGTGCGATCGTGAAACCAAAGCAACAGAACTCTTTTGGGTGTCCTAATTGGTTTGATTGGACAAATAATCGTAAAAGTCTTCTTAGTAATTTCATAGATAAAGGTTGAAAAATTCACCGCACAGATTCCTTTTTTCAGTGTCATTTGCAATTTATAAAGCAATATTGCCCAACGTGTAAATAATGTGTATCGAATGAGATGATCTATTATTATAGAAGATTTATTAATTTTAGCTTTTGTTTGCATGCCTGAGTTAAGGTGATTAGTATAAGGAAGGATCTTCTAAAATTTAACATCTGTATTTTGTTCTTAATTTCTATGTAAATAATAAACTACCTATATTTTTATTTTATAATCTTCAACAGTGCCGATGCCAATAATGATCGCCGGGCCTTTATTCTCAAAACACTGACACACTCTGTTTGTAAACGCGCGTTAAACGTGCCCACCAAAGACATACAAGTTTCCTATTGAATTGTCTGTCACGTGTATTTAGGACGTCTATTCTCGCGTGAATAAACGCGTTCAGCGCGCATATGGTAATGTGAACGCGTTCTAATGTCAGCCATTTTCGGTCACAGGTTATATTAGAAAATGAGGTCTACTGACTTATATTTTGTTTATCAAAGAAGATCAAAATATTGTTTTTTATACTAAGATTTTTTCTATTAACAGGCTTATTCCTCGAATTCAATTGACAGTTCTGCCATACAAAAACTGTCAGAAGTCGATTTTATTTCCGCTAATGCAAAAATCGGTCCGAAACAAACAAACAAACTATTAAAATAAAAATATAATATCCTTACCCAACTGAAAATATTAATAAACTAAAATATGGCGCTGAAAAACTTCCCATTGCTGTCAACTGGTAATGCACCCAAGAGTCTGATATGTATGGGCAATGGACATACTTAGCCTCTGGCCAAGGCAAAACCCTGCCCTGGTCTCATGAGGAATGTTCACCATACGTTTAGACATACATCCTCAAATGTGAGGTTTCTTATTAAAGCCAGTTGTCGTAAAAGAAACTGTTGGATATACTGTTATTTACACTTAACTGACAAGCTAGATCTAACATAGCCTGTCCGTTAGGTAAATCGATTTTAGATATATGGAACTAGTGATTACGGGAAGCTACGCTATATCTTCTCGTCGTCCAAGATACCACAGTGTCTCAAGTCTAAAGTCTTTGAGTGTGTGTTACCAGGGATGACTTACGGAACTGAAACCTGGTCGCTCACAATGGGCCTCATACGAAGGCTCAGAGTCACACAAAGGGCAATGGAAAGAGCTATGCTCGGAGTTTCTCTGCGTGATCGAATCAGAAATGAGGAGATCCGCAGATGAACCAAAGTCACCGACATAGCTCTGCGAGTCGCTAAACTTAAGTGGCAGTGAGCAGGGCACATTGCTCGTAGAACCGATGGCCGATGGGGTAGTAAGGTTCTGGAGTGGGGGCCACGTACTGAAAGACGCAGCGTAGGGAGGCCCCCAATAAGGTGGACCGATGACCTGGTGAAGATCGCGGGAAGCCGATGGATGCGGGCAGCACAAGACCGGTCGGCGTGCAAAGCTTTGGGAGAGGCCTTTGTCCAGCAGCGGACATCTATAGGCTGAAGAAGAAGAAGAAATGATTACAGGAACATGTTTGTAAGAAATTATAACGACAGTTCAATAAGATTATCTTTTTCAATATACCTATAATAAGGTTTCTGGAAAATGTACGTTCAAGGACAACTGTCAAAAATAGGTTATGAGTTTGTAATGAGGGACTCTACTCTCTAATTTCGTGAACAAGCATACGTACTAGGGTGCTTCTTAAACGGGCAAAAAAAATTTTTTTTCAATTTATTCTCGCGTCATCCATTCATTCTCTTCTATGATCTAAAAAAGTAGTAAATTATTTTTTTAAGATTTTTAAAGTAATATTTAGGGGTCGCTACCGGCTAGCAAAATAAAAAAAAATATGTGTTTTTGAATAGAATTTTTATTCAGTGAAACAAATTATAATCATTCTTAAATCATATAATTAGTAGGGAGTTATGATACTGAAAAATTAACTATGCTAACAACGTATTTTTATTTGTATTTGGGTACTTCTGTATAAAAATTCTCACAACTAAAAGAAGGTATTGTTTTTGTTCCTCATCGTTGGTAATCAATTTGTTGTACTCTTCCATTAATGCCACTCCCCGCTCCGCCAAATCATTCACTACTTTCATAGAGCATATAATTTCTCTAGAAGCTTTATAATCTTCATCTTCCTCCCAAAGAGATGGATCTTTTTTTAAAAATGCGGATGCAATACTGAGAATTCTAACAAACCGTAAGGTGTTGCTGGTAACAAAGTCTTCTAAATTTTTTTCTTCGATGTGACTTACATCTAAGGTAATCCGCTTAGGGCTAAAGTCTAAACCTTCTTCATTTAGTGCAATAACCACATTTTGTTTACTTTCCAATGAAACTTCGTCATCAAAAAAAGAAAATGCAACAAGTTCTTCGGAGAGGTACCATAAATCCCCTAGAAACTTTGTTATAGCTTTTTTCGATATGGCTTTGTTTATTTTTTCAAAACTCTTGAGATCTTTTAGCAAGCACAAATCATTCCTTGGTGCTGATGTTGTACTAGTATTACGACTTTACGAGGCGATCGGGCGCATACTGAAGGTTGCGGGGGAAGAGGGGCAAGTGTAAATCGAGTGTTTATTGTGTTGAATCATGCGTCGACAGTTGAAAAAGCAAATTTTATCTTGATTCAATAATCCTAAAACTATTATATGTCTCTTTAAAGTAATAAAATAAAAATACAAAATATTAAAACTTTAATGCTCGGTAGCGACCCCTAAAATTTGATTTAAAAATAAAATAAAAATAATGAGCTCGTTTTTTGGATGACAGAAGCGAATGGCGGGTTGACGCAGTTACTTTTCAAAAGTCGAAAAATAAGAAGCACCCTAATACATAGTATTATAAAAAATCCTGTTTTTTTTTTTAATGAACAGACAGCTGTGCTGCTGGGTATTTTCTTCCGTCACTTCTTCTTCCCAGCGAAAGCACTATGAAGTGTCGATGGGTGGGCGTTTTGGGGGACTGTCTTATGTAATATTGACGTTCAAAAAGTGCTGATTCTCAGCCTAATTTGAATAAATAACTTTTGATTTTGATTATGAGAGCATATGCTACTTTGCCTGCTGCTCCGTAGACGACGTCGCGGAAAACAAGTTGTAAATAAAATAATGGTCATAAATTACACTATGACCTAAATTTGAGTTGTGATCAAATATGAAATCTGTCAGTTCAGAGTCAAACTTCATCCTAAGGTTCACCGAAGTGTTCATAAGTAGTTAAGTGAAACAATGTGGGATAGTCATAAGTTACTCTAAGTAGTAACACCGCGATCCGGTAACTTGAACCGGCGGACTTAGTTTGACGTCTTAACTAATCCGTTAAACGTTGTAGTTTCGACAATCTGTTGGGGAACTAAAATGCTGCGCGATTACTAACTATGTCGAAGATATACCAGGGGGTAATCGCGCTAAATAAATCAGTAGAAGTTCAACTCCTGTTCATGTCTAATACTGCTTTTTTTTTTTTTTTTTTTTAAACTAGTGCTTGACTGCAATCCCACCTGATGGTAAGCAGTGAAGCAATCGCTGATACGCGGTAGTTTATTAAGCGTATTCACTTTAAAAAAAATCTGAGTAGGACGGAAGACGGCAGTTGTGCGAAGTGATGCAATGTTAAACCCAACAACACGACCAACGATGTTGCGTTAGAGGGAGATTGACCTGGAGACCCTCCACAACCAAATTCCCGACACAACAACATTTGGCGCATCGTACCCGGCACACATCGCAACACAACTGCTCGGACCCGTCTTCCGTACGGCTTCACCAGACATCATGCCGGAACACGACGAATCGCTTGGCGGCAAGGCTTTTTCTGGTGGGTGGTAACTTCAGCCGGCAGCCGATATTATGGCCTACCACCGAGTTATAGTTATGGTTTAGTTTCGATCACATTTCGTGTCGCGCTAAAGTTTTAACTTTGATTGCAGTAAAATCAATGTATGAGTGATACATTCAGTCAGATATAATAATTAAACCTAAATCAATTATAAGTAAATCTAATGGAATACATGTACGTTTGACAAATGGCACAGGAAAAGATAGCTTTGTTTCAACTTTTTCATTTGACAGTGGTTTCGTTCCAATTGCGATCCAGTCATGGTTAAACCATCTGTCTTAAGGTTAGCGCGATACGAAACATAACAAAAGTTATGGTTTAGTTGCGATCCAATTCTATTTTGGCTGAATTATTTTAGTGCGATTGCCCCCCTGAGTGCCAATGATCAATAATTATGGTCGTTGATGAGTGCTATGCAACTGGTACTTACTGCTCAGAGTTTAAATCCATACTAATATTATAAATGCGAAAGTAACTCTGTCTGTCTGTCTGTTACGCTTTCCCGCTTAAACCTCTCAACCGATTTTGATGAAATTTGGCACAGACAATCTTTAGACCCTGAGATAGAACATAAGCTACCTTTTATCCCGGAAAACTTTGATATTCCCGAGGGAAATCTAAAAAGCGCGATATAACCGAACTCCACGCGGGCGAAGCCGCGGGCGGAAAGCTAGTAATAAATAATAATAATATATATATATACGGACAGATCACACAGATTGAGCTGACCACAAAGTTATTTCGAGACTTGTGTTATGGGATACTAACTCAACGATACTATATTTTATAATAAATACATATACAGATAAACATCCAAGACCCAGGCCAATAAGGAAAAGATCGTTTCCCATCATGACCTGGCCGGGGATCGAACCCGGGGCCTCCACGACGCAGGCAGGCGTGTTGACCGTTGCGCCACGGAGGACGACAAAAGTTGTTTTAGGATCACGCAATCGGCACTTTTAAGACGTTCGGCGTTCTGCAATTAGGGCTGTACGTCATTCAGCTGTGAGGAGGCACTCAGTAGCTGTCGCAAAAATAATGTGATTCTACTGGTATGAAAATTTGAACTCGCTTTAGAACTTGTATTTGGATATAAATCTCATAATATTAGAAAGCACAGTAAAATAGTTCAAATGTTATGTCTCATTACCCCTCACTGTGGCCAAGACACCTTTAGCCATCTCTGATCAGTCCTGTGAGTCTGCTGGACTGGCAGTGAGTTTACCCTTCACCCTTACCTGGAAATTCTACCCACTATCCGTCTGTTACCTTAGGTCTCTTGGTGCAGAGACATCCCGCACTTATTTATATATTTATTTATTACAAACTATATGGTAGGTCAGGCTTATAGGACTTAGGGTCGTAGGGACTGTAGGGCTCATAGGTTTTAGTTTAGGTTCTGTTAATTTGTCATATAGGCGCATGTACTACTGCTACCTTTATTAAGGGTGGTCGTACAGGTTACATTTATTTATAGTCAAAATAAAGCTATCTTTCGGACTAAAACACGCAAAGTAAAAGTAATTAAAAAAGTAGGTAATTATGTGTTTGTAAACGTATCCACGACACAGGAGTAATTCCTAGTACGGGGCAAAGAATTAAAAAAAATATATATATCTTATCTACCCTCTCCTCGCATTTACGATCTTTGTAGAGTTGTGCTAATGTGGGTAATGTTACTGCTACTTTAGCCCCCGTTCTCTTATTGAAAAATTAAACTAAATATAAGTTAAGTGCATCTGAAGGACAGAACATAATATGACAGTTTAGTCCTGTCAAATTAGTCTGCGCCTGACATAAATTGATGTATTTTTGATCGCCATGTTTATAATCGCGTCTAAACTGTCTATGGAATAAGTAGTACGGAAAGAAGAGAACAAAAAAAAAATGTCTATGGAATATCGTAATTTGACAGGATTAAACTAAAATGTTATATTCTATCCTTTTCTTAACCCATTAACCGCCAAATTGAAATTAGCCATAATATATTAAAGAAATGTTTATTTTTATATTGTTTACAAACCAAAAGAACAAAAAAGTACAAAAAAAAAAATGATAAGGCTTCCTTTGAGGGGGGTGTACACAAATGGGTACAGCGGCGTATTACGTATGATATTTTTCGAAACATTGTCTTTCAACACATAATAATTTTTAGCTCTTTTTGCGTTGCTAACGTACTCTCGTAACTCGTGCATGACATAAAACGCATCGGAGTGGCTTTTCTAACTTTTGAGGGAAATTACCTACTCCATCTGTAGGTAAACTTGGTACTGACGAGGAAGAAGGGCGTAAAAGTTAACGAAAAAAACTTGGTAGTTTGATGAATTCGTCCCCAATTTCATCAGTAGTATCTTGACTGTTCTTGAACCTAGGGGATTTGAAGAAGCATTGGTGGATTTTCCACAGTAAAAATCAAACACATAGCAGTATCCCGAAGAACTCGCTGCTACCCAGTTTTTGTAGCCGAATCGCACAGGTTTTCCTCGGATGAATTGTTTCCCAGGTTGATGACCGAGGGATTTTACCATCGATTCGTCTGTTGAAATGTGTTCATGCATCCCACCCTACTGTATGTTCTTTTTCATGAGAATATCTTCTAATGGCCGCACTTTGAACATTTCGTGTCGCTGGTACTGGTAGCTTCGTCGTTACTCACGAAATGGAGATTTCTTGGTCCTAACGTAGCTCTAGATACGATTTCTACACCCACATGTTCGTCTAAGGACCAGTAAATCTTCTCGTGGTAATTTATGATATCCAGACAAGACCATAATGCCTATAAAGTTTTTCAAGTCGTTCGAGTCGAGTTGGAATGAGTGTCTGTTATTTTGCATGGCGTATAACAGTATTTGTAATTATCAAGCTCCTCATCAAATATTTTCTCAAATATATGTACAGGTGTAAATTTTACTAGATGTTCTTTCGTGTCGCACTGTGTTTTCCATATCAGATGTTTCCTGCATAGTAAAAGAGTAAACAGGTGCACATTATCGCCAAATTGGCTGATTTGGTTGTTGACGAGGCATTCGTTTAACTTTTTCAGCTACAGGTTCATCATCACTGCTGTCATAATCGTCTGAATTACAGCTAAATACCTCTATGTTACCTGGTACATCTTTGGGTAAGGATACAAATAGCATATCCTCGTCGGAACCTTCTTCTTCATCCGTCAAAACGCTAGCACGCACTATCACACAAAATTGTATTCACAGCTTCTTCTAACCTATTGTAATCTGTAGACACGTTGAATTTCTTGGAACTCGTTGTAGTGAAATCTAGAAAACAAAATAGTTTCTGTGTATGGATTCCGCCGTTGTACACAATCAGGTACAGTAGTATATCAGAGCATATATTTTTTTCAAAACAAGTTTGAGACCTCGTATCCAATATTTATTTTATAGGCAGGGATATGTTCTTCCAAAAAACATACATTTAAGTACAAATATTTTATATAAAACAATAGAAATATAAATCGGATCACTACTTACTTGTTATCGCCGCAAAACTCCAAGTATACAATCCTCGATCTGACAGTTTTAATGTACACACATCAAAAGTGTCTAGGGATCAAGCATTTTTATGCGGATTTCTTGAGATTGAGATGTGGCTTTGTAATAAATTTATGATTTTATAAATTTATATGGATCCTTTTTGGTGCATTTCATAATTTGAATCAGGAACTGTGAATCAAATTCGAGTAAAAGATGAAAATCAGCTGTCAATATTTTCCCTATAAAAACATACAACGCATTGAAGACATTATTAGTGCTACTGTTTCCCTACTACTGATTAAAACCAACGTTATTATGGAGCGGCGACGTCATTTAAGCAGGGAAGAAATGCTCAGAGCCGTGGGAATGATAGAAGCTGGTTCCCGGCAACGTACTGTGGCTTTAGCTCTGAATACAAGTCAGAGTGTTATCAGTCGACTTTGGACACGTTACCGAAGCACTGGTACCGTGGCTGAGCGCCATGGAGGACGGTATCGCTGCACCACACGGAGACAAGACCGATACATTCAAATCTTAACTCGAAGAGCTCCAACAATAACCGCCATGATGTTAACCGTGAGGCTTCATCACTCTTCAGGGAACTTAATTAGCGACCAAACAGTCAGAAACCGCTTGCATGAAGTGAACCTTCATTCCCGAAGACCGCTACGGGTACCACCTATAGCAATGCACAATCGTAGGATTCGATATCAATGGGCTCTTGAACACAGAAATTGGGCAGAAGAACAATGGCGTTTCGTGTGCTTTTCTGATGAGTCTCGTTTTGGTATGAGACCGGATACAAGACGTATACGACACTGGAGAACCCCTGGACGCCAACAGCGATTAAAATCCTGCCAGGAAGTCCATCCTTATAGTGGTGGAACCATCATGGTATGGGCGGGTATTTGGATCGGCGGAAGAACTGAGTTGATTTGGATCAGAGGCAACCTCAACGCTCAAATTTATGCTGAAACGATTGTATCAGACGTCATCGTTCCTCTACAAGTGCAAATCGGTCCCTTATTTCAGTTAATGCATGATAATGCACGACCGCACACCGCAAGAGTTGTAAGACAGACTCTCGCCGCAGCTAACATCAATGTCCTGCCCTGGCCTGCTCAGTCGCCAGACTTGAACCCGATTGAGCATGCATGGGATATGCTACAGAGAAGAGCTCTGCCGAATATGGAGGGTATCCAGTCGCAAGAAGACCTTTTTTTGTTGTTGCAACGAACATGGGCGGCCATTCCACAGCGTGATTTGGATGAACTCATTTTGAGTATGCCAAACCGATGTTCTTGTGTTGTTAGTGTTCGCGGTAGAAACACGGATTATTAATTGTTTAAGTTACCCAATAAAATTTTAGAGAAAACTGTTATTTCAGTCTTTTTTTCGAACTTTTGTGTTAGTGGTTCAAATGTCAAATATCCCTTTATTAGGAAAATGGCAAATTTCTTTATTAATGCAAAGGTGACTTGGTTTATCGTTACTGTGACAAACGAAAACACTTTATTTGATGAATCCTTAAAGAAAATTTTAATTAATATCAATCAGGAGAAAAGTTATTGCAAAAATATATGTTGATCCCTAGACACTTTTGATGTGTGTATCTACCCTCCAATATTAGTAATTGATTGTTAGCTTTGTATGTCTTCTTACCAACAACAGTCTAATATTTATGTTTGTTATAAAAAAATAAGAGCTACCTTCATTTTTAGTGCTGTACCTGATAAGGTACAGCGGCGCCAAATGGGTTAATGAAATAGAGAGAAATTTGAGTGTCTTCAAGGCTAGAGTGAATAGGTTCTTAATAAACTAGCGCGCTTTACCATCAATGATCGCATCACTGCTTACCATCAGGCGGGATTGCGGTCAAGCGCTTGTTTATAACTTATAAAAAAAAAAAAAAATTTTTTTTTTTAATAGTTATAAACTAGTGCCTTTGTCATATGAGATGTGAGCCTGACGTCTCACTATATGACAAAGAGCACACGAAGTGAAGTTCGTGTTCTCGTGACAATGCTATCCGTAGCATTACTGTGTTATTGTAACTGACATAATGAATAATGGCCCTTAACTTTGCGATTGTAAAGACCCTAGTATAGTTTTCTATTCAAATGTACATAGGCGAATGAGACAATTAATTGGATTAATCTAGACCAGCAGTGTAATATGCATACTATCAGTAACAGTGGATTTTATTTTGACAGTTCAACAACATTTATTAGGCTGTTTACGTTGTTTAGCAGACAGATTTTTCGTACATATGGAGCAATGGATTTAAATTGAATGGAAGCCGTACGGAGGACGGGTCTGAAAAGTTGTGTTGCGATGTGTGACGCCAAATGCTCAAGATCAATCTCCTTCTGGCGCAGCATAGTTGGTCGTGTTGTTTGTTGGGTTTAACATTGCATCACCTCGTTCAACTGCCGTCTTCCTTCCTATTTACTCAGATTTTTTGAGAGTATAGGCTTTTAATAAAGTAGCGCGCTTTACTTTCAACGATTGCATCACTGCTTACCATCAAGCGGGATTGCGTTCAAGCACTAGTTGATGAATGATTCTAACTGATAGTAATAGCAATTAGGGTACAGAAGTAACAAAAACTTTTCAGAGCGCCATATTAGTGGCTAACTGCTAGTGGCCGGACTTAGTTGAAGCACGTTATTAATGGATCTCAGCTTAATAACCTTACAACACGGGTGATAAATTGATCAACGTGAAACACTCAGATTAAATTCCTATCTTTGGTAACTAGAAGACTAGGTTGGGTCACAAAGTAGACTAATGACCTTTTGAAAGCCGAATACCTAAATCCGCTGGATACGGTAGCACTGAACCGGACAGAGTAATGGTGCTGGAGGGAGGGGGGCTTATGTCCCTGGACATAAGCCAAAAAAGAAAAGATCTTCCCCAAACATCGCCACTTTGACCGACAAAAAAGCCAAAATAGGGCGACCGCTGAAGCGGCATTTTTTGACGGAAATGATACTAATACATTTTCATCACCACTGCTCTCAAAAAGGTAAAGGCAAGTTAACCCTCCCCCTTACCTACCCTCTGACCGGAAGCAAATTTTTATCAGGTCCACATATACAATATGTAAAGAACACCTCGTCCGACACACGAAACACGTGTCCAGTATTTTTAATTAAAGAATCTATGGGCAAAATTTCAAAACGATATCATGAAAAACCACAAAATTATTAGCTTCTTACCCTACTTGGCTTTCCCGACAAAAATATGGTCCACGCTCCACTCAGGCGGGTGAGCGGGGCATTGACCTCTGGCGTCAACTGCACCGTGCGCGCTCGGTAACCACATTGCAATAATTTTTAAATGTATTTGGGAAAAAATATAACATGGTGTAAAAAATATTGATATCGATTCAGTTGCGTAGTTGTATATTCAGGTTTCTCATAGACAAAAAATAACGTTGTATATTTTTTATTATAAACTCTTGCTTGACTGCGATAATGCTTGCTACTAAGCAGTGAAGCAATCGTTGATGGTAAAACGCGCTAGTTTATTAAGAGCATAATCACACACAAAAACTGAGTGAATATGAAGGAAGACAGCAGTTGAGCGAGGTGAGACGACCTATGATGCTGCGGCAGAGGGAGATTGATCTGGAGACCCTCCACGACCAAACCTTCGACACAACAACATTTGGCGCAACGTACCCGGTACACATCGCAATACAACTGCTCAGACCCATTCTCCGTACAGCTTCACCAGACATCATACCGGAACACGACGTATCGCTTGGCGGCAAGACTCTGTCTGGTGAGTGATAAATTCTGCCGGCAGCCGATGTTATTGTCTATCACCAAGAACGAGATATTTTTACAAGTATGTTTCCACCTTCATGTTTACATTGGCCAACAAACATAGCCCTGCAAGAGACAACAAAGCACAATAAAAGCGATGGAGTGTCATTAATCTCATAAGCTTTATACACTCTGCAGATCTAATGGATTTCCTTTTGTTTTCTGAGTAGCTGCGGCTCTAATCCTTTCTTTAGACTGAGAAAGACTAACACAATAGTATTCTTACTATAGCTAGAATAAACCACACAAGGGACCTTGCCAATGTCATATTGTTTTCTGATGTATAGAAGATCTCGTTGGCCGGGAAAATTGGTTTGAAGTCTCCAGTAAATATTTACAGCGATCTTTTCCTTACGTCGTGTTGTAGGTTTTTGGTTTATCCCTAGGTATATACAGTATGTTAAATAACAGAGGGCGTTCCCTTAAACTCGTTAATATATATCATTATTAGATTAAAATAAAAATATCAGCATAGAAAAATAAGCAAAAAAAAATCCGAATAAAAAAAATTCTAATTGGAAATAAATTTGAAACCTCCTGTTTTAAATCAAAATAGTAGTCGTCATGTATAAATAAATTGCGACGTTGCCGTCTTTCATGTTCGCGTGTACAGTGTGTTTCTTTTACATGTCAATTTAAAATTTTTATTGAATATTTTCTTATTTGAAAAAATTTTAAAACATTTTGTTTTCGAATGGAAATATTTTTTTTAGCATGTATGTATGCTATACTATTTCGGGTTAACGGGAACGCCCTCTGTTAGTTAACATACTGTATGTATATTAAAATAAATATAATAAAAAAATAGACTATAATATATCACATTAGGTTGTATTTGTATAACTGCAAATAATATTAAAAATAAACATGTTAAATATTTTCCCTATGTGTATAAAATTAACAATGAAATTTAGTTTCATTTTAAACTACGAATAAATAGGTGACAATTGTGCCGATTTCGTTCTCCACAAACTAAACTTAATTTAAGTTCAGTGCATGTTTTCTTTCTCTTTCTTTAAGAAAAGGACAAGATATTAATATAGTCCTGTCAAATTAAGATACTCCATGAACATTTTAGACATGGTCAAAAACAGTGCGACTAAAATTACGTCAATTACTTCAAGCGCTGAGTGATGACAGCCTCTGTGGCGTAGCGGTAGCGAACGCGGCCGCTGCGCAAGGAGGCGGGGGTTCGATCCCCGCACAGTGCAAATATTTGTATGCATGAATATTTGCACTGGTCTGGTCGTGCTTCGCAAAACACGTTAAGCCGTTGGTCCCGGTTGTCATACGAACATCTAATGGCAGTCGTTACGGGTTGTTGGACCCCTTAAAAGTCCAACAATTGGTCTAACTGCAATGCTTCGATATCGCCTGGTTTGTGGAGGTCAGACGGCAATCATCATCATCATCATCAACAACCATTTTTTTTATCGTCCCACTGCTGGGTACAGGTCTCCTCTCATACAGAGAAGGATTGAGCGTAATCACCACGCTTGCTCAATGCGGGTTGGCGATTTCAGACTTAAAGTCCAGGTTTCCTCAAGATGTTTTCCTTCACCTTCAGTCATTAGTGTCCAAGATAATACTTAGAAAGTACATATAACTTTAGAAAAGTTACATTGGTACTTGCCTGACCTGGAATCGAACCCGCGCACTCATACTTGAGAGGCTGGTGTTTCAACCACTAGGCCACCACGACCTCAGACGGCACTCTCTTCACGGAAAATATCAAAGATTAGGCAAAATCAGCAGTTAGACTGGTAAAGCGGACCCCAGACTCCAAAGCCGAAAAAGCTTCGGATGCGACTGGGATTAACGCTGAGATGATGATGATGATGCCTTCAGGCACTGCCTAATTTTGTTTAGCGAACATGTCGCAATATTATTCTAACTAAAACACCCTCCGAGGTAAGTAGGTAGCATATTATACCGCTCTCACACAGACAACAAATTAACTTATTCTAATAGTTAGAAGTCTTCTCTGGAAAGTTTAAATACGTTTACTTGTACAAAATACATGCATACTCTGAAGTCACGGCACAAGTTTCTCTTCACAATGTAAGCCCTGAACTACATACCCACGTGTTTAGGATCGAAGAATCTAATAAAACTTTACATAAAAACTAAATTGTGCACTTTTTTGTTGTGAAAAGTACCGTTCAGCGGCATGGTGTCAGACTGGACGCTGACGCAAACGTAGTTAGGAATAGGTTAGCAAGCAAACGACGCAATTTTTTTAACTTGAATCTTTACCCATAATTTTGGTTTAAATATCAAACTAATGTTTCGGGTTTCGCATAGGTATACAAAATTAATGTTGTATACGGTCGAATTGAGAAACCTCCTCCTTTTTTAAGTCGGTAAAAAGATAGACATTTTATTTTTTTTAACTTAACTACAATCCCGCCTGATGGTAAGCAGTGATGCAATCGTTGATGGTAAAGCGCACTAGTTTAGTAAGCCTATTCACTTAAAAAACTTAGGAATAGGAAGGATGACGGCAGTTGAGCGAGGTGATGCAATGTTAAACCCAAGACCAACACGGCCAAACGATGCTGCGCTAGAGGGAGATTGATCTGGAGACTCTCCACGACCAAACTCCCGACACAACAACATTTGGCGCATCGTACCCGCCATACATCGCAACACAACTGTTCAGACCCGTCCTCCGTACAGCTTCACCAGACATCATGCCGGAACACGACGAATCACTTGGCGGCATGATTTTGTCTGTGGGTGGTATCATCCGCCGGCAGCCGATGCTATGGCCTACCACCGAGAAAATTAAATTATTGATGTTAATGTCCTAAACTTACTTCTTGTTGAGTGAGTTTTCAATTAAAATTTAACACTTACATTTTAATTGAATTGTAATGTAAAAACTACATTGAATGTATAATAATATATAGTAACTATATTAATAATATTATGTTAAATCGTACGTAATATAATCTCTGGAACTACCAGTCTTTTTGCAGTTGATAACCCAAATCATGAGGCAGGTTACATCAGGGAGCTACCCTTATTTGATTTTCATAGTGCTCAATAAATGTTAGGCAAAATGGTAAAGTATAAAGCTGAAACCATATAAATATAGAGGAATGGGTCACTAATTACCTAGATAGAAAAATCTAAAAATATTTGTAGGGGTAATACAGTAAACAGATTTACAGGTTGAAACGACAGCAGTCATTATCATCATCATCATCATCTCGGCGTTAATCCCAGTCGCATCCGCGGCTTTTTCAGCTTTGGAGTCTGGGGTCCGCTTTACCAGTCTAACTGCTGATTTTTGGCTAAACTTCGATATTTTTCCGTGAAGCGGCTGGCGTCTGACCTCCACAACCCGACGGCGATATCTAAGCATTGCAGTTAGACCAATGGGCTCCAACAACCCGTAACTACTGCCACTAGGTGTTCGTATGGCAACTGGGACCAACGGCTTAACGTGCTTTCAGAAGCACGACCAGACCAGTGCAAATACTCACATTCATGCATACAAATATTTACACTGAGCGGGGATCGATCCCGCGCCTCCTTGCGCAACGGCCGCGTTCGCTACCGCTACGCCACGGAGGCTGTCATAACGACACCAGTGGCTGGTAAAATATGGTAATATTTTAACCCCATGTGTCATCTTAACCTGTGGGTTTCAACAGAGCTGATCTTGTTAGTTATAATGTCTCCACTTATCACAAAAATTTCACAAAATAACACGCAGTATAAAAATATACTAAGTGCTTATGACACAAATCCCAAGCCCTATCAGAACACCAGCTGTGACATTTACTTTTTAAATGTCGAATCATTATGCTGAGATTGGAGCCTTTTAGCCTCGTAATGGACTTTCTGTTTTTTTGTTACATGTTTATATATGTATATGCTTTTATTTTTAATTGTTACATGCTTTTTATTTATGTTTGCTTGCTTGTTTGTTTGTTTGTCCGTCTCTAACTCTTTGGAATACGAGTGAGCGGCTCATTACTGTAAAATGTCCCACCGTTTTCAATACGTTCGTTCGTTTTTTTTTTTTCTAAGAATATCGAACTAAAAAGTTGAAAATAAATATAGTTTAAAAAAACTAAAAAAAAAATGCTATTAAAGAATATCAAACTAAAAAGTTAAAAATAATTAAAAAAAAAAGCTTTAAGCGCTTAATATACAAAAATTATGGCACAAAACGCCTCACGCTTTTTTTAAAATTATTTTTAACTTTTTAGTTTGATATTCTTTAAAAGCATGTTTTTTTTAGTTTTTTAAACTATATTTTGTTTAACTTAGTTTAGTTTTCTGATCTTTCTCTACGATTTACAATTTCTTCAGTTGTTTTTGACATTGACTATAATACGCCCTAAGATATATTGCCACATCCACAAACATTCTCTTCTTGCTACAGCTGATGCTGTTACTGATTTTGTCAGAAATATACTGGAATAAGGTTTGTTTCCACTTTCTTCAGACAATTTTGACACCGACTTTATTACCCTCAAAGATATGTTGCCACATCCACAAACATTCTCTTCTTAAATATTACCTAAACTGATGTTGTTAGTGATTGCGGTAGAAATTAACCTGAACAGGGTTTGTTTACACATTCTTCAAACACTTTTGGCACAGACTATACCCCAAAGATCTATTGCCACATCCACAAAACATCTCTTAATTTATACTTGGGAAAACATCAACAAAGTTGAGGAGTATGTTACAAAATGTGAGTAAGCAGCTTTGATTACATTCTGTTTTGTATTCACAGGACACTGACCCTGTTTGTCTCAAGACTCACGGATACTGGCTATACGATTTTGGCAAGACTAGGATTTGTTGACTGTGTGTATAGAATAATAGATAACAAACGAGATGTTTCAGAAATGTATGGAGCCTGGGCCAGCACATTGTACAATTAATGCTAGGTAAAGTTACGCTATAGTTAACTGTTTTTTATGTTAATTTCCTATATTTTGGCTTAGTTTTTATACAGATTCAATTTAACTCGGCCATTGAGTGCAACACAACTACTAATAAATATAGTGGTCAGCAATAAGCGATATATTTATGGTATTATCATCTAGTTAAATATCAATTAGATATATCTATCGTATCTATATTATCTACCATATGACTGTGAAAAAAAACAAAACATGAATTCCGAACATACGGGGCCCATTAAATAAACACAAGCAACTCAAATCAACACTCGACACGAACACAACGGGAAAATAGAACTGTCAAAGTAGCCAATTATCAAACCGTCAAACGTCATAACCACTGTCATATATATATAGAGGGTTATCTCACTAAAAAACGTTTAAAATAATTAATTATATATACTTGTATTTTTATTCAAATTAATTTAGTAGTATTTTTATGAAAATCTTTTACTTTTTTACTTTTTATCTATATAGCGTACATAGTGGCGGCCCAAAATGAAACGTCTCCTTTATCTATGTTTTTAAGATGAGTGGTACCAAAGTGCTAACGGTGCTTTTTGTGTATATAATCATCGCTGTTCTCAAAATTGTGAAGAAAATTATCGGGAGGAAACTAAGGTAAACCTGAAATTTTCACAACATTAAAAAAAAATATTTTCATTGTGCCCAATCGCTAACCGATATGTATGGAATTTGGTTCACATTTGGTTTATAAATAGGAATAACACATAATAATATTTATAGTGATATTTCCATGGTAAATCGGACACCAGACTCCTTTTTTTTTAATATGGCATCTCGTAGTTGACCTTGAGAGGTCGTGACTACTTAACCGGACTATCCTTTGGCTGCCATAAATGAATTTAAAGCCTCCAGCCAGGACTACCAAAAAACTAAGCGAAGGGCACCTTGCTCCGATATTCGTATCCCACGGTTGTGGGTAGAGATGGGCAAAGAACCGGGTTTAAACCCTATTACTGGGTTAAAACCCAATAAAAACCCATTTATTCCCTCCCATCGGGTTTTTATTCGGGTTTTTATGTTAATTATAATTTAAACACGGTAAATGTAAATATTTGTGAATATTATAGTCCGTATTATATAGTATTGTAATAGTAAGAGTCATCGTCCGTTTTTTGAAGAAAAAAAGGCTATTTTTAGATTAGATTATATACTATACTTCTTCTTCTGCAGCCTATAGAGGTTCACTGCTGAACAAAGGTTTCCCCCAAGGCTTTTTACGATGACCGGTCTTGTGCTGCCCACATCCGTCGGCTTCCCGCGACTTTCACCAAGTCATCGGTCCGCCTTGTTGGGGGCCTATTTACGCTGCATCTTCCGGTACGTGGCCGCTACTTCAGAAACTTACTACCCCGTCGGCCATCGGTTCTACGAGCAATGTGCCACTTAATTTTAGCGACTTGAAGGGCTATGTCGGTGACTTTGGTTCTTCTGCGGATCTCCTCATCTCTGATTCGATTGCGCCGAGAAACTCCGAGAATAGGTCTTTCCATCGCCCTTTGTGTAACTCTTAGCCTTCGTATGAGGCTCATTGTGAGCGCTGTTCACAGTTCAGTCACTGATCAAAGACTTTAGTCTTATGACACTGTGGTATCTTGGACAATGCGGAGATGTAGCGTAGCTTCGCGAACGCTGCCCAGCCGAACTGGACTCGACGAGACACCTCTTTCTCGAAGTTGAACTGTTTGTCCCAGGTACTTACTTATACTTATGAATATTCGTTAACAACTTCGAGTGCAGAGAAACCAACTAGAATTGAAGTGGGTGCGATATGAGAGTTCGACATGATCTTCGTCTTATCCATGTTAATCTTTAGACCCACTTAGGAAGCTCTGCTGAGGTCATTGTGCATTTTTCCCAAGTCGTCCAGGGTCTCCGCTATGACCAGGGTATCATCTGAACAACGGAGATTAATTATGTACGCGGTTGATGTTTATGCCAAGTCCTTTCCAGTTCAGGAGCTTGATCTTCCAACGCAGCAGTGAACTGGGAGATATGACATCTCCTCGTCTCACTCTAGGCTGCAGTTGGATCGGTTTCTAGTCCTGATGCTGGAGACGGACGGACATGGTGGCGTTTTTGTACAAACACTCACCCCAATGTGTCGATAGTCAATTTGGCACCGCTGGAGAGACTGTAGCACCGCCCAAGTCTCGATCAAATCGAAGGCCTCCTCATATTCCAGAAAAGCTAAGCATAGTGGTTTGTTATACTCCTCGGACTTCTGTATAACTTACCGCAGCGTATATATGTGGTCTATGATGCTAAAGCCTGCTATATAAAGCCTTTGTGGAGCGAGACGATTCATGATGACCCTAGAAAACAGCTTATAGACATGGCTCAGGAGGGATATCGGTCTGTAGTTTTTCAGTAAGGTATTATCACCTTTTTTGAAAAATAATACCACCATGCTCATGTGCCATGCCGAAGGCGTTTCGCCTTTGAAAATGACGGAATTAAATAGCTTCTGAAGCGCTTTAAGAACCGGTTTGCCACCCGCTTTCAGAAGCTCAGCCGTAATTCCATCATCTACAGCCGCCTTATCGATCTTGAGCTGTTTCAGGGCCATACTAATCTAGTACAGGCTGACGTCCGGGATATCGTCGGTGTAGTGTCGGGTTAGTCTAGCTCTAGGATCATTGGCCAGGCTCACAACAGGTTCGCGTGTTGATGTGTATAACTCTCCGTAGAATTTCTCAATCTCACCCAAAAAGCTCGGGGTGGAAGTGACGATCCTACCATCCCTATTCTTCAGCTTCACAAGTAGGCTCTGTCGAACAGACAAATCTCTTGCGAACACTTTGGAACCTTTGTTCAGCTCGATAGTCTCTTTAATACAATTTGTATTAAATTGGCGTATATCGCGAGTCAGAGACTTTGAGATTTGTCTGTTAAGGCATTTGATACGCGAAGCGTCATCAGGGGATTTTAAGACCACCTACCGTCTTTCATCCATTAGCCGACGGGTGGGACAGGAGATCTTCTTCTGTCCTTTTGAAGGGAGGGTTTTGAAGAACTTGGACCCTTCCGCATGCAGTTTCTACAAACCTGTTGTTATACTAGTCCACATCTACGCATTCACCGAGGCATTCAAAGCGATTTTGCAGTTCGATGTGAAAGATTTTAGAGTTTTGGAGCTGGGTTGATGCTGGAAGGAGCGTAGACTTCATAAATCGAGAGCGTTTGAACCTAATGTTGAGGTTCAAAATGCCTCTAAGAGTACGGTGATCACTCCCGGTTTAAACCGCATAGAGCACGAAGAATCGATGAACATTTGCCTTCTCGTTGATATTATGAAGTCTATCTCGTTTTTGGTCTCACCATCGGTGCTAATCCAGCTCCACTTGAGGTACAATGGTTTCTTGAAAAAAGAATTCATCACAAAGACAAGGAGTCTTTTCCATGAAGTCCATTAGCATCTGACCTCAGGGATTCCGATTTCCAATTCTAAATTGCCCCACTTTCATCTCGTTCGCCTTTCGCATGCCCAGTTTTGCTTAAAGTCCCCCATAACAACAGTGAACTGGGTTTAAGAGGTATATGTGTGTCTACTGACGTCTTCATATATAACCTCCACCTCACTATACAGTACGCGACGCAGTACAGCTGATTTTCGGGTCTTAAATCGAAATGTGATGCGAGAATACGGCGTGCAAGACTGTGCGTATTAACCACATAACTTCGAGTAACATTATATATTTCCGAAACTGCAACGGTTAATGAGAAAACTGGAACGCAAAAACTGAAACGGCCGCCATTTTGGTTCAAGTTATATTCCGAGTACTGTATATTTCTTTGTATACCCTTGAAAGATGTAGTGAAGAATGTTAATTCATAGGATGGATTCTTAAATCAGCAGTAAAGTGTATGTCTTAAACTACTGTAACTATTATTTTAAAATAGGCTTGATCATACAATGAATGGACTGTGATGAAATACTTGTATAAATAATACAGTTGAAATATCACGTTCGAAGATTAAGTGGTCAAACTTGCTGTGATCTTAAATGCACCACTATTAGTGATATTTATACTCCAAAAAACACTAGAAGTACCTAAGTCGTATTAGGTCCACAATCGAAGATATTAGTGATAGTAAGAAATAAAGACCCGCTTCTTGGGTTTTTATTCGGGTTTAAACCCGTTTAAACCCAATAAACCCGGTTTTAACCCATTTCCACCCATTGGGTTTAAACCCTCTGCCCATCTCTAGTTGTGGGGTACGAACCTCGGCTTAGGGTGTCGCTGGAGATGAAGGGACGGCTGACGGATGACGGGAAGTATCGCAAGGGACGGCTGGAACGAAATTTTATTTTTATTTCGGTTTGATGACCGCGGCGTTTCTTATTATTAGCTTTGAGAAGAAACCCCGAAACAAACCCAGAGGTCATAGTAGGGAATTCATATTTACTGGCTCAGGTGCGGCGCGGGCTGGCCTTCATCGGACAAGCGAAGCTGAAAAAGCGACTGAAAATGAGATTGGGATTAATGCTGAGTTAATGATGATTTTTAGGTACCTAATAAACAATTTTTGACTACAGATATGATAATAGATTGAAGTGGATATGGACACCACCAGCCTTTGATAACAGATTTTCAATAAATTTTTTTTCAAATATACGTAAATTGTTGAGAGTAGCGAAATTGATGTTAAACTGTAGTTGTTTATTGTTGGGCCTTGTCATGGTGGCCTATAGGCTGAAACACCAGCATCTCAAGTATGAGTGTGCAGGTTCGATTCAGGCAAGTACCAATGTAACTATTCTAAGTTATATGTACATTTTAAGTATGTCTTGGACACCAATAACTGATTACAAGGTTAAGGAAAACATCTTGAGGAAATCTGGACTTTAAGTCTGAAATCGCCAACCCGCATTGAGCAAGCGTGGTGATTATGCTCAATTCTTCTCTGTATGAGAGGAAACCTGTGCCCAGCAGTGGGGCGATAAAAAGTTTGATGATGCTGATGAGTCTGATTGTTGACTAAAATAACATACACATTTTATAATTAGAAATGGGTATATCCCATCTATTTTTGAAGGAATATTTCCGTTGAAAGCCCTTAATTGACCGAAACTTTTCGAACCCATAAAAAGTTTCCATTTAGGAATGGGTTTTAAAATGTTCACTCGAACGAGTTCACGCAGTTCTGTTTTTGTTCAGAGGTGAATGACATGAACATAAACTTAAAACGAATTATACGTTGATAGCGTCTGGGGAATAGTAAATAAACAACATTTTTTTATTGCATTTGTTTCTAAGTTTTTTTTTTATTGTTTTTTATTATAAACTGATGCTTGACCGCAATCCCGCCTGATGGTACTAAAATGTAACACTGCATTCTTTTATAAACTACTGCTTGACTGCAATCCCGCCTGGTGGTAAGCAGTGATGCAATCGTTGATGGTAAAGTGCGCTAGTTTATTAAGAGACTATTCACTACAGCCTTGATGCCACTTAAATTGTAGTCCGACGGAAACGAATGCTGGCAAATTGTTCCAGTCCCTCGATGTACGCGGTGTAAGAGAGGAGCCGCAACGCTTCGTCCGGATCGTAGTGGTGTCAACAACGTAAGAGTGGAAACTCGTCGTACGACGGGGCGTCCGATGATGGAGCGGAAATGGGGGAATTAATTCATGCAATTCCCTCGCACTCTCACCAAAATGAATCCTATAGAACACCGACAAATGAACGGCGCACAGACTCATCATCATCATCACAGCGTTAATCCCAGTCGCATCCGAAGCCTGTTCAGCTTTGGAGTCTGGGGTCCGCGTTACCAGTCCAACTGCTGATATGGCTAAACTTCGACATTTTCCGTGAAGCGACTGCCGTCTGACCTCCACAATCCGAAGGCGACATCGAAGCATTGCAGTTAGACCAATTGTAGGACTTTTGAGGGCTCCAACAACCCGTAACGACAGCCACTAGATATTCGCAGGGCAACCGGGACCAACGGCTTAACGTGCTTTCCGAGGCACGACCAGACCAGTACAAATATTCATATTCATGCATACAAATACTTGCACTGTGCGGGGATCGAACCCGCACCGGTCGCGCACCGGTCGCGTCCGCTGCCGCTACGCCACGGAGGCTGTCGAACGGCGCACAGACTAATGGGTACTAATTCATTAGCTTTTTTTAAAAGTAAAATCTGCTTTAGCTATGTTGAGCACTTTTAATTTGTTGGAAGTGGGAAAAGCGTTGAATTCGCGTGAGCGTGGGCGACTCGTAGGCAGTTTAGGCGACACTGTGATAGTTTTTTGTTTTTTACTTTTTGTATATTCTGTGTTTTTTAATGATTTCAGTTTTCACTTCTGTCGGTCCGTCCCACCATTGTGTTTTTTAAACCCTACTAATATAACGATAACTTTACTAAAAAAGATTATTCATAAAGGATAAGTCAACAAATGAATTACGAGCATGTGAAGGCTAAGGCGCACGATATGGTGTGGCTAGATACTTATGAACTTTTGGCCACAGTCATCGGTATTTACTTTTTTATACGTTATTTATAGATTCGTTGCTCATGTATGTAAATAGTCGTCAGCACCGCAGCAAGAGGCGACTCACAACGTTGGTTTCGGCACGTGGTTTAAGTACCTTTAACATTATAGTGACCTCTATGACATAGAATAAAGAGAAGGAAGTACGTTATCTTCATACAAACGGACCGCGCGCGGCTTGTATGTGTGCGCCATAGTATCTATGCGTCGCCGCACGCACACCTAAACACAATATTAGAGTGCCTATGACTGCGCTAGTCGCGGCTAGCACGGAACGAGGTTCGCGCGTCACGGCTTTTCGGCACATTAGCTTTTAAAAAATGATCACATAAACTGCAAAGTTGGTATGTCTATTTATGAACAAATAAAAGACTTATATTTTTCAAATTATATTTCTAAAAGTTATTTACAAGGATACGGATATATTACACATTAAAGTTTAATAACAACGCGTTTCGTAATAGTCGAAACCGAAGAAAGTAGGTATTTTTCTGTAGCTAATTTGTAATTTTGTATTAAATGTGTGATTCAATAGATGTTATGTTTGTATTATTTATATTTGTATTAATTAAAAATAAAAATAAATATGGTTCTTTATGTGTACAAAACTAAAAACAAAAATTACAAAAAAAAAACTGACTAGTATATGTAAACTAAATACTAAGCAAATAATTTAAACATAAGCTCTTAGTCTATAAATATTTGTTAGCGGTTTGGGCGACAACCGTAACCGACGAAGCGCGGACAGTTGTCAACCCTAAGACAGTAGGCAATTAAATCGCGGATTGGGTCGCAGATAACCTACTTCCCCTCTTTATTCTATGTCTATGATTTATGACATATTTCCGTGTTCGCGTCTTGCGCTTCATTAGGAATAATTTTTTCTTAAAAAAAAAATAGCCCCACACTGGGAATTACTCCTATATCGTATGACATACGCAAACAGCCAAAAACAGCCAGGGAACAACTACCTGGAGGCCTTACAAATATTTGTTCCGTGCGGGCATCGAACCAGCAACACGCAACGCAGCAGTTGATCGCTCAGTCACTGTACCATATCGTATTTTAATTCAAAATTTATACAACACCTATTGCTACTAATTAATTTGAACAGAATAACAAGCATGTCTATGTAATTAACACTCAATCGTGGAAACGATTGTGCAAACATTGAATACAACGGTTCTCAATTACCTATTGCTACTATATACAGTGTTATGAGAGTGTGGTTTGCAGTGATTGGTGCAATTAATTAATTAAAATAACTAAAATGTAATATGAACTGCATTCTTTTTTTTTTTAATTATAAACTAGTGCTTGAACTCACTCGCACCTGATGGTAAGCAGTGATGCAACCGTTGATGGTAAAGCGCGCTAGTTTATTAAGAGCTTATTATATGCACTCTAGACTAAGACTCTTAAATTGTAGTCAGACGGAAACACCGCCGCTGGCAAATTGTTCCATTCCCTCTATCTATGTAAAAACAGCATGTGCAGCTATTCTAAAGTCAATAGGTAGGTAAGGCAAAACTTGAATTGAAATTGACATACACAGCATAAATACTGACCCAGTTCACAACTCATGCGTTGCAAATACTGTCTTAAAATACTTTATAGGCAACAATTTACAAAAATGCCAAAACATTGTAGTCTGAAGGTGTGGAAATAATTGGGTGAACTTGATTATACAGACACGTTGTATGTTAAATTGGTAATTTTTCCTTTAATTTTCTAGTTAGTTTAGTATTATTTCAATAATAATTTAACTGCAATCCGCTGTTTGCTTAGTCTGGAGATGGCTCAGGTAGATCGCCACAAGCTATGATGTCAGTACCAATACATAGAGATTTCAAAATTTTGTAAATTAAATTAGTGTTTATTATAAATATTTAAGACTATCGTTAAAAATATGGTTGCACATTGTAAAAGGAACTAAATAAATTATTATTATTATGTGGTTCTATACCACATAATAATAATAATAATAATTTATTAGAAGATACGAATTCCCTAAAGATTTGCAGCAGTACATCTCATGCAGTACATCAGCAGTTGAAGTTTAACATAGGACAACCACTATCTACTCATCATGCTGATGCGGCAATCTACTTATTTTTATCTTTCTAAAATTGTTCCAGTTCTTCGATGTACGCGGTACGCGTACGCACGAGAGGCTTCATCCGGACTGTAGTGGTGTCAACAACGTAAGGGTGGATACGCGCCGCACGACGAGTCGTCCGATGATGAAACGGGGATCGGGGAATTAAGTCACGCATCTCCAAAATGCATCATAGAGAACACCGACAGGCTAGCTACAGCTGTACGCCGTACGTCGGGTCGTCCGGTAATGGTCGACAGTTTAGCTTCATTCAATTTGCCACTCTTGTTACTCTTGTTCTTCTACGGATCTCCTTATTTCTATTTTGATCACGCAGTGAAACCAAGCACAGCCTTCTCCATTGCCTTTTGAGTACCTAACCTTGAGCTTTCTTATAAGGCCCAAGTTTAGCTTAAATAACATCAATATTAGCTTTGAAAAGACTTTAGATATTGGGATTTGAATTTTACTACTATGTAATTTTAAGTTAGTTTTAAAACACAGCTCTTAAGGCTTAGCTCAGCAACGACTTAACGTACTTTCCGAGGCTCGGAGGGGTAAAACGCTTACCGATATGCGGAACGACCGCGACAAATATAGCTTTACTACGAAAACGTGTGGCTTTTATTAGTTATTCCGCCATGCTTCTGTTCTCTAAACTTATTTCATTTTATTTATAAGATAACTGAGATCCACTGTGTTAGTAATAATAATCTTAACCTAGTACCTAATCAATACAAACCAACACACTTCACCCCTGCTCAGTATGCTCATCGGTCCCGCAACACATGGAGTTCATTGAACCTACTGAGCAGAACGGTATCAGTTTTGTCGCCAATCATCCTCAGACTGCTATTCGGGTTACACTGTACTCGTCGTACCATCGACGCAACTTTTTTTACGCATAATTGCATAGAAGTCATCTACGCTGGCGTAATTTATATCATACTAGCTTTCCGCCCGCGGCTGCGCCCGCGTGAAGTTCGGTTATATCGCGCTTTTTAGATTTCCTTCGGGAATATCATTTTTTTCCGGGATAAAAGGAAGCCTATGTTCTTTCTCAGGGTCTAAAGAATGTCTGTGCCAAATTTCATCAAAATCGGTTGAGAAGTTTAAGCGGGAAAGCGTAACGGACAGACAGACAGACAGCAGACCGACAGACAGACAGACAGATAGACCGACAGACAGACCGACAGACAGAGTTACTTTCGCATTTATAATATTAGTATGGATTAGTTAAGCCGTTAGGTCCAGAGTCAGAAACCAGAAAGTCTGACCACCGATCTTACCAAGAGATATCGTGTTTCCTAGTAACTAGTTTATTTAGGTTAAATAGGCAGTTGCAGCTGCTCCAATCATCATTAGACAGGAAGCCGAACCCAATATAGTTAGGAAAAGAGCAAGCAGATGATTTTAATATAATTATGTCTAACCCACACCCATTTTCGTCGCCCATACCTCAATGTATGAAGACTAAAATCTTCAACCAGTGAGTCCTACTCACCATGACTTACGGAGCCGAGACGTGGACACTAACGGTCAGACTATTCCATAAGTTTAAAGCTGCTCAGCGAGCTATGGAGCGGGCTATGTTGGGCGTCTCTCTGAAGGACCGCATCAGAAATGAGGTGATCCGACAGAGGCCCAAAGTAACCGACATAGCTGAGAGGATTAGCAAGCTGAAGTGGCAATGGGCTGGTCGCATATGCCGCAGGGCCGACAACCCTTGGGGTAAACGAGTTCTCGAGTTGAAACCGCGTCTCGGCAAACGTAGCGTAGGACGCCCTTGGGCGAGATGGAGCGACGACATCAAAAAGGTGGTTGGTAGTGGCTGGCGGAGAACTGCTCAGGATCGAGCTTGTTGGCGTGCCATGGAGAAGGCCTATGTCCAGCAGTGGACGAGTAAAGGCTAATGATGATGATGATGATGATGACCCCTAACCAGATTCCACACCACCGTGTGGTACAGGGCTTAGAATAGTACCAACCCATATCCTCCCGTGCAGCGTGGAGCTCGCACCAGGGAAGCGGGCAGCGCTTCTCGTGTGGAATATAAAATTACTGTGATCCCCATACCGCCTGCCAAGCATGGCGATTATGGCTGACCGCAATCCCGCCTGATGGTAAGCAGTAATGCAATCGTTGATGATAAAGCGCGCTAGTTTATTAAGAGCGTATTCACTCAATGCATTGAATGAATGGGAAGGAAGACGGCAGTTGATCGAGGTGATGCAATGTTAAACCCAACAGCACGCCCGGTGCTGCACCAAAGGGAGATTGATGTGGAGACCCTCCACGATCAAAGTCCAGGCACAACAACATTTGGCGTCAGACTCGTCCTCCATACGATTTCACCAGAAATCTTGCTGGAACACGACGAATCGCTTGGTGGCAAGACTTTGTCGGGTGGGTGGAAACTTCTGCCGGAAGCCGATATTATGGCCTACCACTGAGAAAATTTTCCTTGTCGTGTTTTGTTCTTGTTACGCACCATGTTTCCTGTAAATAATCCTTTCTATAACGGAACTTGAACACAAAATCCTAATTACCCTAAATATATTCGGTAGGTACGTACCTAGCATTAACAAGGCGCTCTGTCGTATAATTAGTGAACGCCTAAGGCTTCCCGTTGAAATTTCAAGCACAACCACATTATTGACCTAAATTATCTTGGTCTACCTCAAGATGTAAAAGTAAACATTATTTTGCCTACAAATTGTATTGGGTAAAGCTCGTGTAGGAATACGCACAGAAAAACTGCGACATAGGTACATGTTCATCAAAAATATTGTAGCGGTACATTCCAACAGTAGTCGTGGTGGCCTAGTGGTTAAAATACCAGCCTCTCAAGTATGAGTTTGCGGGTTCGATTCCAGGTCAGGTACTTGCCTGACCTGGACCAATGTAACTTTTCTATAGTTATATGTACTTTCTAAGTATATCTCGGACACCAATGACTGAAGGTGAAGGAAAACATCTTGATGAAACCTGGACTTTATAATTCCGAAATCGCCAACCCGCATTGAGCTAACGTGGTGATTACGCTCAGTCCTTCTCTGTATGATAGGAAACCTGTGCCCAGCAGTGGGACGATAAAAGTTTGATGTTGGTGATGATGATGACATACCTACACACACCACATAGGATCAACGAGTAATACTGACGTTACATGGATTCTACATATCGTAAGCAGAGTTTACCGTGCAACTAGCATATACACAACTTCCCAACATCAATCGTTGGGCAAGTGCCTACCTAACACTTGTCTGGTCGGAGGATCCTCCCTCTTCTATGGAGGATAAGTGAAAGGATGTAAACATCCTTTTCCTCCAACCTTCAAAATATAGACAAATATGAATATTAATGGAAAAATAGCTTTAATCCCTATACAATAAAGTTCAGTTAACTAAGGCTCAATTCACACCTACCGCAACCACACCACAGCTACAACCACACCACAATGACGGGATGTGGTCTGGCGTATTTTTTGTATTGAAAATGAATATTACAATTTACACGTACCATATTTTGCCGTTGTTATCGACCACCTGTGTAATATGACTACATCGCAACCACATCGCGACGGCAACGCCACTACCGGGCGGCGGTGGCACCGTCGCCACGACATGATGTCATCAACGCGCCTATTTGGCGCGCGCTGGCGACAGCGCAACCACATCGACATTTTGTCGGTACCACAACGCAACTGCAAAAAGCTGCTGCGACACTATTCACACGTAACCACATCTTGACCACATTTTGACGCTGTGACGTGGTGTGGTTGTGGTACGTGTCAATTGACCCTAAACAACTCCTTCACTGGGCCGTACCTTAAGTATCTAATTAATACAGACAACAGTCAAGGAATCATAATATGTCGATTACTACATTGTGGGATGGCAACGCATCAGTGGCGGTGGTTTTTGACGACATCATTGCTGCAAGATGACAGGCCCAGCCAAGACCATGCAGCAGTAGTCCACAATGATAGATTCACTTCATTGTGCGTTTGTGTGCTGTTAGCTTAATATAGCGGCTTCACGGCTACCAAATTGTGAACAATTTCCAACACGCATACATAAACAAACACGTACAATTCCTTTTACAGCCACAGTATCTGATGACCGTGAGGAATGTCGCAGCATTTATCTTAGTGATTGTAGACCCAAACGACCCCCAAGATGTCAGGGAATTTAAATAAAGCACTATTTCTTCAACGTTACAATAGGGAGATGATTGGAAGAAGGATTGTTCCATTAATAAGGATTGTTGCCTTCCTGGTGTAGCCAAGACGCACACTTTGCTGCTTTTTTTTTACATAGAGGTTTTTAATTTCTATCTGATTTTTATTTATTGCTACCCGATATATGTTTATTTTGGATGTATTGTGTGCCTTTAAGTCTGTGCTGAGTAAATGTATTTTCTTTCTGTGTTTTCTTTATCTTTCATAACACAAGCAAAGTAAATGAAAACGACCATAGTGAACTTTCTACCAGAAATTCAAATACTCTAAACCCGAGAGAGTGTCCAATAAAATCTTCAGTCATTCGGCTGAACATAGTCAAAAATGGCGAAATAAATACGGAGGACGGGTCAGGAGCAGTGTGTTGCGATATGTGCCGGGTACGATGCGCAAAATGTTTTTGTATCGGGAGTTTGGTCGTGGAGGGTCTCCAGATCAATCTCCCCCAGAGAGAAATTGATCTGCAGCATCGTTGGTCGTGTTGTTGGGTTTAAAATTGCATCACCTTGCTCAACTGCCGTCTTCCTTCCTATTCACTCAGTTGTTTTGAGCAAATAGGCTCTTAATGAACCAGCTCGCTTTACCGTCAACGATTGCATCACTGCTTACCTTCAGGCAGGATTGCGGTCAAGCACTAGATAGTTATACTAAAAAAATCCATTCTCATTAATGCAATGGCAAATTGTGTCTGTCCCTCGATTTTCTGATGAAACAGAGCTGGAGGAATAAAGTCATACAGTTCCTGCGCACACTCTCCAAACTATAGAATACAGACAGGCTGGCCACTCTACGCCCGTGCTCGTCTTTGTCAATTCTTTTTTTTTTTTTTGTTCCTTTCTTCTATAATATACAGTATGTTAACTAACAGGGGGCGTTCCCGTTAACCCGAAATAGTATAGCATACATACATGCTAAAAAAAATATTTCCATTCGAAAACAAAATGTTTTTAAAATTTTTCCAATAAGAAAATATTCAATAAAAATTTTAAATTGACATGTAAAAGAAACACACTGTACACGCGAACATGAAAGATCGCAACGTCGCAATTTATTTATACATGACGACTACTATTTTGATTTAAAACAGGAGGTTTCAAATTTATTTCCAATTAGAATTTTTTTTATTCGGATTTTTTTATGCTTATTTTTCTATACTGATAATTTTATTTTAATCTATTAATGATATATATTAACGAGTTTAAGGGAACGCCCTCTGTTATTTAACATACTGTATATAAACTAAAGAATGTTGATCTTTACGGACCTTCTCCAACATCCTTCTACTTGATCCCCGCGGATAGTCACCGCTGCGAGAGGACGTAGATTTATATGTTTTACCCCGTGATTGTCATGGGAGGGATGCCAAATGGGCGGTTTTATTATCATCCGGAGAACAGTACTGTGTCTGTAAATTATATGTCACGTTATACGAGAAACATCGTAAATATATTTATTATTGATCACGAGTGTCGCGAATGGATTCGTAGATGGTTGTGGGAGAAATGTGAGATGGTTGCTATCCAAAGTCAAAAGGCTCAGTAATATGCAAAGTCAAAATTAATTAATTTCCGACAAAGATAAAGGTAATCCAGGATTTTCAGGCGTAGTCTATGCTCTGTTATATGTTTATATACAAGATAATTATCTTGTATCTTAATTATCTTGATAATTATCGATATCATGGTATCGAGACGGTCTCCAAAGCCTAGAGCACAGGCGTAGAGTAGCCAGCCTTTCGGTGTTCTATAGGATGCATTTTGGGGAGTGTGCGAGGGAACTGCATGATTGAATTCCCTCATCTCCGTTCCACCATCGGACGACCCGTCGTACTGCGAGTTTCCATCTTTACGTTGTTAACACTACTACATTCTGGACGAAGCGTTTCGCTTCCTCCTTTATACCGCGTACATTAAGGGACTTTAACAACTTGCCGGCGGCGGTGTTTCCGTCGGAATACAATTTGAGTGTCTTCAAGGCTACAGTGAATAGGCTTTTAATAAACTAGTGCGCTTTACCATCACCGATTGTGTCACCCACTTACCATCAGGCGGGATTGCGATCAAGCGCTAGTTTATAATTTAATAATAAAAAAAACTACAATGCAGTGCACGAAGTGTCGGCGTCGTGTTTCGCTGACTGATATTGCGTAGCTGGCTATGAAACCGAAGGTACACAACACCTTTCGACCAGAACTTACTCTTCTTTAAGGAACTTCTGGAGACGATGTGTCGAAACGCGCACCACGAGCGGCTTTCCTGTGGTGACGCGGCTCCAACCTTTCGACCTTCAAATTCCAGTTAATCTTGACGTGCAGGTACTCCACAACATCCTCAAACTTCGTCGAATGGTGTAGTTTGGATACACACAGCAGCACCGTCGGTACTTTTTTTTTAACTCAGTATCGACGGTGCTGCTGTATGTGAAAAAAGTCTTTTAATAAACCTTGACGTAGATCGCACGATGACACGACGCGTTCTCGTCGTGCGATGAGTTCAAACATACATATTTCATCAGTGTCTTATTTGAACCTCGCAACTAATCGTGCAAGCACATGAAATGCTTAATAACGATCATACGTGTTTGATCGTGCGATCGTATAACCAAAGCAACAGAACTCTTTTGGGTGTCCTAATTGGTTTGATTGGAAAAATAATCGTAAAAGTCTTCTTAGTAATTTCATAGATAAAGGTTGAAAAATTCACCGCGCAGATTCCTGGATCTATAGAGTATTTTATATTGTCTGCGTTTCCTTTTTTCAGTGTCATTTGCAATTTATAAAGCAATATTGCCCAACGTGTAAATAATATGTATCGAATGAGATGATCTATTATTATAGAAGATTTATTAATTTTAGCTTTTGTTTGCATGCCTGAGCTAAGGTGGTTAGTATAAGGAAGGATCTTCTAAAATTTAACATCTGTATTTTGTTCTTAATTTCTATGCAAATAATAAACTATATTTTTATTTTATAATCTTCAGCAGTGCCGATGCCAATAATGATCGCCGGGCCTTAATTCTCAAAACACTGACACACTCTGTTTGTAAACGCGCGATAAACGTGCCCACCAAAGACATACAAGTTTCCTATTGAATTGTCTGTCACGTGTATTTAGGACGTCTATTCTCGCGTGAATAAACGCGTTCAGCGCGCATATGGTAATGTGAACGCGTTCTAATGTCAGCCATTTTCGGTCACAGGTTATATTAGAAAATGAGGTCTACTGACTTATATTTTGTTTATCAAAGAAGATCAAAATATAGTTTTTTATACTAAGAATTTTTCTAATATCAGGCTTATTCCTCGGATTCAATTGACAGTTCTGCCATACAAAAACTGTCAGAAGTCGATTTTATTTCCGCTGATGCAAAAATCGGTCCGAAACAAACAAACAAACTATTAAAATAAAAATATAATATCCTTACCCAACTGAAAATATTAACAAACTAAAATATGGCGCTGAAAAACTTTCCATCGCTGTCAACTGGTAATGCACCCAAGAGTCTGATGGCATTGCCGCGTTGTATGGGCAATGGCCATACTTAGCCTCTGACCAAGGCAAAACCCTGCCCTGGTCTCATGAGGAATGTTCACCATACGTTTAGACATACGTCCTCAAATGTGAGGTTTCTTATTAAAGCCAGTTGTCGTAAAAGAAACTGTTGGATATACTGTTATTTACACTTAATTGACAAGCTAGATCTAACATAGCCTGTCCGTTTGGTAAATCGATTTTAGATATATGACACTAGTGATTACGGGAAGCTACGCTATATCTGCTCGTCGTCCAAGATACCACAGTGTCTCAAGTCTAAAGGCTTTGACCAATGTGTGTTGCCAGGGATGACTTACGGAACTGAAACCTGGTCGCTCACAATGGGCCTCATACGAAGGCTCAGAGTCACACAAAGGGCAATGGAAAGAGCTATGCTCGGAGTTTTTCTGCGTGATCGAATCAGAAATAAGGAGAGCCGCAGATGAACCAAAGTCACCGACATAGCTCTGCGAGTCGCTAAACTTAACTGGCATTGGGCAGGGCACATTGCTCGTAGAACCGATGGCCGATGGGGCAGTAAGGTTCTGGAGTGGCGGCCACGTACTGGAAGACGCAGCGTAGGGAGGCCCCCAATAAGGTGGACCGATGACCTGGTGAAGATCGCGGGAAGCCGATGGATGCGGGCAGCACAAGACCGGTCGGCGTGCCTAGCCTTGGGGGAGGCCTTTGTCCAGCAGCGGACATCTATAGGCTGAAGAAGAAGAAAAAATGATTACAGGAACATGTTTGTAAGAAATTATAACGATAGTTCAATAAGATTATCTTTTTCAATATACCTATAATAAGGTTTCTGGAAAATGTACGTTCAAGGACAACTGTCAATAAAAACTTTTTTACAAAAAAACAACCGACTTCCAAAAACCACTACAAAGTGAAAAATAACTAATTTCGGAAGTCGGTGTCTTTGGTTTTGTATATTAATTTTTGACACCGACTTCCGAAATTAGTTATTTTTCATTTTGTAGTGGTTTTTGGAAGTCGGTTGTTTTTTTGTAAAAAAGTTTTTATGTTACACTTTTTAGTTGTTAAAAGTACTATGTATTCAGTTGCATCCGATCAGACTGGAAGCTGATGCAAATATAGTTGGAAAACGACGTAATTTTGTTTACTTTAATTTTTACCCTTATATATTCCCTCAACTGCCTATGGTCTTCATCATCAAATTTACTGCAGACTATTATTTTAACCCAATGGGCGCAAAGGTCTCATTAATATAAATGAATTGAGTCCAAATACAAGGTAGCTACTGTAAATCGTTTAGGAGTTCCCTGAACTGACCTTGACATCATCATCAGCTCCCTAATGACAGTCACCACACATCTAGGTGTAAGGTTCTTGTCAATACAAATTATTCAAGCACAAACACAAGGTAGCTGCTGTGAACTGTTGAGGAGTTCCTTCAACTGTCTCCAGGTTCCATCATCAGATCTACTCCAGACCTTTATTAAATAGTAGTGCTTTAAAATACTTAATGAAAATGCTAAGTAATGAACTAGTCGCCCCTGCAATTTTTGAAAGTTCCCCTTGTTTTCTCTGGTCTTCCACCATCAAACCCTGATATCCTTATCATGGGACCATCTTGGGAACGTCTTCTTTCCAACAGAAAAAGAATTATCAAAATCGGTTCATAAACGACGAAATTATGCGCGAACAAACATAAAAAAAGCATATATACGGTCGAATTGAGTAACCTCCTCCTTTTTGAAGTCGGTTAAAAATAGGTTATGAGTTTGTAATGAGGGACTCTACTCTCTAATTTCGTGAACAAGCATACGTACCGTTTAGAAAGTAGTTATTTTGTCAAAACAAGTGTTAAATTCCATTGGGCGTAGGGAGGACTATCAAATTATGTTGTCACTCATTATTAGTTCGGAAACCGCCCCAAACTTTATTTGTGCACGTATGTGTGACACGGAGAAAGAAAAGCCTATGTGGTTGGGTAAAAACCCGCCACACATTATCCCACCCACTGCAACTCCTGAAAGCCAGAATCAACAGTGGAGACACCCAGATAAACGTCGAGCAATGAAGCTGGACGAGTCCCGGAGAAATGATTCAACTGTCTTGGGTCCCGCAACGAAATTATTCAGAAAAGAATAGCGGAGGAGTAAGAAAAAAGATATTTTTTCCACTTCCCTCCATAACAAACAGGAGACAGAACAGAAATAGGCCAATCGCCACAAAAGGATATTATTGCAACTGGGAGAAGCCCAGATTGCCAAGCACCACGAAATAAAATTTGATTAAGTTAATGAGTCCTAATTAGGTATGTGCTGTTACAATTGATTCCAATAATAGGTATGGCAAAAGCGCCTGAACGCACGGAAATTTGCTATAGTTTCTACAAGTTCCGTATAATAAACGACTCCAGGTGTAACTTGTACACTATCCAATATAATATTGCGTTCATTCTGCCAAAGAAAACACTCCCACAAGATGTGATGTGCGGACTGTTCAAATTCACAGTTCGATGTAGAACACTGACACAAAGGCGAAGGAACAAGTTTAAAAGAATACAGTTTACTTTTAAAGTTGCCATGACCTGTGAGAAATTGGGGAACGCAGTGGTCAATCTCCAGCCATGTCTTAGCCAGCCGATCGCCAACGGATGGAAAGAATAGATGGAGGTAGCCCTTGATGTAATTATCCCACCTACTTTGCTATTCGGATAAGAGGTCCTCCCAGACTTCAGTCCTAGGTTTAAATATTCTAGAAATTCTATTAATATCGCGTTGTGTAACAAAATTACCTAGTGTCCATGGCCTCCCCCCTCGCGGACTAGTACATTGAAGCACGTCGCCGCAATTCAAGATCGACTGGGAGTACACCTGCCAGTACGGGTAAGGCTTCAGTACTGACTGTTCTATACGCCTTGCATAAAAATATCAATCCCAAACGTTGGCTTTGAAGCAGTTTACGTCGTGCCGCCCCTATATGCTGGCCCTATCGGCCCAAACAGGTGCACCGTAGTACATACATCCTAAGTAGGTTGCTCCATATATAATTTTTTAAAGTTAGGAATGATAGACCCCAAGTTGCTTTGGATATTCTAGTTATGGCATAAAAGTTCCTTTTAGCCTTTTTTTAACGTGGTTGGGTAGTAGACTTTCTGAAATTTTTGTAATGTTCATCATCATCATCAACTTTTTTATCGTGCCACTGCTGGGCACAGGTCTCCTCGCATACAGAAAAGGATTACAAGTAAATTTATGTAAATCTGAATAAAGTTCTAAAATAAGTTAACTTGGGTCTGTAGATTATAGAAATATGAGGAACATGATGGAAAGTACACTCATCCTACAGAGAATAGAACATAATACTAACCAAAATCAGCAGTTAGACTGGTAAAGCAGACCCCAGACTCCAAAGCTGAAAAGCTTCGTCTGCGACTAGGATTAACGCTGAGAAGCTGATGATGATTATTTACACCATATAAATTACAGAACATAAATATGAAAATTTTACAAAGACACAATGGGCTGTCTCATCGCCAAGAGCGATTCCTACTAGATGGGTTTTGTATCTGGCGGGCAACTGCTCGATAATTATTTTCGGGCCTTTGTATATATGCTGGCTGTGCGATAACTCTAGTTGCGAGATGCAACATTTTTGTCACATCGTATTGACGTCAGTATGATACGTCGTTTACTTATGGCATTTGTAGATCATCATCATCATCCCAGCGTTAATCCTAGTCGCATCCGAAGCCTTTTCAGCTTTGAAGTCTGGGATCCGTTTTACCAGTCCAACTGCTGATATGGCTAAACTTCGACATTTTCCGTGAAGCGACTGCAGTCTGACCTCCACAACCCGAAGGCGACATCGAAGCATTGCAGTTAGACCAATTGTTGGACTTTTGAGGGCTCCAACAACCCGTAACGACTGCCACTAGATGTTCGTATGGCAACCGGGACCAACGGCTTAACGTGCTCTCCGAGGCACGACCAGACCAGTGCAAATATTCATATTGATGCATACAAATATTGGCACTGTGCGGGGATCGAACCCGCGCCTCCTTGCGCAACGGTTGCGTTCGCTACCGCTACGCCACGGAGGCCGTGAGGTGGGTGTGTAGATACCACTACAAAAATAAACCTTATTTTGTAATTAGAATAGTGTGTTCAAGGCTAGAGTGAATAGGCTCTTAATAAACTAGGGCGCTTTACCATCACGTATTGCGTTGTTTTGTTTTTTAATATGGCATCTCGTAGTTGACTTTGAGTGGTCGTGACAACTGGACTATCCTGTGGTTGCCTTAAATGAATTTAAAGCCTCCAGCCAGGACAACTAAAAACTAAGCGACTACACGCTAAGGGCACCCCATATGGGGTACGAACCTCGGCTTACGGTGTCGCTGGAGAGAACACCAAGGGACGGCTGGATCGAAATTTTGTTTTTATTTCGGTTTGATGACCGCGGTGTTTCTAAACAAACTCAGAGGTCATAGTCGGGAATTATATTTACTGCCTCAGCTGCGGCGCGGGCTGACCTTCATCGGACAAGGGACATCAATTATTGCATCACTGCTTACCATCAACGGGATTGCGGTCAAGCACTTACTTATAGCGTTTAAAAAAATCGGTTTTTAATTTAAAAACAAAATACTTGTATAATCTTCTCTTCTAGACAATCTTTTTTTTTGTAACATATCACCAGCGCAACATACTTATCTATAAATTGAGATAAAATATAACAACGATAATAGGTACCCATAAAACATTAAAAATATTACGAGATAATACTATAGAAATAGTTGCCAAACTAAAAATAATTGTGGTGTTCCTGGTAACATTACGTTAGGGACATTATTTTCGAAAAAACAGGATGAGGCTGTCACATAAAAACGGAGATTATTGCCGAAAGCATTTGTTAGGATAATAAATACCATTACATTTATATCTGGGTTTTACATGTACTAGCCCCGCACGATGATATTGCGATGGAACCTTGTCACAATAACAGCGTTGTGACGTCATCTGTCACACAAAAGGACAGCTAGCAAAAGAATGTTAAATGCAAAATTAATATTAGGGTTAAGGGTTTATTTGTATTTTATAATTTTATTACACTCTTTATAAAGAGTGTATGTATAAATTAATATTAGGGTTAAGGGTTTATTTGTATTTTATAATTTTATTACACTCTTTATAAAGAGTGTATGTATAATAAAATTAATATTAATTTTACATTTAACATTCTTTCGTAGGTATACCTACTCACCCATATTCTGACAAATAAACTTTCATTATTAAGAATTTCAAGGAAATAATTTTTGTAGACGTATGAAAAATATACTTATTCATATATCTTTCTTACATGTATACTATTTTTTTCTAACTACATTTCTGTTAATTTGCGAGCGGAAATTGAACCAGAGTCCACTGTGTAGTAGTCATGTTTTAATTACTACCTACATCTATCAGCTTATAAATAAAACCAGGATAATATGTAAAAAAATGTATATAGTCTTCCGAATCATAACTGCTTTCTGTGTCTGTCGTTTCCGATTCTCTATCGTCGCCGTATTTATGACAAATAACTCGTCAGTTATTCGATATTTATTCCAATATTTATTCCTCTTCAAGCCGTTTAACATGATTGACTTCCTTTCGCCAGTCATCTGGAGTTATTGACGCCAACGACTGCAACGTCAGAGCTTCAATGCTACTTTCCAACTGCTCCACATTCTTTTCTGACACCCTTATCTTTACCAGGTTCCAGATGTACTCAATGGGGTTGAGGTCGCAGTTGTAAGGTGGTAATCTAACGACTTCATGGCCATTGCCAGCTAATAAATTGCCAATTTTATAATTTTTCGGCCGTCTGTGCCGTTTAATTAATAAATACAGTTCAGGTTTTGTAGTGTCGTTGGGAAAGTCTCAACAATCAACTGTTTTTTATTATTCATACTTGGTGGCCTATTCTCATCCCTACTGTGATAAGGGGCGTTGTCCATCACAATTTTAGAGTTGCGTGGTATGTTGGGGTGAGTGGGGGTAAGACGGAATGCATTTTTGATGAGATAAACAGTGTTGATGGTTAAACTGTTGTAAAACAAAAGAATTTAAGGCAATTGCAGAAAAAGATGTTTTGGTTAAAAATGTATAGTCAACTTGTTTCTATAATGTTGACAGCAATCTTTTTGAAACAATATTTTATTAAAAAAACGTTAGTAAAGTCGGTCTTAAGAAAAAAAATATGTAGGGGAAAGATGAAATGCTGAAGGGGTAAGATTGATATAATCACTAAAATCGTATTCATGGTCATTATGCTTGTGTGGTGATCAATAAACCTTCTATTTCAATAACCTAAATAACCTGAAAATGAGTTACATTAAAAATTCGCATTCTAAAAGCAAGAAAAATACATATTTCAAATAAAATATATCGTTCTTACCCCGTTGAAACGGCTGGCAGTCAGGGGTGCTCAACATATTATAGATATTAAATAAATTAAATAATCATGCTCATAGATGACTGTCAAGTCTAACTCACTGTCAACTCTATCACTCAGTCGATAAATAAAACACACGTTTTTATTTAGTACCAAGTAGTATAATTATTTTAATTAGATAAAGCACGACAGCAGAATACAATTAAACATTATTAAAAATATTATTTCAAAGGAGGTAATACTTAAACATCACAGTTAAATAAAATCAGTCCGTTATAAGTACTACTTATAAAACTAAAAATTACCTTTTATCAAAAATATGAAATATGCCTTTTTCAGATCAGTTGGTAATCCCGTAAAGCAGAAGTAACTAAAATATATTAAAAAAATCACCTATTCGTATTTATGCGTCTCCTAATAATTAACAAAAAAAAAAAAAAAACAAAACTATGCACTCTTGCCTTTATAAACATTAGTAAACAGTATTATTATAATCACTGCCAATTATTTCAGATTGAGGGCCCCTGACTTTTTGTAGGAGTTTCGTAAACGGGGTAAGATGGAAACTTTTATATTATCATCTTACCCCTTTAAATTATGCAGGGGAAAGTTTGAAAGGCACCATAAATCTTAAAATACGTGAAATATAGTAATCACCGCATTATAGAGCATATTACAGTTTAAATCTAATTACGAATATCAAAACAACATGTTTGTTCCGTACCTGAGTAAGGAGATATAGCGAGCGGGGTAAGATCGAAAAACTCAATTTTTCGCGGGAAATGTACTGTGCGGAAAAATGTCAAATAATACACCAGCATTTTCACTCAGCGAATGACGCAGGCTGCGAGGTGGGGCAAGATAAAATGGTCTTCACAATGATTTTGCCAGCATTACAACAATTCCCTGGAATTGGGCGGTATTACATTTTTTTTATCTTACCCCTTTTTTTATCTTACCCCCAGTCACCTTACTATTTTTTCTGTAAGCCACTTGGTGAAATTCTCAGCATTCATTTGATCATAGTAATCCCCCGTTTTGGTGTCTGCTTTAAACATTAAAAGGGCATTGTCAACAAAACCGCTTTAACTTCCCGCGTGAACTATTATCCATCGGCGGCCGGGACTGTCGTTCCGTCTCACTCCATCGGTTGTTGTTTGCCAACATTTTTCTACCGTGTAGTGTGCATGTATCCACGTTTCGTCGAGATAAATAACGGGTCTTTTGTTATTACCAAGCGAGTCATTTTCTTTCATACGTCGTAAATATTTAGCCCTCCACGCTTGAATTTGGGGTCTTTGAATTAGGGCCAGTCTTTTTTGGTAGCATCGTTTAAATTGGTAGCCTAAATCACATTTAATTATTTTTCTTAATGTAGTTTCACTACCAGTATAATTAAGGTCTACTTTTGAAGCCGCCAAGATTTTGCGCATTGTGGGTATTTCTCTCCTCACCGTACACATTGAATCTATAATATTTCTTAAAGCTGTTATGGAAAACCCGTCGAAATATTTCTTCTTTTGTCTTTTTCCTTTAGTAGGAGTTCTCATTTTGCTGCCACTGGCTGTTGCTGACTCATGCTCTCGTCTCAATTTCGTCACAGTATTTTTTGCAACGCCTGTGGCACATGCCACACACTCCGTGACTTTGATAGAATTTTGCAAAATATTTTTAATAACTGTAAGCAGTTGCTTCGGTATTAAAATGTCCGAAGCACTTTTTAAAGCACGGTTTATACTTTCAAGAACTAACTTACAATCCTCTTTCTCTTTAACAAAATAATTGTCCACTTTAATTATAATTTCACGAGCACGACTATTAATTAATTTCTTACTCATTTTAACGAGTAACAGTTAACAAAACTAAACAACAAAACTCAAGAACAACAATAAAACAGGATAACAAAAACAAAAAGCTAACAAAAATATTCGATGTGCGTAAGTGGGTAAGCGCGGACTGAACTTGCGAACGGTACCGACGGTGCGAGTTCGACTACGTCACCAAGATGGCCGCCAATCGCAATATCATCGTGCGGGGCTTATAGTAAGGTATTAATTTGTATAATAGGTACCTTTAATGGTGTTAGCACTCTAAACAATTTAGCAAATTATACTTCTGTTTTCTGACCTGTTTTTTGTTTTTTACTAGACCAGCATTCAGTACTAGAAAAAAGAATTATTTTAGCAACTGGTATCAGATTTTAGGTAGTAGAATCTAGTACCTCAAATTCAGATTTGAGGTACTAGATTCTACTACTTAAAATCTGATACCATACAACTAGTATGGTATCAGTACCATACTAGTTGTATGATTATATTAACAAGTAAGAAAATATATATGTATAGTTTTAGGATCAGGAGAGAGATTTAAATAAAGAAAAGTACAACACAAATCAGAAACAATGATTTATAATCAATAACTCAATTTTATAACCTTAAAATGACTAACACTAACAGCCATCAGTTTAACATTTACAGCGAAATATCAACAAAATGACAGACTTTCCAATCAACCACCAATTCAACCATCTTACCGTCCAAGAGCTCAGGAGCAAAAGGGCCTGTCAATTAGACAGCCATCTATTTATAATAGATAGGCGTAGATATAGTAGATGTAGACATAGAGTAGGTGCGAGTTGCTACAAGTCTTCAAACGTCTTTCTGCTAATAATAGTATATTAAGCTGCCATTCTACAGAGAGCAAGACTGGTGATCATTGCTTGGTGCGTCTCTGTCAGACCAACTGTTGGCTGTTTGAATTGGACTAGATTACTTTATACAATACAAGTATTTTCTGCATTATAAGCCCCGCACGATGATATTGCGATTGGCGGCCATCTTGGTGACGTAGTCGAACTCGCACCGTCGGTACCGTTCGCAAGTTCAGTCCGCGCTTACCCACTTACGCCCATCGAATATTTTTGTTAGCTTTTTGTTTTTGTTATCCTGTTTTATTGTTGTTCTTGAGTTTTGTTGTTTAGTTTTGTTAACTGTTACTCGTTAAAATGAGTAAGAAATTAATTAATAGTCGTACTCGTGAAATTATAATTAAAGTGGACAATTATTTTGTTAAAGAGAAAGAGGATTGTAAGTTAGTTCTTGAAAGTATAAACCGTGCTTTAAGAAGTGCTTCGGACATTTTAATACCGAAGCAACTGCTTACAGTTATTAAAAATATTTTGCAAAATTCTATCAAAGTCACGGAGTGTGTGGCATGTGCCACAGGCGTTGCAAAAAAATACTGTGACGAAATTGAGACGAGAGCATGAGTCAGCAACAGCCAGTGGCAGCAAAATGAGAACTCCTACTAAAGGAAAAAGACAAAAGAAGAAATATTTCGACGGGTTTTCCATAACAGCTTTAAGAAATATTATAGATTCAATGTGTACGGTGAGGAGAGAAATACCCACAATGCGCAAAATCTTGGCGGCTTCAAAAGTAGACCTTAATTATACTGGTAGTGAAACTACATTAAGAAAAATAATTAAATGTGATTTAGGCTACTAATTTAAACGATGCTACCAAAAAAGACGCCCTAATTCAAAGACCCCAAATTCAAGCGTGGAGGGCTAAATATTTACGACGTATGAAAGAAAATGACTCGCTTGGTAATAACAAAAGACCCGTTATTTATCTCGACGAAACGTGGATACATGCACACTACACGGTAGAAAAATGTTGGCAAACAACAACCGATGGAGTGAGACGGAACGACAGTCCCGGCCGCCGATGGATAATAGTTCACGCGGGAAGTTAAAGCGGTTTTGTTGACAATGCCCTTTTAATGTTTAAAGCAGACACCAAAACGGGGGATTACTATGATCAAATGAATGCTGAGAATTTCACCAAGTGGCTTACAGAAAAAATAGTACCCAACATACCACGCAACTCTAAAATTGTGATGGACAACGCCCCTTATCACAGTAGGGATGAGAATAGGCCACCAAGTATGAACAATAAAAAACAGTTGATTGTTGAGACTTTCCCAACGACACTACAAAACCTGAACTGTATTTATTAATTAAACGGCACAGACCGCCGAAAAATTATAAAATTGACAATTTATTAGCTGGCAATGGCCATGAAGTCGTTAGATTACCACCTTACAACTGCGACCTCAACCCCATTGAGTACATCTGGAACCTGGTAAAGATAAGGGTGTCAGAAAAGAATGTGGAGCAGTTGGAAAGTCGCATTGAAGCTCTGACGTTGGAGTCGTTGGCGTCAATAACTCCAGATGACTGGCGAAAGGAAGTCAATCATGTTAAACGGCTTGAAGAGGAATAAATACTGGGATAAAGATCGAATAACTGACGAGTTATTTGTCATAAATACGGCGACGATAGTGAATCGGAAACGACAGACACAGAAAGCAGTTATGATTCGGAAGACTATATACATTTTTTTACATATTATCCTGGTTTTATTTATAAGCTGATAGATGTGGGTAGTAATTAAAACATGACTACTACACAGTGGACTCTGGTTCAATTCCCGCTCGCAAATTAACAGAAACGTAGTTAGAAAAAAATAGTATACATGTAAGAAAGATATACGAATAAGTATATTTTTCTTACGTCTACAAAAATTATTTCCTTGAAATTCTTAATAATGAAAGCTTATTTGTCAGAATATGGGTGAGTAGGTATACCTACGAAGGAATGTTAAATGCAAAATTAATATTAATTTTATTATACATACACTCTTTATAAAGAGTGTAATAAAATTATAAAATACAAATAAACCCTTAACCCTAATATTAATTTTGCATTTAACATTCTTTTGCTAGCTGTCCTTTTGTGTGACAGATGACGTCACAACGCTGTTATTGTGACAAGGTTCCATCGCAATATCATCGTGCGGGGCTAGTACTAAATTAAATTGATTGATTAAAATATAAGCCCCGCACGTTGATATTGCGACTGGCCGCCATCTTGATGACGTAGTCGAACTCGCGCCTTCGGTACCGTTCGCAAGTTCAGCCCGCGCTTACGTACTTGCGCGCATCGAATATTTGTTAGCTTTTTGTTTTTGTTATCCTGTTTTATTGTTGTTCTTGAGTTTTTTTGGTTAGTTTTCTTAACTATTACTCGTTAAAATGTGTAAGAAATGAATTAACAGTCGTGCTCGTTAAGAAATATTATGTATACGTTGAGGAAAGAAATACCTACAATGCGCAAAATCTTGGCGGCTTCAAAAGTAGACCTTAATTATACTGGTAGTGAAACTAAATTAAGAAAAATAATAAAATGTGATTTAGGCTACCAATTTAAACGATGCTACTAAAAAAGACTAGCTCTAATTGAAAGACCCCAAATTCAAGCGCGGAGGGCTAAATATTTACGACGTATGAAAGAAAATGACTCGCGTGGTAACACGCGGGAAGTGAAAGCGGCTTTGTTGACAATGCCCTTTTAATGTTTAAAGCAGATACCAAAACAGGGGATTATCATGAACAAATTAATGCTGAGAATTTCACCAAGTGGCTTACAGAAAAATTAGTACCCAAAATACCACGCATCTCCATAATTGTGATGGACAACGATGGATCACAGTAGGGAAGAAAATAGGCCACCAAGCATGAACATTAAAAAACAGTTGATGGTTGAGTGGCTACAAGCTCACAACATCGACTTTCCCAACGACTGTACAAAACCTTAACTTTATTTATTAATTAAACGGCACAAACCGCCGAAAAATTATAAAATTGAAAACTTATTAGCTGGCAATGGCCATGAGGTCGTTATATTTCCACCGTACAACTGCGACCTCAACCCCATTGAATAGATCTGGAACCTGGTAAAGATGAGGCTATCAGAAAATAATGTGTAGCAGTTGGAAAGTCGCATTGAAACTCTGACGTTGGAGGCATTGGCGTCAATAACTCCAGATGACTGGCGAAAGGAAGTCAATCATGTTAATCGGCTTGAAGAGGAATATTGAAATAAAGATCGAATAACTGACGACTTATTTGTCATAAATACGGCAGACGACAGTAAATCGGAAACGACAGACACAGAAAGCAGTTCTGATTAGGAAGACTATATGAGTGGAATTGAATAAATAGGATAAGATTATATTGAATTATATATAAACATGTTTTTAACGTACTATCCTACTATCCTGGTTTTTAAGCTGATAGCTTATAAATAAAACCAGGACAGTATGTGGGGGGAATAAAACCAAGATGTAGTAATTAAAACACGACTGCTACACAGTGGACTCTGGTTCAATTCCCGCTCGCAAATTAACAGAAATTTAGCTAGAAAAAAAAATAGTATAGATGTAAGAAAAATATACGAATAAGCGTTGATATAATATTAAACTAATATTAACTTTAATATTATATCAATGCGAATAAGTATATTTTTTTTACATCTATTAGAATTATTTCCTTGAAATTTGTTATATTGAAAGTTTATTTGTCAGAATATGGTAAAGTAGGTATAAAGAGTGTATGTATAATACAATTATAAAATACAAATAAACCCTTAACCCTAATATTAATTTTGCATTTAACATTCTTTTGCTAGCTGTCCTTTTGTGTGACAGATGACGTCACAACGCTGTTATTGTGACAAGGTTCCATCGCAATATCATCGTGCGGGGCTTATACGTAAGTAGGTACTTTTATTATTCCCGTGTTATATTTTTTTATCTATTCTTGGCCAGTACCTACCTGTCTAATTAGGTGCCTATGGCGAGTATGATCAAATTAGTGTGTGTCAAGTCTGAGTCTTTTTTTTTTTTGATATGGCGTCTCGTAGGTGGCTACTAGGAGACCGTAACTACTTAATCGGACTTTCCTGTGGATGCCTTAATTAAAATTAAAGCCTCCAGCCAGGGGCACTTAAAACTAAATTAAAATTAGGCGACTACGCACTAAGGGCACCCCCTGTGGGGTACGAACCTCGGCTTAGGGCGTCGCTAGAGAGGACAGCAAGGGACGGCTGGATCGAAGATGACCATGACGTTTCCTAGTACTAGCTCTGAGAAGAAACGCCGAAACAAACTCAGAGGTCATTGATGGGACATTATGATATTACTGGCTCAGTTGCGGCGCGGGCTGGCCTTCATCGGACAAGGGACGGGTGAGGGGATTACTACGTGGAGCGCGTCGCGATGGACCTCGGCAGCGAGGTCGGTAGGTCGGTCTGTTTTTGCGTAATGTGCTGGTGGCCCTATTGGCCTCTTGGAGGAGGGTAATGGGGTCATCGGGGTCTGAGAGTGCATGCCGAGGGCGGCGAAGTCGGGAGATGGTGGAGGGAGTGTAATTGACAACCGCTGCTATAAGAGGATTGCGGTGCTTTGCAGCAGTGTCAAAGAAACGCTTGGAAAGGCGTTTCATGAACTGCTGGATGGTGGGGATTTTGAGATCAAGATGGAGGATCTCATTTCGAACGAACCAAGTCTGAATCTGACATAACAATTAGTGACATTTTAAGTACCTATACAATCCAAGTAGGAATTTTGTACGAGAACATATTCCATGAGCACCTACCTACACAAACGTTGTTTCAGAATTCCACCACACACAACAACAACAACACGTGGACGGACGATTTTGATTAAATTGAATTAATTAGGTATAATAATTAATATTTACACTCGCGACAGCCACTTTTACCGCCAATCCTACTGTGTGAGTGAAACGGAACGCGTGGTCACTCCAACAGAGGGCGCTCTCTGGTTTTCCGGACAAAACTTGACAAAAGCAACATTCACATAATAAGACCGCTATGATCGCATATTCTCGTAACGATCGCTTCGTGTTTAGAGTTTCAAGCTTATTTTTATAGTTAGTGAATGACATCTCACAGGTCATCCCAGAAGTTTGTCAATGCCTTAATAAATTTAGTACCTACCTACTACAGATATATTACTAAATATCTCACTATATATGGCCTGCAATAAACAACAATACAAATTAGGTATGTACCTACCTAAGTAGTTAGAAGTATATTGCACAGAAAGCACAGTTGAAGTCAACGTGGTACCTACCTATCCTATTTGCCGCTCACAGATTGATAGGTATCTATCTGTATACAGTTCCATATTTCAAAACAACCACAAATAATTCCATTTACAAAACGATCTGTGTAGGTATAAGCCCCGCACGATGATATTGCGATTGGCGGCCATCTTGGTGACGTAGTCGAACTCGCACCGTCGGTACCGTTCGCAAGTTCAGTCCGCGCTTACCCACTTACGCACATCGAATATTTTTGTTAGCTTTTTGTTTTTGTTATTCTGTTTTATTGTTATTCTTGAGTTTTGTTGTTTAGTTTTGTTAGCTGTTACTCGTTAAAATGAGTAAGAAATTAATTAATAGTCTTGCTCATGAAATTATAATTATAGTGGACAATTATTTTGTTAAAGAGAAAGAGGACTGTAAATTAGTTCTTGAGAGTATAAACCGTGCTTTAAAAAGTGCTTCGGACATTTTAATGCCGAAGCAACTGCTTATGGTTATTAAAAATATTTTGCAAAATTCTATCAAAGTCACGGAGTGTGTGGCATGTGCCACAGGCGTTGGAAAAAATACTGTGACGAAATTGAGACGAGAGCATGAGTCAGGAACAGTCAGTGGCAGCAAAATGAGAACTCCTACTAAAGGAAAAAGACAAAAGAAGAAATATTTTCGACGGGTTTTCCTTAACAGCTTTAAGAAATATTATAGATTCAATGTATACGGTGAGGAGAGAAATACCCACAATGCGCAAAATCTTGGCGGCTTCAAAAGTAGACCTTAATTATACTGGTAGTGAAACTACATTAAGAAAAATAATTAAATGTGATTTAGGCTACCAATTTAAACGATGCTACCAAAAAGACTGACTATAATTGAAAGACCCCAAATTCAAGCGTGGAGGGCTAAATATTTACGACGTATGAAAGAAAATGACTCGCTTGGTGAAAAATAAAAGACAAAAGACCCGTTATTTATCTCGAAGAAACGTATACACGTACACTACACGGTAGAAAAATGTTGGCAAACAGCAACCGATGGAGTGAGACGGAACGACAGCCCCGGCCACCGATGGATAATAGTTCACGCGGGAAGTTAAAGCGGTTTTGTTGACAATGCCATTTTAATGTTTAAAGCAGACACCAAAACGGGGGATTACTATGATCAAATGAATGCTGAGAATTTCACCAAGTGGCTTACAGAAAAATTAGTACCCAACATACCACGCAACTCCAAAATTGTGATGGACAACGCCCCTTATCACAGTAGGGATGAGAATAGGCCACCAAGTATGAACAATAAGAAACAGTTGATTGTTGAGTGGCTACAAGCTCACAACATCGACTTTCCCAACGACAGTACAAAACCTGAACTGTATTTATTAATTAAACGGCACAGACCGCCGAAAAATTATAAAATTGACAATTTATTAGCTGGCAATGGCCATGAAGTCGTTAGATTACCACCTTACAACTGCGACCTCAACCCTATCGAGTACATCTGAAACCTGGTAAAGATGAGGGTGTCAGAAAAGAACGTGGAGCAGTTGGAAAGTCGCATTGAAGCTCTGACGTTGGAGGCGTCGGCGTCAATAACTCCAGATGACTAGCGAAAGGAAGTCAATCATGTTAAACGGCTTGAAGAGGAATATTGGAATAAAGATCGAATAACTGACGAGTTAGTTCATAAATACGGCGACGATAGTGAATCGGAAACGACAGACACAGAAAGCAGTTCTGATTCGGAAGACTATATACATTTTTTTTACATATTATCCTGGTTTTATTTATAAGCTGATAGATGTAGGTAGTAATTAAAACATGACTACTACACAGTGGACTCTGGTTCAATTCCCGCTCGCAAAGTAACAGAAATGTAGTTAAAAAAAAATAGTATACATGTAAGAAAGATATACGAATAAGTATATTTTTCTTACGTCTACAAAAATTATTTCCTTGAAATTTTTAATAATGAAAGTTTATTTGTCAGAATATGGGTGAGTAGGTAGGTATACCTACGAAAGAATGTTAAATGCAAAATTAATATTAGGGTTAAGGGTTTATTTGTATTTTATAATTTTATTATACATACACTCTTTATAAAGAGTGTTATAATACATCCACTCTTTATAAAGAGTGTAATAAAATTATAAAATACAAATAAACCCTTTACCCTAATATTAATTTATACATGCACTCTTTATAAAGAGTATAATAAAATTATAAAATACAAATAAACCCTTAACCCTAATATTAATTTTGCATTTAACATTCTTTTGCTAGCTGTCCTTTTGTGTGACAGATGACGTCACAACGCTGTTATTGTGACAAGGTTCCATCGCAATATCATCGTGCGGGGCTTATAGAAGCATTCAATTCGCGTGATCGTTTTTTGTTTTTTACTTTTTTTTTATTATCTGCAACATTATGCCGGCCGGCTAGGTTAGCGGCTTCACTCATTGCAAGTCGTAAAACTTTGCCGGCGGTATGTCGGCGCACTATGGGAAAATCGCGTATGTTTCGTCTCAAAACTCCGTATCTCAGTTATTTCAAAACTAAATGATCTGTAATTTTGCATACATATACGTGGATGTATAAGGTTTAAAAGAAAAAATAATAATTTTGAAAATTATGTTTATTAATTTATTTAAAAAATAAAAAAAATACATGCATTTATAAGAAAATATACTTTTTTTTAAATTTACTTACATAAAATAGAATTAAATATCATTGTATAAACAGTGTCTAACGAGAAAAAAAATAATGTACAAAATTCAACAATCTCCTACAGATTTTCGTTGACAGCAAGAAGGGACTTGGCTTCATCGAAAAGTTCTTTCGATATTGTTTCTGAGGTATTTCTCAAACTTGATATATATGGATCAGAAGTGTACAATAAGGTATGGAACACGTCTGTATTGGTAGCCGCTCTTGAACATTTTCTAGAATGATGAAGTCTAAACTTTTTGTAATCCTTGTTGCGGGATTCTTGGGCGTCTTCGGACAATTGTCCGATAGGTAATATAGCATAGTACTCAATGATTTTTTCTCCGTGAATAAGTATTTTATGTACGGAGGAAGGCATATAATACCAATTATAATTATTTACGTACAGTTGGGCGGTACTGTATGCGTATTCACCGAACTTTTTTGAATCAATAGCCATTCCAGATGACATAGTTTGTAGTATAATGTACATTCGTTTTATAAGTTAATGTCTACACCTGTAATGTCTGCAGAGCAAGAGTAATTCTGAAAAAATCTCCGAGCTGTGTTGCCGTCATTACTATTTCCAGTGCCTTGTCGAAGTTTATCGATATGCAGTCCCATTTCCTCCCTAAACCGCTTTTGTACCAGTTTTTTCTTTTCGTCTTTGTTTTTTTTATTTTCTGGTGTAGTGGCTGACCACTTTTGGAAAGACAAGTTATAGGAAATGTGTAAAATCATCTCCATACTTCTAATCTAAGCGTGTAGTGTTGACAGTCCATATTGAAATGAACTTTCATTCACATCTCGTGTCCTAACTGCCTCTAAGTTATTCATTTGCCGAGGAGTAGCACCACAAATTGTACAAGAAGCGCTCGAAGGAGTTTCAGTTAAAACTTGTGCTACTTTACCATCAATCATGGTTAAAAATAGGTTATGAGTAATTTCAATTACTTCACCATTCTTATTTATCATGGAAGGAGACAGGTTTTCAATTTGATTTTTTATATCAGCCACAACAGAAGCGGTTTTTTCAGGAGTTTCTTTGGCAAATTCTATCAATATAGGTCTGCAATATCTTACGGATGAGCAAGTTTCATTTTTCCAAATAACAATATTAGTTGTCTCATCTATGAGTTTAATGGCTACAAGTGAAGCAATAAAAAGGTTCGCATCTGATGTGAAATCGCTTTCTTCGGGCAAAACTTGCTTGTATTCACTTTGCCCTGATGACCCGTCACAACCCCATTTGCAGAATAGTTTCAACTGTCTTAAACCGTTTTTGTAAACTGAACCAATTAGTAATTAATATACGTGCCACAGTATGATCCAATAAGTCTTGCAGATTGACTTTTGCACTTATGTTAGTAATGGTTATGCTCGAATCTGGTGGGTAACACATCTTCTTCGCTTCGGCTAAAGTTGGATAAGAAGGAAACACTGAGCAGTTTTTGTCCGCCAAACAAATACGAAGTTTCCCATACTGTTCTTTGTTAAGGTTTAAGTCAATAAATATCCGCAGTGCTTCCTTTGTAAAAGGTATAACATCTTCAGGGTTCTCAGTTATGAATTTAAGAAACTTTTTCTTATCATTTTTTGACGCAGTTCGTATAATATTAACAATTGTGGCCTCCTTCGTCTCACCCATAGACCGCAACTCCTGAGTATATGCATTGAGCACACAGTCCAGTCCGTACTCTTGTATTAATTGCATGTTTTTTCGTTTCTTTGTTTTTTCTGAAGATGCTTCGTATGGTTTCGATGGTCTGCCACCTGCACTGCTTCCAGACGTATTAGGGTCATTAACTGTGACTCGACACTCCAGTGGAACACGAAATTCACCATTTAACCAGTCGACGTTATTACTTTCAAAGCGTTCTCTTTTCCAGGATGCATTTCTCCAGCGTTCGTTACATTTAGATACCAAGTTTCTTTGAATGTAGGAGACCACAGTATTCATATCCTCTGGTGACAAATTGAAATTTTCTTGCAAGTAGTTTTCTATATTATTCCCATTTATCAACAAATTGCACAACTCTCGTTTACTACAAACAAATTCACCCATTATTTTCAAATCAGATAACTTCTGTGAATATTTGAAAATAGGTATTAACTGCTTTTTTAAGGCAACTGAATTTCTGATGAACAACTGTGGATGTTTCAGGGTTCGCCTTTCTTTTATAGGCCAATGAATTAGTGCTATGTGCAAAAAGATAAGAAACTAATATTTGCACTCTTTCCATAACCAACCTGTTTTTAATTTGACCCTAATTGATATAGTGACCATATTTTATCAAATATGGTGGTCAAAACTATATCAAAACCACAAATAACTATAAATAATAATGACCATTTTATCAATTTGACCTTAATAGATAACAGATGATTATGTGAGCAGTAAAAAGATATTGGAAAAAAATTATCTCGCGATATGTTTTGGTACCGTGTCAGAAAAGGCGCAAGTATGCGCAACTTTTTTTTTCTTCTTGTGTAAACTAATGTATAAAGATCGTAATACAACAAATACCTCGACAGCGGCAAACAGCGGTAAACGGGTAAGTCTCGTTAAAAAAAAAGTAACCTGAAAATTATACCATCTTAAACTACATTGGTTAATTTTAATTTATTTATTTATTATATATAATATTATTTAAGAAACGTTATGAGGAGATTATAAGCATTTCAAAAATGTATAATACTTATACATTTATAAGAAAAACTTTCGAGTAATGTCTCGTTGAATTGTAGTAATGTATTGTGCCAAAATCACATCATTGAACATGAGTTAGCTTTGATGCCTTTTTATATACATTATGGTTAGCAAAAAATAATTAAAAAATATAGAAAAGAAAGCTTATTTATAAGACTAAATTAATTAATTAGTTCTACTCCATAACAACGACTTTCACGTGAAACGGTTTTGAGACGGCCTTGTATGGGGCTTTCCCATAGTGCGGCGGCTCGATATCAGAAATTTATTTGGCATGTAAAATACTAGCACGTCACTACAGCTGAAATGTCGCCGGGCAACTGAGCTAGGCGTGCGCTAGCTGCCGGCAGGCCCCTGACATGTCGGCGGGCAACACACACACGCTTGCTTGGCATGCTTCTTTCAACATAAGCCGCCAGGTTGTGTCGGCGGGCTGTGCCGCCGGCTTTGGTGTATAGACCGCTTAAGATAAGTAAGATAAGGAGCTGATAAGTCCTCTTCTTGACCTATCTCTCTTTCGCTGTACCCAACAGGGCTTATTTTTTATTTTTTTGAAAATATCGGTACCATTTTTTTTTTTGAGGATAGTAAACCATGAAATTACCTCTCCCACTCTGGTCGGAGCGGAGCGGCATGTCAGACTTTTACTACCCTTTTTAAAACCCACCTGTGTTCCTCACTCTCTCTCTTTTCTCTCTCTCGAACAACCCACGGCAATTATTTACCACCTCAATCTACATTGTGGAATGCAATAAAGAATTTAATATCGAGTACGAGTATTGTAAACAATTGCCAATAATTCAACCAACACCATTAATGTATAATCTGCGAGACGAACAGCCCGCACCATTGATGCAGAAACACCTGCATTAATTAGAATGTATTGCCTTGAGCCAAGACACAAATTGCTACAGTCTGCTAATCTTCAGCTAAACACGTTTCAAGGATTGATTTAGTTGTGTAGCGTTTTGGCATTTAGCTTGGCACGAGAAGCCGTGTGTAATTATTGATTCATAGTGTAGTAGCTGTTGCCTGTGACTTCCTGTGCGTGTATTTTGCTTTTTTTTTTTTACAAATTTGTAGTTCTGACACCTATAGAGAAAGAAATAGAGTAGGTACTTTTTACTTTTGTTTATGTTTTTAATTCAAAGCCTGTATTACACACTATGTAGCCAAGCATATTGTACGTTACGGAATTGTATCGCTGACAGAGGTGTTCGGCACTTGTACAGCTGCACAGGAGCTAAACTTAGTATTCGGAAACACTGTTGGAGCTGCTGAACCTTGGACAAAACTATCTTAGCATTGTGTAGATTCAATTTCTTAGTATTGTATAATTGCATGGCAAACGTGTGAGCACAATATACGAATGTGCTGTAAGGCATTTTTTTGTTGAGTTAGTCTTTTTTATTGACTTGATAGTGCTCTGGCTGTTGAGAGTATGTCATGCTCACTCAAATGTCTCGCTGATGGTGGCGTGTGTGTTGGGTCATTAGGTTCCCTTCAATATGGTTGAGCTGAATGATGCTGATCCATTCGTCATGTTCGTGAACGGACGCCGTCGGAGGGGACTGGTCATCTCTTAGCTGCCACGGCGTATTTTAATTTCTGAATTGATTTTTGTGTGTTTTCCATAATGGACGCTCTCGGCGTACAATTTATTTCTGCATCGTTCTCACACGGTTGATTTCAACATGAATGATGTAATCAAATATTTGTAACAATAGCTTGAAAATTTAAAAGAGTGTCCATGGAGTTTCTTGCCCGTTCTTCTCCATAGGTACCTACTCTTTGGAATGGGCGACTAGCTTCATCTTATTGACTGACCGACCTTCTGACAAGTCAAAAGTGCCTGTAACTGGTTTATTTGAAATAAATGCTTTGATTTTTTTTTTTTTTTTGATTTTGATAAAAATATCAGGTATAAAACCTGTAGTACTCTATTTCTTTCTCTATAGGTGTCAGAACTACTAATTTGTCAAAATTCATAACGATCAGTTCTGTGTTTAAGAGTTTCAGAGTTTAAGAGATAAGACGCGGGATCAGGCGTAAAAAATGCTTTCGCATTTTTTTTAATAGTTATAATCTAGTGCTTAACCGCAATCCCGCCTGGTGGTAAGCAGTGATGCAATCATTAATGGTAAAGCACGCTAGTTTATTAAGAGCCTATCCACTCAATAACTGAGTGAATAGGAAGGAAGACAGCAGTTGAGCATGATGATGTAATGTTAAACCCAACAAGACGATCAACGATCCTTCGCCAGAGGGAGATTGATTTTGAGACCCTCCACGACCAAACTCTCGATACATCGACATTTGATGCATCGTGCCCGGCACACATCGTAACACAACTGCTTAGATCCGTCCTCCATACTGCTTCACCAGACATCATGCCGGAACACGTCGAATCGCTTGGCGGCAAGACTTAGTCTGGTGGGTGGTAACTTCTGCCGGTAGCCGATGTTATGGCCTACCACCTTCGAATATTCAACGCGTGAAATTCCTTATCGTCGTTGTAGTCAATCATCACCTTTTTAGACTTTTCCCAAATACATTGAGGTCCGTCCCAACGATATTCCAGTCTAACTGTATACTATAGACTTAGCTCCACACTAGGAACACCTCTAACATGGGTACGTTTACAAATATTTAACAAACACACATACAGAAACAACCAGAATATTTGTTCCATGTGGGAATCGAACCCGCGACACGCAGCGCAGCAGTTAATCACTCAGCTACTGCGCCAACCATGTTGTCTTATAATCTATACTAATATACAAGGCTGAAGAGTTTGTTTGAACGCGTTAATCTCAGGACTACGTCCGATTTGAAAAAATCTTTTTGCGTTGGATAGTCCATTAATCCAGGAAGACTTTAGGCTTATAACATCATGCTGAGACCAATAGAAGCGAAGCATAACTAAACCACGCGAACGAAGTCACCGGCGGTCGCTAGTATGCTATACAAGAATAATAATTTACTATACAAGAACATCAAAATCAGTCTATATTGTCCCTACTGTTGGGACACAGGCCTCTTATGGGTGAGAGGGAGTGGGTCGTAATCTACCTCGCGGGCCCAGTGCGGGTTGTCAATCGGTTATTCAAATTAGGCTGAGAATCAGCACCTTTTGAACATAAATATCACATAAGACAGTCCCCCCAAAACGCCCGCCCTTCGCCACTTCCTAGTACTTTCGCTGGGAAGAAGAAGTAGCGGAACAAACTGTCCATCAGCACTGATCTATCTGTTCATTAAAAAAAAACATATGACTTTCTACAATACTATGTGGGTACAGTAATGAACACAAGAAAACACAACAACAACGAAATTATTTATCATATGCCAGCAAGCTACGCCAAAATACCAGCAAAGCAAAAAAAAAAAAATTTAAATGTAACTAAGTGAAAACTTATTACCTAAATAAAAGCCCCAGGTATTAAGGCCGTGACAGCTCACATATTTATGCATTGTAAAAAAGCAAATTATACGAACTCATATATAACGCCAGTAAGCTAATTCTGGAGAAAGAACACAAAGACTGTCTTGAGTTAATCAGAGCGACCAGCTATTCTTATCATTTAAATAGTCGTTTATGGAATAATATGCCTTTGAGCAAAGCTTAGGTTTGATTTGTGCTTTAATAACTGTTTAGCCATGGACTCATTTCGTTGTAGATTAAATTTTTTTAGGAATTTTATAGTATAGTCCGTTCCATGGCTCGCTAAGCGACCTTAAACTCAAGGTCAAGAAGAACAAATACGAGTCCAAAATTCCCCGTAAGGATCTTAGAATTTTTTGATCATTGTATTTTTAAGAAAGTATTTAATGAGTGGCTTTGTCATTCATCAAGATAATTAAGAACATTTTTAAAATTTCCCGTTCAAACCTACCCCAAAAATAAGTAAAAACAGGCTTAATATAAAAGAATTTAACCGATCTCTCCAAGATTAGTTTTCACAGAAAAGGCCTCAGGCGTATTTTCCAATTTGTTCGCAAAGACTAACTGAAGAGTTAAATAATGATGATGTTCCATTTAATCATGAAAAAAGTTCTAGAATTTTCCACAATGCTGTCTCAGATTGGATTGCATTTCTTGATGGGCCTTATCATAGTTTGAAAGAACATTTCTGCGGGATATTTTTTTTAATGTTAGTGAATTGCCTAGTTTAGTTTAAAGCACTGGTTTATATTAAGCCGTATATGCGAAAATATAAGAAAGATCAACATAACATATTTGTTAATTATCATGCGTGATCATGATAGCCTGAAACACAGGTCTAAATAAACCTAGTTCGGGTGGTCCCAACATTAGTTTTAGATCGTAACTTTATAGATTTATATTATGTATTAGACTACAGTAAGTTTTTTTTTTTTTGTTGTAGTGTGGCACTAGTTATGACTTTGTGCCAATTTCAAGTAAAATAAAAATCTTCAAAAGTTCTTCTTTCTTTCTCTTATGGCTTCGCACGGTTTGTGCATTTAGCCAATGTCACGTAATTAATTATTCATGTCGAAAAAGACGGCCGCGGGTACCGAACACTCAAGAGGAAGTTTTGGTACAAAGCCATGATGTGGCCACTATGCTACAATATTTCACTGTTCTTTATGAATTATTCACTGAATGCACTTTTTACTACATAAATCACGCGTTTTTATTTAGTAAACGACACTATAAATAATTGAAAAGTCCAATGAAGCACTCATCTTAGCTTCCCGCCAAAAACCCCCCACTACAGTAAGTTAGCTCTTACGATTGTTATTATTAAGATTTTTTTTTACTATACAAACAGACTTTTTGTACATTGATTGTTGTTCTATGGTTTTTAATAAATTTCATTTCATTTCATCAAAGCCGTTCATGAAGTTCAACATCATAAAGTATATTTATGAAAAGTTTACACAAAATGCAACTAGATGGTGTTAAGGTCAAATTAGAAGTCGCAAACGTCGTATGCCAACGATTTGGTTGGGTCCTCTGGAATATTAAAAAATATAAGCGCATCTATAGAACAGTATACAATGGTTGTTTTATTTTGATTACGTCAACCCTACATGTAAAATAACATAAAGGTCAACTATTAAGTACTGGATACCTTCGCGGTGTTTGGTATTTAACAATATTTCTAGGTGTTTTTATGGTGTACAATAAAGTATATATACTTCTGGACACATCTATTGACCCACCTTGCATTTTCAGTTTCGTATGGTCCTAGCTAAAATTTTATATTACGTCGAGCAAAAAGTTTTTATGCAGTTTTGAACCTGGCACATTCACAATTTCACGCAATAGTCTTTTTTTGAATTTCGAACACAGAGTTTAAAGAAACAAAAGACAATTTAGAGCCTGTTTGTTGATATCAAACAATCGAATACTAAGAAAACTTGATTTTATTGGTTTACTTGGATTTAATTCTTGAAAAAGTGATTGATATCTTTGGTTTTACAACAAACATTACTTATTCTTAACATTAAGGTGAGGTTCTATCAATAATCTCTGGATACTTCACCTGAAATCGCTGCGCAAGCTGTGGCACTTATTCAGGTCGGACACAGCCAAAGAAATGTGATTGATCTACTTAATTTAAGTCGATTTGCGGTTCGAAATGTTTATCGGAGAGAATGCAGGTTGGATCATCTAGCATTACACAAAACACTCTCAAAGCGGTGAAAAAACCATAATAAGAAAACCGGGACGTCATATGACCTAAAATTCAACGGTTTCTTTTAACGTAATTATAAACTAATCCTTGACCGCAATCCCGCCTGATGATAAGCAGTGATGCAATCGTTGATGGTAAAACGCGCTAGTTTGTTAAGAGTCTATTCAATAAAAAAAAAATCTGAGTGAATGTGTAGGAAGACAGCAGTAGAGCAAGGTGCAATGTTAAACCCAACAACACGACCAATGATGCTGCGCCAGAGTGAGATTGATCTGGAGACCCTCCACGACCAAACTCCCGACACAAGAACATTTGGCGCATCGTACCCGGTACACATCGCAACACATCTTCTAATACCCGTCCTCCGTACGGCTTCACCAGACATCATGCCGGAACACGACGAATCGCTTGGCGGCAAGACTTTGTCTGGTGGCTGGTAACTTTGTCCCGGCAGCCGATGTTATGGAATACTACGCATATAACATCTACAAACCCGCACAGGGCCTCGTGGTGGTGTACGGCCCCCTACCTCTCACTGAGCGGAGGCCTGTATCCTAGCAGGATGATAACAGTTAATTAATCTACCATTTAAGAGGGAACTCTAGTAGTGTTTTCTCTATACAAATGTATTCCGCTGTTTTCTTCGTGAATAATGCTTTTAAAGCAATTTTTTATCTACAATTTTACACTGTGATTATACGTGCCCCTATCATTTGATTTTTTTTTCGAAACTTAATTAGTAAAAGAAATACGATACTTCAAAATCGCGAAAACTAACCCATTTTTACCGTGATGTTCAGATGACTATTAGACAAACGTGATAAGTTTTTGACAAAAAAGAAAATAATATAAGCACAGGTACTTATATTTTTTCTCTAAATTTTGATATTGAAATAATTGAGATCTGTCGTGTTTTGGAAAAGAAAACAGCGGAATACAAACTGTCCTTTTCGCACTTTACCGGGAAAGGTTGAAAGCAGCGCGACGGCTACAGTTTCTTCAAATACCTATTTTCCAAATTCCTCGGCACTAAAGTCCCCTCTTAATAACTACAAAAAACTAATTAACAATCAAATTACAACAGAAATAAATTGGGGGTTTTGGCGGGAATGTCAAGATGAGTGTCACGCTCATTTTTCATTGGACTTTTAAAATTATTTATAGTGTTGTTTACTAAATAAAAGCGCGTGATTTATGTAGTAAAAAGTGCATTCAGTGAATAATTCATTAAGAACAGTGAAATATCGCAGCATAGTGGCCACATTAAGACTTTTTCCCAAACCTCACTCGTAAGACGGGTCACGCGGCCGTGTTTTTCGCCATGAATACCTAATAATTCATAATTACGTGACATTGGCTAAATGCACAAACCGTGCGAAGCCAAAAAATAAAGAAAGAAAGAAATAAATTGTGATGAGTAAGATATACGTTCAATAAATACTTCAACGTATCCTCTGAGTTATAATTAAAATCTCAATTGCGGTGTTCATGTTGATAAACGATATGTATTTAATTAACTAACTTAGTCAATGTCGGTAGTCACAGGGTAATGGAAAAGAACAAAGTAATACAACTTAAGACGTATTTTTCATTATAATGTAACATTTGGTAAGGTTTTAATTACAATTTTCTCTGTAGTAGAGCAGAGTCTAGATTTGCAGACAAAATTAAACTGGTTGGTAATTTAATTTCATGTTTCATTATTCTTATAATAATGAATTATATTCTGTGACAGCCTCAGTGGCGTAGCGGTAGCGCACGCAGCCGCTGCGCTAGAAGGGGCGGGTTCGATCCCCGCGCAGTGCAAATATTTGTATGCATGAACATGAATATTTGCACTGGTCTGGTAGTACCTCGGTAAGCACGTTAAGCCGTTGTTCCCGGTTGCCATACGAACATCTAGTGGCAGTCGTTACGGGTTGTTGGACCCCTCAAAAGTCCAACAATTGGTCTAACTGCAATGCTTCGATATCGCCTTCGGGTTGTGGAGATCAGAGGACAGTCGCTTCATGGAAAACATCGAAGTTTTTTTTTTTTTAATAGTTATAAACTAGCGCTTGACTGCAATCCCGCCTGATGGTAAGCAGTGATGCAATCGTTGATGGTAAAGCACACTAGCTTATTACGCCTATTCACTCAAAAAAAACTGAGTGAATAGGAAGAAAGACGGCAGTTGAGCGAGGTGATGCAATGTTTAACCCAACAACACGACCAACGATGCTGCGCCAGAGGATGATCTGGAGAGCCTTCACGACCAAACTCCCGACACAACAACATTAGGCACATCGTACCCGGCACACATCGCAACACAACTGCTCAGACCCGTTCTCCGTACGGCTTCACCAGACATCATGCCGGAACACGACGAATCGCTTGGCGGCAAGACTTTGTCTGGTGGGTGGTAACTTATGCCGGCGGCTGATGTTGTGGCCTACCACCGAGAAAAAACTGTCTGGTGTCCTCTGTGTGGTCTAACTGCAATGCTTCGATATCGCCTTCGGGTTGTGGAGGTCAGAGGACAGTCGCTTCATGGAAAATATCGAAGTTTTGCCAAAATCAGCAGTTAGACTGGTAAAGTGGACCCAAGATTCCAAAGCTGAAAAAAGCTTCGGATGCGACTGGGATCAACGCTGAGATAATGATGAATGTAATATTCTGTGGAAAAAAATGGTAATATTCTGAAAATTTTACTATTACTCACATACTTGTTATAGGTATGTGAGTAAAAGTAAAATTTACAGAATATTTCCATTTTTGATTTTTTTTATAACCTCTCTTTATTTTTACGGTGTATCTTGCTAGATACATGGTGCTCTTCTTCTTCAGTCTATAGAGGTCCACTGCTGGACAAAGGCCTCCCCAAGGCTTTCTACAATGACTGGTCTTGTCCGCATCCATCGGCTTCCCGTGACCTTCGCCGAGACATCGGTCCATCTTGTTCAGGGCCTCCCTACGCTGCGACTTCCGGTACATGGCCGCCACTCCAGAACCTTACTGCCCCATCGGCCATCGGTCCTACGAGCATTGTGCCCCGCACACTGCCATTAAATTTTAACGACTCGAAGAGCTATGTCGTTGACTTTGGTTCTTCTGCGTTTTCTCGAAGAGCTATGTGGGTGACTTTGCGTCTTTTGAATATGCGAACAATTTTTTTTAAATATTTTCCCACACTAGGAATTTCTCCTGTAGCGTGGGTGTTTTTACAAGCATATAAACTCGCGTATACAAACAGCCAGCCCTGCAACAACTACTTGTAGGTCATACAAATATTTGTTCCATGCGGGATTCGAACCCGCGACACGCACGTTACCCGTGCCGTCAGAATTAAAATGAAGTTGGTAATCAATTTTCTTAACAATAAATTTGTCTGACCTTCCATAGCTATTAAGGAGTAGCTATAGACTATTGAGTTTGGACCCACTTTTACCAAGAACGACTAAGACTTACGTTAGACTTACGTTTCCACCCTTACGTCCTTAACACCACTACGATTCGGACGAAGCGTTTCGCCTCCTCTTTCATACCGCGTACATCGAGGACTGGAATAATTTGCCAGCGGCGGTGTTTCCGTCGGACTACAATTTGAGTGACTTCAAAGTTAGAGTGAATCTAGTGCGCTTTACCATCATCGATTGCGAAGCCGCGGGCGGAAAGCTGGTAAAAAATAAATAAAAAAAAAACACAATATTGTGATGCTCAGGAGTTTATGATTGAAATGACTGAAAATTACTGAGCCTTTGGTAAGCAGTGATACAATCGTTAATGGCAAAGGGCGTTAGTATATTAAGAGCCTATTCACTCTATCCTTGACAGGCAAATTTTTTGAAAGAAAGAAGAAAGAAAGAAAGAAAAATTATTTATTCTGCACAAACAAAACGCACCTTACAACTAAATACCATAAAATTACAATAACAAACAAAATACAAAAAAAATAATAATAATAAAATAATATCACCAAAAGCCTCTCACTCCAAGCATGCAAAACTGCCAAACTATAGACAAAGTAGTTTTTCAATCCTTCGACGTACGCGCTGCAAAAGATCGCGAATTTGATAAGCGATAAGCCTTTGGTTCTGAGGACAATCAAATTTGATACATTTATCATCATTGTAAATTCAAGATGGCTGCTACAACAAAATGGCGGGTAGCATGTTTTTCCACTACTTTTTTAATATGGATATCAAGCTCTTTAGCTTAAAAATAAAATGAAAATCCAATAGGCTACATTGGATTTTCATTTAACAAAATGCAGGATTATTTTTCCTCACACAACCCTCATTAGTATTGAGTATTAAATAAAAGTTGGCGTATTTCTATCTAGTCAATCTCTATCCTTACTAATATTATAAATCGGAAAGTGTAACTACTGAACCGATTGCTTTGAAATTTTTCAAACGTAAAGTTAAAAGCCCGGATTAAATAATAGGTACTTTTTATCCCGGAATAAAATTATATTCCCGAGGGAAATCTAAAAAGTGCGATAAAAGCGATCTCCACGCATGATGCACGAATATGCGCGCCCAATGATTTATTTTTCTCTGATTAATGCACTAGATTTTTGAAAAGAGTTGTTTGTTGACTAGGACCTACTGATTATTTTTAAATTTTTAATACACATCATGCAACTAACCTACCTCATTTTAATCTCTATTTTCAATAAAAGTATAATTTAAAAATTATTTTAATCGTTTTTATTTTGATCTTTGAGTTTTTTACCCCCCTGCTGCCTCAGACAACGTTTCAGTTAAACGGTTTCCATATAACCTGTCGTCCACTCTTCATAAACATGTAGAAAGCATCTCCTCATCCAAGTCCGAACATTGCCTACACATTACCCATCAGTTACGCACGACGAATCTTCAAGATACACACAAAGGAAAATTGATATAAGGGAAATTTGTGCTGCCATAAATTAATTTTTATAATCAAAATAAATAAAGTAAATAGGAATTAAATCATTATTCCTATTTAATTTATATGTTATGCTACTACCCATATTTTATGCCTATTTGTACCCGACATGTGAAATTTATAACTATGATTCAGGCACTGTAATCACAATCATGCACATAAAATAAAATTTGAATCTGAGTTAGACACGAAAAACTTTACAACATAGATATTTCTCTGTGCGAACGTCCAGTGCTAAAAGTACTATAATCGGCACGCTAAATTTTTGCTCCATAAACCAAACACCAGATTATTCAAAATGACAAATTACGTTAACCAATTTGAAGAAATTAAATTCAAATCACATCAAAGTACGAGAAACAAAATAAAAGGTTCTCCGCTGAACCCTGGCAATGTTTGCAGCCACTTGGCAACGGAAAGCGGCGAGAATAAATATGGCGGAATTTAGAAGATTATGACGGCAAATCTGGGATTGATTGTTTATTTTTATAAATGGCGATTCACAGCTTAACCTATGAAAAGGTCGTCTGCTTAACCGTCCTCTGGATGTTAAAACCTCTAAGTTCTTAAAACCTCTAAAAAACTAAGCAACTACAAGCTAAGAGCCTTAGGAGATACGGACCTCGGCTTAGAGCGTCGCTGTGAGAGATGAGTAATCGACAGAGCGGATCGGAATTAAACATTGATTGAGTTGTACTAATTGTTTATGTCTATGTGTGTTAGTGCACGACGTCTCAAGCACGATTGCAAAGGGTTCTTATACCAAATCGGTTCACCAGCGGAACAAAGTGTTGAATTTAAAATAAACAGTAACTCACTAGAAATCGATCACGTGTAGCCGATGTAAGAAGGCGGTGACAGTCGCCGTAGCAGCTTCGTTGTGGAAACAGTTTTGCAGCAAAAGAAGTAGCGGCGACCGCAACGGTGCGGGAGTAGGATAGAAAAGATGGCGACTGTTTCTTTTACTCAAGATGCGTGGGTGCGCGGGCGCACCTCTACAGTTTGGATGTGCGGTGTACGGCATAATAACAATTAAGAACTCAATGATATGTACTAGTATCGGTTAATGTATGTAACTACATAGTTAATGCAGAACAGCACATAACATGTCTACTCCTGATGCGAGTTTGGACTAAAGGGAAGTAAATAATAGTTTCAGTCCAACCATAAGGAAATGCCCATTTCTATACGGCAGCATAACAGACAAGTTATTTAATCACATAAAAGTATTTGATAACGCAGTCTAATGAGGAATATAACAATAAAGCCTCTAAAACCATCGACGGTTCGGACCTCTTTCCAAAAACCGTGGATACAGGACTAATTTTATTAAACCGCTATCACTTATTATTTGGTCTATAGGTCGCCGACCATGAATCGCTTGGAGTAGTTCCAACATTGACCGATTATAAAATCCATAAAACGTGTCCAAGTTTGTTTTGAGCGGTCTAACCGAACGATTTGGAAGCGTCCGTAGGATTTTATTCCGCAATATTGTTAGCGAAACAGGAATGTTCGTGATCGAGGGTCCAAGGTGCTTGCCAAAATGTCTAGAGAATACTCTGGATTTGCTTAAGTGGCTCCGGTGCCGAAGAGTCTGATGTTAAGATGTTTTTTTGGTTCGGATGGGTGATTTTATGGGCTTTGGCTTCGATATATTTTGTGAAAGTGCATTGTGATGGAGGATTAATGAGACCTTGGGTAGCTGCAGTGGTGCTGCTGTTGTTGGGTACTTGGGCCGAGAATTATATACTTTAATACAGATTCAAATAGACGTTGGCCAAACGGTTGGCTTATTCTTGGCCAAAGAATCAGCATTTCTTTCCAATACAACAATGCTTTCAACCTCGAGAGCAATTTTTCTGTTGGCGATGGCGATGCGGGCAACTTTTTGGTGACCTTGGTGGTGAGCTGGTTATCCTATCTGGTTGTCTACTATGATCTACTTTTTTTTTTTTTTACATATTATAAACTAGCGCTTGACCGCAATCCTGCCTGATGGTAAGCAGTGACGCAATCGTTGATGGTAAAGCGCACTAGTTTATTAAGAGCCTATTCACTCTAGCCTTGAAGACACTCAAATTGTAGTCCGACGGAAACACCGCCGCTGGCAAATTGTTCCAGTCCCTCGATGTACGCGGTATAAAGGAGGAGGCGAAATGCTTCGTCCGGATCGTAGTGGTGTTAACAACGTAAGGGAGGAAACCAGCCGTACGACGGGTCGTCCGCTGGTGGAACGGAGATGGGGGAATTAAATCATGCAATTCCCTCGCACACTCCCCGAAATGCATCCTATAGAACACCGAAAGGCTGGCTACTCTACGCCTGTGCTCTAGGCTTTGGAGACCAACTCGAGTTAGATCAGGGTCACCAATCAGCCTCTTTGCACGTCTCTCCACTGAATCCAAAGTGGCCAGGTGACACTTGGCAGCACCAGCCCAAATGTGGCTGCAGTACTGCCAGCTGTATTGTGCGCTCGGCAACCACACTGCAACAGTTTCTAAATGAATTAGGGAAAAAATACAACATGGTGTAAAAATTATTGGAATCGATGAAATTGCTTATTCTGAACAAACTCCACTAGTGATTAACGGTTATTTAACCATACATTTTAGATGTTTACACGTGACTTAACTTTATTCATCGTTTATAAATAAACGCCTTAAACATTATGGTGTTTATTCATAAACGATGATTAAAGTCTCTATTAGACGTCATCTGGGACTGCTAAGACCCCTTTTTCAACCCTATTATCATTTACACATTCCAGCCATCGTTTCATTGGTCTTCCTTTTCTCCTCTTTTTATAGCCTTCTACATTTATACACAAATCTCTAAAATACAGTTTATTCGTCGTTTCTTTGTATAACCTTCCTCTTATAGCCATCCATATTCACATTCATATTCAAATCTTTCCTCACGACACGTTCCATTAATTTTCGACGCCGAAAATGAACTCCTGTATACATTTTTTCCATTACATACTTTTAGCATTTTTTTGCTTCTCTCCATCGTAACACACGCTTTATCAAAAATCTACAACCCTACACTTTCCAACTGACGCTGTCACCATCCACCTGTCATCAATCTTTGAAAAATTCCTCAGACACGTCTAAGGTGGCTGCATGTAACTTTGCGCAGACGTCTTAATTTCCGCCCGCACTGCTTCCTAAGGAAATTCACCCTTTTCCGAGGAAAGGTGACTTTGTACGTGCGTGCTTCCGGCTTCTGAAATATGCTTTACTATTGGAGCATATTGAGATTGTGGCAACGTCGGAATTTAGAGAATTCCACTTGAATTTTGGTGAATATTTAGTTACTAGTATATTGGTAGAGGAATGTTTATTAATTTTGCAGTAAGAATGTAGGTTAGTATAGTTTCGTTGTTAAGTGTGTTTGCAAAGGGCATGTAGTGAAACATAAAATTGAGTTAAGAGCGAAAGGAGTGCCAAAGAAAAGAAACTATATTTAAGAAAGAGAGCAAACGATATTCTGACAGTTGATAGGGGAATTCTAGGTAGGAACATGACGAGTATTTTTGGAAAGCAATGCATATAAATTGCAACTATGTAAACGTAGATGTCACATGTGCACAGTTTATAATTGTAACTTAACCAGTCACTCTGCATCATAGAGAAGTCACTTCAACAGTTAAATCAAATCTTAGTTTCTTCGAAACATCTCTTGTCTAGTATAGTATAGTCGTGGTGGCCTAGTGATTAAAACATCAGCCTCCCAAGTATGAGTGTGCGCGTTCGATTCCAGGTCAGGCAAGTACCAATGCAACTTTTCTAAAGTTATATGTACTTTCTAAGTATATCTTGGACACTAGTGACTGAAGGTGAAGGAAAACATCTTGAGGAAACCTGGACTTTATAAGCCTGAAATCGCCAACCCGCATTGAGCAAGCGTGGTGATTACGCTCAATTCTTCTCTATATGAGAGGAGACTTGTGCCCAGCAGTGGGACGATAAAAGGTTGATGATGATGATTTCTTGTTTTATGCTATACCTACAATTCATTGTCCGTACATCAAAGTAAGAATTTTTTGTGTAAATATAATTATTTGATAATAACTTAGTATTAGTTACTTAAATTCAGTTCTGGTACGAAAATAATACATTATTTATTATTTACAAGTTATGGGAAAATTAAATTCAAGTGTTACAAAAAAAATTAATGTGTTGTCTTAGCCAGATTACATGGTGACCCATTAAAGTCCTTCAGGTGAGGTTCCCACAGCCGCAGTACAAAAACCAATAGACTGCTTAGGACTACAAAGTTCAAACATATGAAAACTTTTGCTAAGAGTTCGAAGAGTTAGTATGTGTATGTGTTTTGCGTTGAGGTGTGATAAAAAGGCTAAGTTTTGCTAAAAAAATCTATTTACAATTTGTTCGTAATATTATGACACATGACACTTTTGTATAAAGTTTTATTTGAGTCAGCTTTATCGTCTAAAGGCGTTGCATCGATTCCCGCCGGAGTTCAACAAAGTCTGTTAGAACAAGACCACACTTTGCACTTTTGTCAGCAAAAACTGGCAGTGCAGCTGAACTTTTCTAAAACCTTCTGTCGACTTTTTAGTTGCAGAGATTTCGTGAATATTCGTTGTACAGAATGGAAGGGACCCATTCACATGAATTCAATATTTATGCTCTAAAGTAGAGATATTTCCCCGGTTATTTACAGTCTTACGCGGTCAAAGTGTTTACAAGTGTTTACTCGGTGGTAGGCCATAACATCGGCTGCCGGCAGAAGTTACCACCCACCAAACAAAGTGTTGCCGCCACGCGATTCGGCATGATGTCTGATGAAGCCGTACGGAGGACGGGTGTGAGGAGTTGTGTTGCGATATGTGCCGGGTACGATGCGCCAAATGTTGTTGTGTCGGAAGTTTGGTCGTGGAGAGTCTCTCGTTGGTCAGGTTATTAGGTTTAATATTGCATCACCTCGCTGCATTGCGTCCTCCTTCCTATTATCTCAGTTTTTTGGAGTGAATAGGTTCTTAATAAACCAGCACACATTACCATCAACGATTACATCACTCATGCATCAGGCGGGATTGCGTTCAAGCACTAGTTTATAATTATAAAAAAGTGTATGGTAGAAATAACTTTTTTATATTTGGTAGAGATATTCATCTGTCAATATTTTTTTAGCTCATTAGTCTACCAGCGGAATAACTGGGTTTCACTCAGAGTAGCAATGGTTTTGTATATATACTTTTTTATTCTTTCTTTCTTTCATTTTTACAGTTCAACAACATACATTGCACTATTTACGTTGTTGTGCATACAAATTTTCCAAACATTATCCATTTTATAAATTATAAACTAGCGCTTGACCGCAATCCCGCATGACGGTAAGCAGTGACGCAATCGTTGATGATAAAGCGCACTAGTTTATTAAGAGCCTATTCACTCTAGCCTTGAAGACACTCAAATTGTAGTCCGACGGAAACACCGCCGCTGGCAAATTCATGGCAAACGCTTCGTCCGGATCATGTGAGGTTGGAAACTCGCCGTACGACGGGTAATCCGATGGTGGAACGGAGATGGGGGAATTAAATCATGCAATTCTCTCGCGATGTCGTTCGTAATGATTCTGATTGAAAATATTTTAGTTCAATAGAGTGGTTGGGTTCTTATTATCCACAAATCGTAACCTGTGCCTCGAATTAATTAATTATTTATGTCGACAGCGTTATGAAATAAATTCTCCATGCTAAACCAACCATCACATTCATAAGCCTCCAGCTCTAGCTCCCATATGCTTCAGTGCTAAATAATACGCCATATAACGCACAACTCCAGCTTTTAATGGGAAAAGTTAAACAATTTTGCACTCGTGAAGTATATTAATGGTTTTGACGTTTTAATTTCCACAGCCAACGAAATATGCGGTGCTGCTTTTTGGTATAATTGGAAACTTTGGACGGAATTATTTCTGTCTTTATCGGTTTTTGTAGTTGCGAAAGAGATAACTGTGGGAAACGTGAGCTATGCAGTTTGTTTTCATTGTTATAGTCTGGTTTGTTTTCTTTTTTAGTTTTGTTTCACTTCGACTCATCTGCCTGAGTCGCGGGCGCATCACGGATCATCGACAGATGTGTTGTAAATTGTCAATGTCAATTGTCAAACAGTGTGTATTGTATTTGACCCTTTGCTTGGGGTGGGAAATCATCAAATGACCTCTCCCGCTCTTGGCGGAGCGGAAGGGGGGCATGTCAGACTATTACTAACTAAAACCCACTCGTGTTCCTTCACTTGCCTGTAGGCCAGGGCCATGGTTTCTTTTTTAACCAACCCGCAACCCTGACCCAGTTGTATTTGACCCTGGCTGTGACATCAGGAAAACATTGTTTATATTTTTTCGTATTTGATTACGAGGCTTTTGAGTGCATTATATCTTATGTCTTATTTTAATAAATAAGACATAAGATATAATGCACTCAAAAGTAAATATTAATATATTTACTTGTAATGTACCTTTTGTTTGTGCGCAATAAACTGTATTTATTGCTTTCTTTCAGTTGTTTTAAGAAGAATTCTAAATGTGATCTGACCTCACTTAATCTTCACTTCTTTTTATACGTGCCGTCTGTGGCTCGTATACGCAGTAGCGTCCTTCGTGTTTAATATTATAATGCGTTCCGAATAATGGTGACGGCTGCCCCGCTTTTGTAATGCATCAGAGATATCTGGTGAAGTTCGAGTTGACTGTTATTATACAACGATAAGAAAATAATGTCCTTTCCAAACCAATAGTGATGATGATGATGTTCCCGACCGATTTCGGCCACAGCGACCCCTTCGACTCCTAGCCGATGATTTGGCGGTCATGCGCCCGAAGATGGCTTATGTAGCCTATCTTGGCGGCGAAACTTCGTGCACAGTGAGGGCACGTAAGCACGCCGTCGACGTAGTTGTATGTGGAGAGAGGTTATACCATTTTTGTCGTTGTATGTACCCTACCAACTATTTCTTAGGAATGTTAGGATTAGTTGAGTTAAGTGAGAAGAGGCTTGCGAGACATTGAGGAGGCTTATTGACTCAGTCCATGAGCTCCATGAACTTTTGCTTGACAATTACATCGATCACCGTCATACCCGCAGGCATAATCCGTTTGCACAACTCCAACCAAACTGTAGCCTGAACTGAATCCCCGGTATGTATAACTAAATTGTCTAACTTCTTCTTCTTCAGCCTGTAGAGGTCCACTGCTGGACAAAGGCCTTCCCCAAAGCTTACTCACAATAACCGGTATTGTGCTGCCCACATTTATCGGTTTCCCGCGACCTTCACCAAGTCATATGTCTACCTTTTTGGGGGCCCTCCCTACGCTTCGTCTTCCACCACTCCAGAGCCTTACTGCCCCATCGGTCATCGGTTCTACGAGCAATGTGCCCCGCCTACTGCCACTTAATTTTAGCGACCCGAATAGCTATGTCGGTGACTTTGGTTCTTCTGCGGATCTCCACATTTCTGATTCGATCGCGCAGAGAAACTGTATAAGTAAATAACATAATTACCGAATAATTTTATACGCACATTACTCTCTAATGGTACCAACCACTACTCTAGAAATACGTACGAAGCGAGTTACAATTAATAACAACCATTCACCGCAATACTGTGCGAACATATTCGGTAGTTTTAATTACCGGTATGCGTATCCACCGGTATTATCGGTAATGAGGTATCGTTATCGTTATGATTCGAGCTAGTTAGGACAAAATTGATGATAATTGATATCAATTAATTTACATGTAATATAACGTCATATATTGCTTCGAATATTTAATAAAACAGAGGAAGTTGGTACTCAGACGGCAGTCAATGACGAAGTAGATATTGCTTAGTAAGAATGTTTTACGATTTCTTATTTTATGAGTTATATTATTATTCTGCTCGTTGTTACTTAAGTTTTTGCCTCCAATGTTATTTATTATTTTATTCACTTATTTAAGGTAACGGTAAGGTAAGGTTGCGCTTCCTCTTGATCCAGCTCTTGACCAGAATGGCCGCCAGGGGGTTTGTATTTAATCGGAAATTGCAGAGTTATTTTCGTAACATTAGGATAAGGATAGAGTCATCTCAACACGACACTCTCCCATGTTTTATATATATTATATTTATATATTTTGGTAATAGTATGTATGTGTATATAGCTTATCTAAGTATTTGTTTAAATATAAAAATAACACAACTAATTCTTAATAAAATTAAAACACAAATAATTCTTGAACTGAGCACAACATTAAAACAGATTTTCGTCACTTTTCCAACCTTCCGTAGTAACTTATCGTTATATATGGCGGCTGGCAAACGTAAAACATGGAATCTTTACCGTTGGGAGAGCCGGATTCGGTTACAAATTGAATGTAACCAATCCTTATTTTACGATCCAAAGTCCCACTTGTGTTTTAAAAGTAAACTATGTTTGATAGCGTATTTGTGGTTTAGTTATAAAGCCTCTGTTGCAAAGCTTCAAGGTTTTCTCAGCGGTTCAACGTGGTTTGAATTTCCTTTAAATCAAAATCAAATTCGGAAGCACGGCACGGCGATAGAGTGCTGCGCTGCGTATCGTGAGTTACATTCCCGCACGGAACATAACTAACATAACATATTTGTTGACTTACAAGTAGTTTTCCGGGCCTGCCTGTTTGTCTATGTGAGTTTATGTGTTTGTAAATGCACCCACGATACAGGAGTAATTCTTAGTGTGGGGTAACTTAGGCAGAGAATCAGCACATGTCGAAAATAAAAATTACAAAAAACGCCTGCCATTCACCAATTCCTAGTGCTTCCGCTGGGAAAAAGTTCACCATCATCATCGTCATCCCAGTCGCATCCGAAGTTTTTTCAGCTTTGGAGTCTGGGATCCGCTTGACCAGTCTAACTGCTGATTTTGGCTAAACTTTGAATTTTCTATAAAGCGACTGCCGTCTTCACAAACCGAAGACGATGTCAAAACATTGCAGCTAGACCAATTGTTGGACCTTTGAGGGCTCCAACAACGCGTAACTACTGCCATTAGATGTTCGTATGGCAACCGGGAGCCACGGCTTAACGTGCTTTCCCTTTCCGAGGCACGAACAGACCGGTGCAAATGGCTGGGAAGATATTGTGGTGCAATAACTGCACTCAAATGTGTTTCGTTAATTATCTTACCGTATACAATTATTGACGTGGTGGCCTAGTGGTTAAAACACCAGCCTCTCAGGTATGAGTGTGCGGGTTAGATTCCAGGTCAGGCAAGTACCAATATAACTGTTTTAAGTTATATGTACTTTGTAAGTTTATCTTGGACACCAATAACTGATTAAAAGGTGAAGGAAAACATCTTGAGGAAACCTGGACTTTTAAGTCTGAAATCGCCAACCCACATTAAGCAAGCGTGGTGATTACGCTCAATCCTTCTTTGTATGAGAGGAGATCTATGTCCATCAGTGGGACGATGAAAAGGGTTAATGGTGAAACACTTGGGTAAAGTGAGTGTGGCGTGAGCTCTCATTTTAACTAATATTAGAGATTGACACTTGTTCGAACCATTTCAATAATAATGAGCTGTTTGTATGTGTGTACGCATGTGTATGTATGTGTGTAAAAATCTATCTTTTATAGCATGCCATTACAAGTAACCAAGTAGTATCAAAATAAACTCGTTAGAAGCAACATCTCTTTTAAGTTACTCCACATCCTTACAAAGTAAACTGAACCTTATCTACACCAGAACAACACTATTGAGCCCTCACTCAGACAATAAGAATAAGAAATTTTATTTGCTCAAACATGACGTGTACCTATACAGAAAGAATTAAAAATCCATGCAAGTAGGATCTTGAGTAAGAGTGGCTCACGATATGTCTGCGTCATTTCTCATGGTGTGAAAATATTTTAAGTTCATACATAATTATTACAATACAATGGATGACTTTTAAAATTTACACTTACACGTTAGATATCGATTACCGCTCAAAAAATAAAAAATAAATTAAATTCAAACATTTACAAAAAATATACAATTACTAGTATATTTAACAAACTGTGGGAACAGTCACGTCACACCATAATATCAGCAAGAAGGAGTAGGGTTGTTGAGGAAGTGATTATTAGGTAGAGGAAGAAGAAGAGGAAGTGTCAATCACAAATTTAGAGGATGCGGATGAGGATGAGGATATTTTTTGAGGAAGAGGATGCGGATGAGGTAGCGGAAGAGGAAGCGGATGAAGTAGCGGAAGAGGAAGCGGATGAGGAAGAGGAGAATATGAATGACTAGCGGACCCAACAGACACTGTCGTATACACACACAAAAAATAATTGAAAGAAAACTTTCCAGTGGATCAAATTGTGAATCTAAACGATTCTCGAATCCCTTTGAACAAACCATTTTTTTTTCATCAAAATCGGTCCAGCCGTTTAGGAGGAATTCAGTGGCATACACACGCACACAAGAAATATGACTGACAGTGACTGGAGATGACTTCGTAGCCCAGAAGTCCCGCGCCCTTTCCTTGAATAAGTTCGATTGCACAACTTCCAATCATCATCAGCCCGTACTCATCCACTGCTGGACATAGGCCTCCTTCGTGGCACGCCAACAAGCTCGATTCTGAGCAGTTCTCCGGCAGCCACTACCAGCCACCTTTTTGATATCGTCGCTCCATCTCGCCCAAGGGCGTCCCACCCTACGTTTGTCGAGACGCGGTCTCCTCTCGAGGACTCATTTACCCCAACGGTTGTCGGTCCTGCGGCATATGTGACCAGCCTATTGCCACTTCAGCTTGCTAATCCTTTCAGTTATGTCGGTGACTCTGGTCCTCTATCGGATCACCTCATTTCTGATGCGGTCCTTCAGAGAGACGCCCAATATAGCCCGCTCCATAGCTCGCTGAGCGACTTTAAACTTCTGGACTAGTCTGACCGTTAGTGTTCCACGTCTCGTCTCCGTAAGTCATGACGGGTAGGACGCACTGGTTGAAGATTTTGGTCTTCAAACATTGGGGTATGGGCGACGAAAATACCCGACGAAGTTTACCAAATGCTGCCCATCCCAGCTGGATCCTTCTATTTGCCTCCTTCTCGAAGTTGTTTTTCCCTATTCGCAACGTTTGCCCGAGGTATACGTATTCTGAAACAACTTCGAGCGGCATTCCGTTTACGGCAACCGGTCCCGGAGTGACCCGTTCATTGAACATAATTTTGCTCTTGTCTAAGTTCATCCGGAGACCGATGCGTTTGGAGGAGTCAGCTAAGTTGTCCAGCATTTGGTTCAGCTCTTGCTGCGTTTCCGCCATGATGACGATATCGTCCGCAAATCGCAAGTGTGAGATGTACTCGCCATTGATGTTAATGCCCCGACCCTGCCAATTCAGCGCCTTAAACATATCCTCGAGGGCATTGGAGAACAATTTGGGGGAAATAACGTCCCCTTGTCTCACTCCTCGCTTAAGAGGGATGTGTCTAGTCCGCTGGTTCTGGACTTGGACGGACATTGTGGCGGCATCGTAAAGACACCTCATCACTTGGATATATCGCCAATCGACTTGGCATCGACATGTCGTGACGTGACATCGAATGTGACAATCACTTTGAATTTACATTTGTGACTGCTAAAGACATTATAGAATCTTTTAAGGATCTTGATGTAAAAAAAAACTGCCGATCATTGGGGTTTGTCAGTATACACTGTAGCTTCAATAATAGATGTTATCGCACCTTTCTTAGCAATTGTTTTTAATTCTTGTGTCACATCTGGTGTATTTACTGATTTGATGGAACTAATCAAAGTAATTCCACTGTTCAAATCTGGTAGTACAACTGATCCCACAAATTTTCGGCCAATATCGATATTACTAACTTTGAGCAAAATTTTTGAAAAATTAATTTTGAAACAGTTGTTGAGGCACTTTAATTTACACAATTTATTGCACGTCAAACAATTTGGTTTTACAAAGGATCGTTCAACTACGGATGCGGGCGTGGCGTTGCTAAAGAACATATTTGGGGCCTGGGAGGAATCGCAAGATGCTCTTGGTATTTTTTGTGATTTGTCCAAGGCCTTTGATTGCGTACATCATGATACTCTTATCAGGAAATTGTACCATTATGGTTTGAGGGACAGAGCTCTCGACCTTATGACTTCTTATCTGAATAATCGAATTCAGAGGGTTGATGTTAATGGCAAGAGATCTGCAGGATCTGTGGTCACCATGGGCGTTCCGCAGGGCTCAATTCTAGGTCCATTCTTGTTTTTAATTTATATTAATTACTTACCTCATCACGTGAGGGATAATCACAACATAGTATTGTTCGCGGATGAGACTTCTCTTATTTTTAAAGTCAAGCGTCAGCTAACACATTTTGACGAAGTTAACAATGCACTCTCTAAAGTTGTCCATATAGGTTTAATGTAAATAATCTCCTTTTAAATGAACAAAAAAACTAAAGTCATTAAATTTTCTACGCCAAATGTCAGGCAGCTAAGTACCAATATTCAACTGAATGGAGTAGAGTTGATCCCTGTCGAGTCGACAGTTTTTCTTGGATTAACTATTGACGCCAAGTTACAATGGGGTCCTCACATTGAGAAGCTGTCGGGTAGACTCAGTTCTGCTACCTTTGCTGTTAAGAAAATTAGACAGATAACTGATGTGGATACAGCCAGAATTGTTTATTTTAGTTATTTTCATAGTCTTATGACTTATGGGATTCTTCTCTGAGGAACTTGTGCGGACATCAATAACATCTTTGTTTTACAGAAGAGGGCTGTTCGAGCCTTTTACAACCTTGGTCCTAGAGATTCTCCTAGGGAAAAGTTCAAAGAGGTGAACATTCTGAGTGTAGCTTCACAATATATATTTGAAAATCTTATGTATGTACATAAAAATATCTCGAATTTTAAGAAAATAAGCGATATTCATAATATAAATACCAGGAACAAACACAATCTTGCTGTACATCACACTCGTCTCCACAGAGTAGGCAACTCGTTCATGGGTCAATGTATACACTTTTACACCAAGCGTCCCATGGACATTCGAAACTTACCCATTAAACGATTTAAGAACCATATAAAGGCCAAACTTTGCAAAAAGGGGTATTATAAAATCACAGATTATTTAGAAGACAAAAAAAGCTTGGGACTGAGCTGCTCGCTCTGTTAAGCATTGTTATTAAGCAATATGCGTAATTATAAGGTAACTTATAACGTAAGGACTTGAAAAAAGACGATGATCCCTGAGTTTGTTTCAGCTATTTCTTCTCAGAGGTAGTCAGTTACGAAGTGCCGGCTTCATCTAGTTAAAAAAATAAAATAAAAAATAATCATGACGTGTAAAAGTGATCAGTGATCCTACTTGCTTAATAAACGATTTCATTTCATTTCATCGCTGCAAAGATTCAAGAACAGACCAGGTCTCGATGGATTCAAAGGCCTTCTCATAGTCCACAAATGCTAGACACAGGGGCTGATTATACTCTTCGGTCTTCTGTATAATCTGCCTCACTGTGTGTATGTGGCACTCTGGTGGCTGGAATTCGTCGGGTCTACGCGCTAGTCGGTTCGTGATCACTCTCGAAAACAGCTTGTAGACATGGCTCAAAAGCGAAATGGGTCTATAGTTCTTCAGTGAGGTTTTATCACCTTTCTTAAAAACAGAACCACCACGCTTCTGTTCCATGCCTTAGGAGTTCTCCCCGAAAAGAGAGGAGAAGTAAATATACGCTGAAGCTCTTTTAGCACAGGCGTACCTGCAGCTTTCAAGAGCTCCGAGGTAATCCCGTCTTCTCCCGGGGCCTTCCCATTTTTAAGCTGTCCAAGAGCTACCACGATCTCGGCTAGGCTGATCTCAGGGAGGTCTTCGGTGTAGTGCCGTGTGAGAGTGGCTCTGGAATCTTCAGTGCGGGGAACTGGTTTAGGCGCTTGCGAGGTATACAGCTGACTATAGAAGGATTCAACTTCCGCAAGTACCTCCGGCTTCAAAGCAACGACTCTCCCATCCGATGTCGTCAGCTTCATCAGATGGCTCCTCCCAAGCTTCCAATGCACTGTCTCATCGTCTGCTTCATTAAAGTCGACCATATAGCACTACACTTCGGTCTCATTTCAATTTTCGTTAAACAAAGGTTAAATTGTTAAGTTTGCGATGCGTACGCGCGTAAACAAAGCTACGCTATGTCAAGTTAAAACAAGCAAGGCTGTAACCGTTCAGCCCGGCGCGGCGGCAGCGTCGTGCCGTGTTGCTATGGATACGCACATGCACACTGAAATTCCTCTTAAACTCCTCTTAAATTTTGAGGAACCGATAGCGGAAGAGGATATTTTTATTTATTAGGATGCGGTAACCACTGAATATTTTGGACGAGAAGACACTACGGAGCGTTCCGAACCCTTCCCAGCCATGTCGGATCCAGATCGAAAGTTCCAGCTTCAAGGACGTGATCAGCTGCCCTAGATACACATATCTATATCGAGGTGTTTCGACTGGTCCGACATGGTTGGGAAGGGTATCAGTGTGCTGATACATACCAGACACCACCTAGTGACATACTGATCTACAGCTTCAGGTCTTTGCTAGGTGTTTCTCTAACAGATCGAATAAGGAATGAGAAGATTCGTAAAAAGTTAAGAAAACTAAAGTCGCCGCCATAGCCCAGTGGATTAGCTCTCTGAAGTTGCAGTGGGCGGGGCACATAGCTCGTAGAGCCGATGGCCAATGGGGCACAAAGGCTCTTGAATGGCGATCACGTACCGGCAAGCGCAGCGTCGGATGCCCACCGACTAGGTGGTCGGATGATTTGACCAAAATCGCAGGGAAGCGCTGGATGTGGGCCGCGTCCAACTGTTCTTTTTGAAAACCTTTGGGGGAGGCCTATGTCCAGCAGTGGACTTCATGTGGCTGAGATGATGATAATGTTTCTGTACTTTGTAGGAAAGGCTCCAGTTTCAATAGACGAACGAAATGTAATGGCGTTTGGTCTTGTAATGTTATATGTTATTTAAAACGGATACTAAAGTAAACGATGCACGTAAGTAACGGCGCAAAAGTCTACTGGCAACAATTCGTTAATGTAGCGTGAAAAATACGAAACTCAAATAAAATAATAAAAATGAACGCCATTTATATAACCTTTTTTGGGGTCCGTAGTAAACGTGATGTCTGGTGAAGCCGTACGGAGGACGGGTCTGAGCAGTTGTGTTGCGATGTGTGGCGGGTACGATGCGCCAAATGTTGTTGTGTCGGGAGGTTGGTCGTGGAGAGTCTCCTCTCCACGACCAACCTCCATCTTCCTCTAGAACAGCTTCGTTTGGTCGTGTTGGTCTTGGGTTTAACATTGCATCACCTCGCTCAACTGCCGTCATCCTTCCTATTCCTTAGTTTTTTAAGTGAATAGGCTTAATAAACTAGTGCGCTTTACCATCAATGACTGCATCACTGCTTACCATCAGGCGGGATTGCAGTCAAGCACTAGTTTATAATAATTAAAAAAAAAAAGTGTAGGGAAATGAGGAGCAGCGTGTAAAGCTCACTCATCCTCCATAGAAAAGGGAGGATCCTCTGACCAGACTGGGATTGTCTGGCGGCCACATTGCCCGCCGATTGATGTCGCGAACTTGTACGCGTGCTAGATGCACAGAAAACTCTGCTTGCGAGATGTAGGATTCGCGTGACGTCAGTATGACGCGTTGTTCGCATGTAGCGTTGTAGATACCGCTATATGCTCCCCTCTGGCTTAGGGTTCGTTTCTTTTATTAATCGTCTAGATCGGACAGGAGATCGGTATGGTTCATCGGGATCTGGCCCGGATCGGGTCAGAGCTATACTGTTGAAGCCTTGTAGGTAGATGTATTCTGTGAACCGCATTAAGATTTTGATGCGAAAATAAAAAAATAATAATAAATATTGGTGACTCCCCATACTTAGCAACTGAATCTCAATTTTTTTTTTCATCAAACGTCGTCGTCGTCGTCGCCGTTTCGTTTTGAGAGTAACCGACATAGCCCGAAGAATTGCAACCCTAAAGTGGCAGTGGGCTGGACACATTGCCCGTAGGACCGATCTCCGATGGGGCCGACGGGTTCTCGAGTGATGACCACGTACCGGAAGACGTAGCGTGGGTAGGCCCCCGACAAGGTGGACCGACGACCTGCTAAAGGTCGCGGGAAACCGCTGGATGCGGCAGGCGCAGGACCGGTCGTCGTGGAGAACCTTGGGGGAGGCCTATGTCCAGCAGTGGACGTCTTTCGGCTGAAATGATGATGATGATGACATACGTGTGGGGTATCTATGGATAGGTCTTCAAAAATTATATCGAGGTTTCTAAAATATTTTTTTTCTAAACGGAATAGTTTGCGTGACAGACGCTTCCAAAGTGGAAAAAAGTTGGTCTCTCCCCTCTAACTTCTAAAATAAGGAAATGAAAAATCTAAAAAATTGCTATAAAAACTTTTTTTTATATATATATATATTATAAACTAGCGCTTGACCGCAATCCTTCCTGATGGTAAGCAGTGACGCAATCGTTGATGGTAAAGCGCACTAGTTTATTAAGAGCCTGTTCACTCTAGCCTTGAAGACACTAAAATTCTAGTCCGACGGAAACACCGCCGCTGGCAAATTGTTCCAGTCCCTCGATGTACGCGGTATAAAGGAGGAGGCGAAACGCTTCCTCCGGATCGTAGTGGTGTTAACAACGTAAGGGTGGAAACCAGCCGTACGACGGGTCGTCCGATGGTGGAACGGAGATGGGGGAATTAAATCATGCAATACCGAAAGGCTGGCTACTCTACGCCTGTGCTCTACTCTGTACTCCTGGGCTTTGGAGACCAACTCGAGTTAGATCAGGGTCACCAATCAGCCTCTTCGCACGTCTCTCCACTGAATCCAAAGTGGCCAGGTGACACTTAGCAGCATCAGCCCAAATGTGGCTGCAGTACTCCACACACGAACGGACCTGTGCTTTGTATAACATTAGAAGCTGCCCAGGTGTGAATTACTGCCGGACCTTTGCGATAACGCCAAATTTCCTGGCAGGCACCTTGGCCTTGGACTCAATGAACCGCCCAAAGTTAAGGTTCGAGGAAATCTCAACTCCCAAAAGCTGAAGGCGGTCGGAACACCCCAAGGACACATTGCGAAAAGTAGGAGCCAAGGTGAACGGGCTCCTTTTGGCGGTGAAAAGACACGCCTGTGTTTTGGCGGCATTGAATGCTACAAGATTGGCATTGCCCCATTCGGAGACTGCCTGCAGTGCAACACTCGTTCGCTCAACCATGGCCTCTTTTTCGGACCGGATTGATTCCCTACTAGCCCAAGCATCCGGCAGGTATCTCTCTACAACTTTGCTGTCATCTGCATACCCATAGATACCGGGCATCAGCAGATTGTTAATATGCAGCAGGAACAGAGTTGCAGAGAGAACAGACCCCTGAGGAACACCGGCATTAGTTGACATGGGCTCAGAAGAGCATCCATCGACAACAACTCGGAGGGCCCGTTCAGTCAGGAAGTCTTTTACCCAGCCAGTCAGGCTAGGGGAAATGCCGTAAGCTGGAAGCTTACTCAAAAGGCCAGCGTGCCATACCCGGTCGAAGGCCTTCGAGACATCAAAGGAGACAGCAATCGCTTCCCCATTCTTCTCGAGGGCCTCGCCCCACAAGTGAGTGGCATACACTAGTAGGTTCCCAGTTGACCAATTGCGGCGAAACCCGTACTGTCGGTCACTCAGGAGATCGTTACCTTCCAGGTATGCCAAGAGGCGCGAGTTCAATACACGCTCCATAATTTTGCAAAGTATGGAAGTGATTGAAATCGGCCGATAGTTGGCAGGATCGGCACGACTACCCTTCTTGGGCACGGGCTGCACGTTAGCAAGCTTCCAGGACTTGGGTACTATACCAGTCCCAAATGAGAGGCGATACAAGCGCGTCAATACAGGAGACAACTCGGGCGCACATGCTTTAAGAACAATCGCTGGTATACCATCCCGACCACTAGCCCTATTCACGTCCAGACGACACAGTACTCTCAGAACCTTCTTATTCCTAATGCCAACCTCAGGCATTGAAGCATTGCTACTTGAACTACCAACGAAAATTGTTTTCAACGAGATCTAGTAAGTAGTTTTTCTTTAATACCTCGTAAATCGTAAACCGCTTATTACCTGTAATCTTTCATACAAATAACTTAAACCCTTTAATTTCATAAATCAATGGTGCGGAACCATTTGTGCGTGAGTCCGACAAGCACTTGGCCGGTTTTTTATTTGCGTTTCCTGTTATATTAATATATTGTAAGCAAACAGAATATTGCATACTAATTAATTGCATCAATAAATTATATTAGGCAGATGTTTGAGTGTAAAAGGGGAAAATTGGAATAAACATTAACCTATGTTAATATTGATTATGTTTATGTTAATGTTACATAATCAACCTACACTGTTCCCATTCCTGTGACACAGGCCTCCTCTCGGTGAGAGGGAGTGGGCCGTAATCTACCACGCGGGCCCAGTGCGGGTTGGTACATGTCACATGTCTTAGAAGTAGTTGCCACTAGGACATGCCAGTTTCCTCATGATGTTTTCCTTCACCGTTTTTAGAGCAGTGTTGATGAAAATATTTACACAAAGTAAAGCGTCTCACGGGGTTCGAACCTACTACCCTCAACTAGTGTACATGGAGCGACCGTATAACCTATACAACTATCATCATCCTCTTAGCGTTCAGTCCCGTTGAAAACATTTTTTTTTAATTATTTATTATAAACTAGTGCTCAAGCACTAGCAATCCCGCCTGATAGTAAGCAGTGATGCAATCGTTGATGGTAAAACGCACTAGCTTATTAAGCCTATTCACTCAAATAAACTGAGTGTATAGGAAGGAAGACGGCAGTTGAGCGAGGTGATGCAATGTTTAACATAACAACGCGACCAACGATGCTGCGCCAGAGGATGATCTGGAGACCCTCCAAAACCAAACTCCCGACACAACAACATTAGGCACATCGTACTCGGTACACATCGCAACACAACTGCTCCGACCCATCCTCCGTACGGCTTCACCAGACATCATGCCGGAACACGACGAATCGCTTGGCGGCAAGACTTTGTCTGGTGGGTGGTAACTTATGCCGGCGGCTGATGTTGCTGCCTACCACCGATAAATTATAATTATTATTATATTTACATATAATATCATATTAAAATGAAATGTTAAAATTCTATAAATTTAAAAATAGTTGATGATTTATTTACAATCTTTCAGCAACAACTAGAAAAATAAATGAATCAATCAGAATCTCGGTGGTAGGCTATAACATCGGCTGCCGGCAGAAGTTACCACCCACCAGACAAAGTCTTGCCGCCAAGCGATTCATCGTGTTCCGGCATGATGTCTAGTGAAGCCGTAGGGAAGTCGGGTCTGAGCAGTTGTGTTCCGATATGTGGCGGGTACGATGCGCCAAATGTTGTTGTGTCGAGAGTTTGGTAGTGGAGGGTCTCCAGATTAATCTCCCTCTGGCGCAGCATCGTTGGTCGTGTTGTTGGGTTTTAACATTGCATCACCTCGCTCCACTGCCGTCTTAATTCCTATTCTATCAGTTTTATTGAGCGAATAGGGTCTTAATAAACTAGCGTGCTTTCATCATCATCATCATCATCATCATCAGCCTTTACTCATCCACTGCTAGACATAGGCCTCTTTCATGGCACGCCAACAAGCTCGATCCTGAGCAGTTCTCCGCCACCCACTACCAGCCACCTTTTTGATGTCGACGCTCCATCTCGCCCAAGGGCGTCCCACGCTACGTTTGCCGAGACGCGGTCTCCACTCAAGGACTCCTTTACCCCAACAGTTGTCAGTCCTGCGGCATATGTGACCAGCCCCTTGCCACTTCAGCTTGCTAATCCTCTCAGCTATGTCGGTAACTCTGGTCCTCTTTCGGATCACCTCATTTCTGATGCGGTCCTTCAGAGAGACGCCCAACATAGCCCGCACCATAGCTCGCTGAGCGACTTTAAACTTATGGACTAGTCTGACCGTTAGTATCCACGTCTCGGCTCCGTAAGTGCTTTCGCCGTGTCGAGCTTTACCATCAACGATTGCATCACTGCTTACCATCAGGCAGGATTGTAGTGCACTACTTTATAATTTTTTTACAAAAAAACACTACTGTCTCTCCATAATGACTCTTTAAAATCTGCAAATGACATTTCTATGTGTTCTCATCTAATGCACTTCTTTTAAATGCTAACGGCACAAATTCCGGCACATTTATTTATTTATTTATCCATTTATTTCAGGCATCAAGGTCCATATAAACATATAAAATACTATAACCTAAAAACAAAACTTAAAATACTATAAATACATATAACATTAATAACTTCACTACAAAAAAGGTACTATAAAAGGTTGTCTGTAAAAGATCGCTCTTAGCGATAAGACCGCCCATTGTGTGTGTCACCCTTTGTAAAATATTTTTATTTATGTTCTGGAATCTATATGGTGTACATAATATAGAGTATTCTATTCTATTCTACACGAAGTGTCGACGTCGTGACGGCACGGTTGGCGCTGTGGTTAAGCGATTGACTGCTGTGCTGAGTGTCGAGGGTTCGATTCCCACACGGAACAAATATTTGTATGCAATACAAGTAGTTGGAGCAGTAGCTGGTGAAGCCGTACGGAGGACGGGTCTGAGCAGTTGTGTTGCGATATGTGGCGGGTACGATGCGCCAAATGTTGTTGTCTCGGGAATTTGGTCGTGGAGTCTCCAGATCAATCTCCCTCTAGCGCAGCATCGTTTGGTCGTGTTGGTCTTGGGTTTAACGTTGCATCACCTCGCTCAACTGCCGTCATCCTTCCTATTCCTAAGTTTTTTAAGTGAATAGGCTTAATAAACTAGTGCGCTTTACACTCAACGATTGCATCACTGCTTACCATCAGGCGGGATTGCAGTCAAGCACTAGTTTATAATTATTAAAAAAAAAAAAAAAGTTGTTACTGGTCTGGCTGTTTGTGTATGTACGTTTGAATATTTGTAAACGCACCCACAATACAGGAGTATTTCTTAGTTTAGACGGTTTTCTTTTTTTTAATAAGTAATAGAATAAATGAAAAAAAGGTACATGTCATTAAAAACATCGCTTATACATTTTACTATACAAAAAAATAAGAGTTATTTATTTTTATACAAAAACTGAATAACAGTTAATATCTTATTGACTTAGCAGAAAATGATGATTAAGTGTTATCAAATATTAATTTATTGTATAAATTTCATTAAAACATTTATACTTATTGACACAAATGTTTTAACACACAAAATTCATAAGTGTCTGATCGTGTTCAAACACAATTTTGGTATAAATAGGCCAATTTCGTTTGAGATCGACATATTAGGGGTTTGGCCTTTATCGGTCTTACGACCTACCTTACTTAAACCTTAAGTATGGTGTCTCTCAAGATTCTTGTTGCTTTCGCGCTGGTAAGTTCTTTAATGATTTTCATTATTTGTTCAATTTTTTTTCTACTTTAACATCATCCATCATCATCATCTCAGCGTCGCATCCGAAGCTTTTTCAGCTTTGGAGTCTGGGGTCCGCTTTACCAGTGTAACTGCTGATTTTGGCTAAACTTAGATATTTTCCGTGAAGCGACCGTCGCTTCACGGAAGCGACGGTCCGTCGCTGCCGTCTGACCTCCACAAGCCGAAGGCGATATCGAAACATTGCAGTTAGACTAACTGTTGGACTTTTGAGGGCTCCAACAACCCGTAACGACTGCCACTAGATGTTCGTTTGGCAACCGGGATCAACGGCTTAATGTGCTTTCCGAGGCACGACCAGACCAGTGCAAATATTCATATTCATGCATACATATATTTTCACTACGCGGGGATCGAACCCGCACCCCCTAGCGCAGCGGCCGCGTTCTCAACTACTTTAACATCATCCACCTATGTTGTTGTAATTTTGCCAGTCCTGTGAAAAGACGATAATATTCTCCTCCTCAAGTCGTTCTCCTCATTACTGAAGGTCGTGATGTCCCTGTGGAATTAACCTCTCCCTTACAATAGTTCGCTATCTGTTACGATCCCTGGCCGCGAGTATAGCATCATGCAGGCCGGTGTCCAGGGATGAACGAATTTGGTCAGTCCATCTTATTGGACTGCGATCTCTAGAACGTCGTCCATTCTTCCCAGTAATCATCAGATGCTCAAATATTTGATCAAAATATTTCGAAGGCAGATAGAGGATCAGAGTCTTATTGTGACATCCAAGTGAGACAGACGATAATATAATTTTTTTCCGCTTTCACGCCGTAACTACCGAACCGATTGCTTTGAAATTTTGCTGACGTTAAGTTAGAAGCCCGGATTAAATAATAGGGTGCCTTTTATCCCGGAAAAATTGATATTCCCCAAAGAAATCTAAAAACCGCGATATAACCGAATTCCACGAAGCTAAAGGAAAGCTAGTAGTTTATTAAAAAAAAAAACACAATGGGCGGTCTTACTGCTAAGATAGAGTAAGTATTGCCTCATGTATTTAGACACGAAATTTACTTTGGATTAGACGTTAGAGTCACCAGTAGTAAAGCAGCAGCTTTTTTTAAAAAAATAAATGATTATCCCGAGAGAAAACAAAAATACTGTTAGCTTCATATCAGTTCGGTGATAGATGGCGCTGTGTGTCGTTTAAAACAATATAATACTTATACTGCAAACGAATATGCACATGTAGAACCGATGGCCGATGGGGCAGTAAGGTTCTGGAGTGGCGGCCACGTACCGGAAGACGCAGCATAGGGAGGCCCCCAACAAGGTGGACCGATGACCTGGTGAAGGTCGCGGGAAGCTGATGGATGCGGGCAGCGCAAGACCGGTCATCGTGGAAAGCCTTGGGGGCAGCTTTTGTTCAGCAGTAGACCTCTATAGGCTGAAAAAGAAGAAGAAGATGCACATGTAAACTTAAGAAGCTAAATGATATGATAATTGATCCCCAAAAAGGCGCGATATAACCTATAATGTTGCCTCCTCTGGGTGAGAGACATGCAGTGGGCCGTAATTTACCTCGCAAGCTCAGTGCTAGTTGCTAGATGTCACATGTCATGTATGATCACAGCCCGCTCTATCGAAGAGAGGTCGCCTGCCTAGCCGTGGGTTCATTTTAAACTGATGCTGTGTTCTTACAAAAGTATCATACATACATACATAATCAGCAAGTATTGTTGCCACCGTTGGGACACCGGCCTGCTCTCGATGAGATCTACCACGCTGGCCAGTGAGAGTTGGTTAAAGCACTCTTCCTCTACTAAAATATTAACAATTTTCTCAAACTTTCAGCTGGCGTTAGCAGCCGCATTTCCGCATCATAAAAAAGGTGGTCAAGGTCCTGTCACGGCGAAGAAACACAGGTCTTACAGACATGAACTGCCCTGGTTGGTGAAGCCCCACAGCACTCCAGGCTACATCTTGCACCATCCCCACAAAGTTCACCACGCACACGATGGTGGTGCCTTTCAGACTTCTGGTGGAGTAAGTTCCTTTTAACATTATATAATATAATTTTTTGTTTAAGCGAAACCCGAAACACGTGTCCAGTATTTTTAAGTAAAGATTCTATAAACAAAATTTCAAAAATATGTAATGAAATACCACAAAGTTATGAGCTTGCTATTCTACTTGGTTGTCCTAGCAAAAATATGGTCAAAGCTCCACTCGGGCGGGTGGCGGCGGTTTGTCGACCTTTGGCGTCAGACCCCAATGATCGATTCACCCCAACTATCGATCGGGACCAACGAAAGATCGGACCAACGATCGATCGACCTCAACTATTGATCGGGACCAACTGTCAATCGGGACCAACGATAGATCGAAACCAACGATCGATAGACTTCAACTATCGATCGGGACCAACGATAGATCGAAACTAACGATCGATCGACCCCAACTATTGATCGCGACCAACTATCAATCGGGACCAACTATCGATCGGGACCAACGTTCGATCACCCGGTACGGCTGTTAATACTCACCAAAAGCCTTCTTGTATTATGTAACATAATTTAATTATTTTTTGTTGTTTACAGGTTGTCCGTTGCAGCTTCGCAAGTTCCGGTAACTAAGCTTTATATCAATTTACTTTTTACAAGATTCTGTCTTGGGTTGTAGTGTGATGTTAAGCCTATAATCTTCTTCAAGGATTAGGCCATGCTATAAGATTTGCTTAAATCTGTCCAGTGGCTCCGGAGATTACCAACACCAAAATTAATTTCATTTGTGTAACAAAGATATTGAATAAAGTACTTAAATTCAAGCTTATAAGTCGCTACGTTATATACAAGAAGCGTAGGAATATGGTTGCATGCAAAAAATAAACAATATTAATTAATTATCTCAGAGTTAAATACATATTATTTAGTGAAATATGTCAAAATGAAATTGAAAGATGATAAATAAATGAAAACAAAAAAAAAACATTTTGTTTTGTATTTTAGATGAATCTGAACACCAGGGACAAAGCGACGGCGGTGCTGGTCATCGGAAATCACAAAGTGGTGCCGGACTTCGAGAGGACGATTCTGAAGTAGATCAACCTGAACAGGAGGGAGGACCCAGCGACGGTGTTGGTCATCGGAAACCACAAAATAGTGCCGGACATCGAGAGGGCGATTCCGAAATAGATGAATCTGAACATCAGGGACAAAGCGACGGCGGTGCTGGACATCGGAAATCACAAAGTGGTGTCGGAAATCGAGCAGGCGATTCTGAAATAGATGAATCTGAACATCAGGGACAAAGCGACGGCGGAGCTGGTCATCGGAAATCACAAAGTGGTGCCGGAAATCGAGCAGGCGATTCTGAAATAGATGAATCTGAACAGCAGGGACAAAGCGACGGCGGTGCTGGACATCGGAAATCACAAAGTGGTGTCGGAAATCGAGCAGGCGATTCTGAAATAGATGAATGTGAACATCAGGGACAAAGCGACTGCGGAGCTGGTCATCGGAAATCACAAAGTGGTGCCGGAAATCGAGCAGGCGATTCTGAAATAGATGAGTCTGAACAGCAGGGCCAAAGCGACGGCGGTGCTGGACATCGGAAATCACAAAGTGGTGCCGGAAATCGAGCAGGCGATTCTGAAATAGATGAATCTGAACACCAGGGACAAAGCGACGGCGGAGCTGGTCATCGGAAATCACAAAGTGGTGCCGGAAATCGAGCAGGCGATTCTGAAATAGATGAATCTGAACAGCAGGGACAAAGCGACGGCGGTGCTGGACATCGGAAATCACAAAGTGGTGCCGGAAATCGAGCAGGCGATTCTGAAATAGATGAATCTGAACACCAGGGACAAAGCGACGGCGGAGCTGGTCATCGGAAATCACAAAGTGGTGCCGGAAATCGAGCAGGCGATTCTGAAATAGATGAATCTGAACAGCAGGGACAAAGCGACGGCGGTGCTGGTCATCGGAAATCACAAAGTGGTGCCGGAAATCGAGCAGGCGATTCTGAAATAGATGAGTCTGAACAGCAGGGCCAAAGCGACGGCGGTGCTGGTCATCGAAAATCACAAAATGTTGCAGGAAATCGAGCAGGCGATTCTGAAATAGATGAATCTGAACATCAGGGACAAAGCGACGGCGGTGCTGGTCATCGGAAATCACAAAGTGGTGCCGGAAATCGAGCAGGCGATTCTGAAATAGATGAATCTGAACAGCAGGGACAAAGCGACGGCGGTGCTGGTCATCGGAAATCACAAAGTGGTGCCGGAAATCGAGCAGGCGATTCTGAAATAGATGAATCTGAACACCAGGGACAGAGCGACGGCGGTGCTGGTCATCGAAAATCACAAAGTGGTGCCGGAAATCGAGCAGGCGATTCTGAAATAGATGAATCTGAACACCAGGGACAGAGCGACGGCGGTGCTGGTCATCGGAAATCACAAAATATTGCCGGAAATCGAGCAGGCGATTCTGAAGTAGATGAATGTGAACATCAGGGACAAAGCGACTGCGGAGCTGGTCATCGGAAATCACAAAGTGGTGCCGGAAATCGAGCAGGCGATTCTGAAATAGATGAATCTGAACACCAGGGACAGAGCGACGGCGGTGCTGGTCATCGGAAATCACAAAGTGGTGCCGGAAATCGAGCAGGCGATTCTGAAATAGATGAATCTGAACACCAGGGACAGAGCGACGGCGGTGCTGGTCATCGGAAATCACAAAGTGGTGCCGGAAATCGAGCAGGCGATTCTGAAATAGATGAATCTGACCAGCAGGGACAAAGCGACGGCGGTGCTGGTCATCGGAAATCACAAAGTGGTGCCGGAAATCGAGCAGGATTCTGAAATAGATGAGTCTGAACAGCAGGGACAAAGCGACTGCGGCGCTGGTCATCGGAAATCACAAAGTGGTGCCGGAAATCGAGCAGGCGATTCTGAAATAGATGAGTCTGAACAGCAGGGCCAAAGCGACGGCGGTGCTGGACATCGGAAATCACAAAGTGGTGCCGGAAATCGAGCAGGCGATTCTGAAATAGATGAATCTGAACAGCAGGGACAAAGCGACGGCGGTGCTGGACATCGGAAATCACAAAGTGGTGCCGGAAATCGAGCAGGCAATTCTGAAATAGATGAATCTGAACAGCAGGGACAAAGCGACGGAGGTGCTGGACATCGGAAATCACAACGTGGTGCCGGAAATCGAGCAGGCGATTCTGAAATAGATGAATCTGAAGAGCAGGGACAAAGCGACGGCGGTGCTGGTCATCGAAAATCACAAAGTGGTGCCGGAAATCGAGCAGGCGATTCTGAAATAGATGAATCTGAACAGCAGGGACAAAGCGACGGCGGTGCTGGTCATCGAAAATCACAAAGTGGTGCCGGAAATCGAGCAGGCGATTCTGAAATAGATGAATCTGAACAACAGGGACAAAGCGACGGCGGTGCTGGACATCGGAAATCACAACGTGATGCCGGAAATCGAGCAGGCGATTCTGAAATAGATGAATCTGAAGAGCAGGGACAAAGCGACGGCGGTGCTGGTCATCGAAAATCACAAAGTGGTGCCGGAAATCGAGCAGGCGATTCTGAAATAGATGAATCTGAACAGCAGGGACAAAGCGACGGCGGTGCTGGTCATCGAAAATCACAAAGTGGTGCCGGAAATCGAGCAGGCGATTCTGAAATAGATGAATCTGAACACCAGGGACAGAGCGACGGCGGTGCTGGTCATCGGAAATCACAAAATATTGCCGGAAATCGAGCAGGCGATTCTGAAGTAGATGAATGTGAACATCAGGGACAAAGCGACTGCGGAGCTGGTCATCGGAAATCACAAAGTGGTGCCGGAAATCTAAGGTAAGGATTCTGAAATAGATGAATCTGAACAGCAGGGACAAAGCGACGGCAGTTGACATCGGAAATCACAAAGCGGTGCCGGAAATTGAGCAGGCAATTCTGAAATAGATGAATTTGAACAGCAGGACAAAGCGACGGAGGTGCTGACATCGGAAATCACAACGTGGTGCCGGAAATCGAGCAGGCGATTCTGAAATAGATGAATCTGAAGAGCAGGGACAAAGCGACGGCGGTGCTGGTCATCGAAAAATCACAAAGTGGTGCCGGAAATCGAGCAGGCGATTCTGAAATAGATGAATCTGAACAGCAGGGACAAAGCGATTATGGTGCTATCATCGAAAATCACAAAGTGGTGCCGGAAATCGAGCAGGCGATTCTGGAAATAGATGAATCTGAACAACAGGGACAAAGCGACGGCGGTGCTGGACATCGGAAATCACAACGCGATGCCGGAAATCGAGCAGGCGATTCTGAAATAGATGAATCTGAAGAGCAGGGACAAAGCGACGGCGGTGCTGGTCATCGAAAATCACAAAGTGGTGCCGGAAATCGAGCAGGCGATTCTGAAATAGATGAATCTGAACAGCAGGGACAGCGACGGCGGTGCTGGTCATCGAAAATCACAAAGTGGTGCCGGAATCGAGCAGGCGATTCCTGAAATAGATGAATCTGAACACCAGGACAGAGCGACGGCGGTGCTATCATCGGAAATCACAAATATTGCCGGAAATCGAGCAGGCGATTTGAAGTAGAGAATGTGAACATCAGGGACAAAGCGACTGCGGAGCTGGTCATCGGAAATCACAAAGTGTCATCATCATCAATCGTCATTTCGATGACAAAAACCTCGTTTCAGACTATCTATTAGAATGTTCGCGCCATCGGCCGTTAGATTTCGATGTCCAGCACCTTCCAGTCGCTTGTCCCCGCCAGCTCAGATCATCCATTGCATTAAAATTGCCGATTTTCTGTCATCAGCCTCTGATGTTCAGCACCGTCACGCTTGTCCCTGAAAATTCAGATTCATCTATTTCAGAATGTTTACCGATTTCCGACACTTTGTGATTGTCGCCGTCGCTTGTCTCGCGCCAGCTCAGAGTCTATTGCAATGCTGCCGATTTCTGGCACACTTTATTTCGATGTTCAGTACTGCCGTCGCTTTGGCCCCTGTTGTCTCCGCCTATTTCAGAAGGTCGCCATTTCCGGCGAACATTGATATGTTTTTGTCCCCGATGTTAATATTCGCCCACAGAATCGCCTGCTGAATTACACACTTTCGATGACCTGCAGTCGTTTCTTTGCGTCTCCCCGATGTTCATTCATCTACCAGAGCTGCCGATTTCCGGCACATTTCAGATTTCGATACCGTTGTCGCTGTTCTTGCGCTGATTTCGATTTTCGATGACCAGCGCAGTCAAAGCATCCTCTCGATAAACAATATTCGTCTACCAGATTGCGCCTACCGATTTCCGGCAGATTTCGATGATCAGTACCGCCGTCGTTAAGTCCCCGGTGTTCAGATTCATTTCGAAATGTTGCCGATTTCCGGCAATCACTTCGATTTCGATGATCAATCGCCGCCGCTTGTCTCGCTGTTCATTTGTTCGCTCGATATCACTTCGTGATTTCGGATATTGCTGCAGCTTTTGTCGCTTTCGTTGGCTAGACCAGCCTATTTTCAGACAGCCAGCTGGCTTTCGATGACCAGTTGCAGTCGCTGTCCTCAGCCATTATTCATTAGACAGCCTGCTGATTTTCCGGCACTACTTTGTGATTTTCGAGAGCTGCTGCCGCTTTGTTTCAGATTTGTTTGCACAGCTGGATTTTCGATGACCAGCACCGCCGTCGCTTTGTCCCTGCTCTTCAGATTCATCTATTTCAGAATCGCCTGCTCGATTTCCGGCATCACGTTGTGATTTCCGATGTCCAGCACCGCCGTCGCTTTGTCCCACAAAATATTGCCGGAAATCGAGCAGGCGATTCTGAAATAGATGAATCTGAACAGCAGGGACAAAGCGACGGCGGTGCTGGTCATCGAAAATCACAAAGTGGTGCCGGAAATCGAGCAGGCGATTCTGAAATAGATGAATCTGAACAACAGGGACAAAGCGACGGCGGTGCTGGACATCGGAAATCACAACGTGATGCCGGAAATCGAGCAGGCGATTCTGAAATAGATGAATCTGAAGAGCAGGGACAAAGCGACGGCGGTGCTGGTCATCGAAAATCACAAAGTGGTGCCGGAAATCGAGCAGGCGATTCTGAAATAGATGAATCTGAACAGCAGGGACAAAGCGACGGCGGTGCTGGTCATCGGAAATCACAAAGTGGTGCCGGAAATCGAGCAGGCGATTCTGAAATAGATGAATCTGAACACCAGGGACAGAGCGACGGCGGTGCTGGTCATCGGAAATCACAAAATATTGCCGGAAATCGAGCAGGCGATTCTGAAGTAGATGAATGTGAACATCAGGGACAAAGCGACTGCGGAGCTGGTCATCGGAAATCACAAAGTGGTGCCGGAATTCGAGCAGGCGATTCTGAAATAGATGAATGTGAACATCAGGGACAAAGCGACTGCGGAGCTGGTCATCGGAAATCACAAAGTGGTGCCGGAAATCGAGCAGGCGATTCTGAAATAGATGAGTCTGAACAGCAGGGCCAAAGCGACGGCGGTGCTGGACATCGGAAATCACAAAGTGGTGCCGGAAATCGAGCAGGCGATTCTGAAATAGATGAATCTGAACAGCAGGGACAAAGCGACGGCGGTGCTGGTCATCGAAAATCACAAAGTGGTGCCGGAAATCGAGCAGGCGATTCTGAAATAGATGAATCTGAACACCAGGGACAGAGCGACGGCGGTGCTGGTCATCGGAAATCACAAAATATTGCCGGAAATCGAGCAGGCGATTCTGAAGTAGATGAATGTGAACATCAGGGACAAAGCGACTGCGGAGCTGGTCATCGGAAATCACAAAGTGGTGCCGGAAATCGAGCAGGCGATTCTGAAATAGATGAATCTGAACACCAGGGACAGAGCGACGGCGGTGCTGGTCATCGGAAATCACAAAATATTGCCGGAAATCGAGCAGGCGATTCTGAAGTAGATGAATGTGAACATCAGGGACAAAGCGACTGCGGAGCTGGTCATCGGAAATCACAAAGTGGTGCCGGAAATCGAGCAGGCGATTCTGAAATAGATGAATGTGAACATCAGGGACAAAGCGACTGCGGAGCTGGTCATCGGAAATCACAAAGTGGTGCCGGAAATCGAGCAGGCGATTCTGAAATAGATGAGTCTGAACAGCAGGGCCAAAGCGACGGCGGTGCTGGACATCGGAAATCACAAAGTGGTGCCGGAAATCGAGCAGGCGATTCTGAAATAGATGAATCTGAACAGCAGGGACAAAGCGACGGCGGTGCTGGTCATCGGAAATCACAAAGTGGTGTCGGAAATCGAGTAGGCGATTCTGAAATAGATGAATCTGAACACCAGGGACAGAGCGACGGCGGTGCTGGTCATCGGAAATCACAAAATATTGCCGGAAATCGAGCAGGCGATTCTGAAGTAGATGAATGTGAACATCAGGGACAAAGCGACTGCGGAGCTGGTCATCGGAAATCACAAAGTGGTGCCGGAAATCGAGCAGGCGATTCTGAAATAGATGAATCTGAACACCAGGGACAGAGCGACGGCGGTGCTGGTCATCGGAAATCACAAAGTGGTGCGGAAATCGAGCAGGCGATTCTGAAATAGATGAATCTGAACACCAGGGACAGAGCGACGGCGGTGCTGGTCATCGGAAATCACAAAGTGGTGCCGGAAATCGAGCAGGCGATTCTGAAATAGATGAATCTGACCAGCAGGGACAAAGCGACGGCGGTGCTGGTCATCGGAAATCACAAAGTGGTGCCGGAAATCGAGCAGGCGATTCTGAAATAGATGAGTCTGAACAGCAGGGCCAAAGCAACGGCGGTGCTGGACATCGGAAATCACAAAGTGGTGCCGGAAATCGAGCAGGCGATTCTGAAATAGATGAATCTGAACAGCAGGGACAAAGCGACGGCGGTACTGGACATCGGAAATCACAAAGTGGTGCCGGTAATCGAGCAGGCAATTCTGAAATAGATGAATCTGAACAGCAGGGACAAAGCGACGGAGGTGCTGGACATCGGAAATCACAACGTGGTGCCGGAAATCGAGCAGGCGATTCTGAAATAGATGAATCTGAACAGCAGGGACAAAGCGACGGCGGTGCTGGTCATCGAAAATCACAAAGTGGTGCCGGAAATCGAGCAGGCGATTCTGAAATAGATGAATTTGAACAGCAGGGACAAAGCGACGGCGGTGCTGGTCATCGAAAATCACAAAGTGGTGCCGGAAATCGAGCAGGCGATTCTGAAATAGATGAATCTGAACAACAGGGACAAAGCGACGGCGGTGCTGGACATCGGAAATCACAACGTGATGCCGGAAATCGAGCAGGCGATTCTGAAATAGATGAATCTGAAGAGCAGGGACAAAGCGACGGCGGTGCTGGTCATCGAAAATCACAAAGTGGTGCCGGAAATCGAGCAGGCGATTCTGAAATAGATGAATCTGAACAGCAGGGACAAAGCGACGGCGGTGCTGGTCATCGAAAATCACAAAGTGGTGCCGGAAATCGAGCAGGCGATTCTGAAATAGATGAATCTGAACACCAGGGACAGAGCGACGGCGGTGCTGGTCATCGGAAATCACAAAATATTGCCGGAAATCGAGCAGGCGATTCTGAAGTAGATGAATGTGAACATCAGGGACAAAGCGACTGCGGAGCTGGTCATCGGAAATCACAAAGTGGTGCCGGATATCGAGCAGGCGATTCTGAAATAGATGAATCTGAACACCAGGGACAGAGCGACGGCGGTGCTGGTCATCGGAAATCACAAAATATTGCCGGAAATCGAGCAGGCGATTCTGAAGTAGATGAATGTGAACATCAGGGACAAAGCGACTGCGGAGCTGGTCATCGGAAATCACAAAGTGGTGCCGGAAATCGAGCAGGCGATTCTGAAATAGATGAATGTGAACATCAGGGACAAAGCGACTGCGGAGCTGGTCATCGGAAATCACAAAGTGGTGCCGGAAATCGAGCAGGCGATTCTGAAATAGATGAGTCTGAACAGCAGGGCCAAAGCGACGGCGGTGCTGGACATCGGAAATCACAAAGTGGTGCCGGAAATCGAGCAGGCGATTCTGAAATAGATGAATCTGAACAGCAGGGACAAAGCGACGGCGGTGCTGGTCATCGAAAATCACAAAGTGGTGCCGGAAATCGAGCAGGCGATTCTGAAATAGATGAATCTGAACACCAGGGACAGAGCGACGGCGGTGCTGGTCATCGGAAATCACAAAATATTGCCGGAAATCGAGCAGGCGATTCTGAAGTAGATGAATGTGAACATCAGGGACAAAGCGACTGCGGAGCTGGTCATCGGAAATCACAAAGTGGTGCCGGAAATCGAGCAGGCGATTCTGAAATAGATGAATCTGAACACCAGGGACAGAGCGACGGCGGTGCTGGTCATCGGAAATCACAAAATATTGCCGGAAATCGAGCAGGCGATTCTGAAGTAGATGAATGTGAACATCAGGGACAAAGCGACTGCGGAGCTGGTCATCGGAAATCACAAAGTGGTGCCGGAAATCGAGCAGGCGATTCTGAAATAGATGAATGTGAACATCAGGGACAAAGCGACTGCGGAGCTGGTCATCAGAAATCACAAAGTGGTGCCGGAAATCGAGCAGGCGATTCTGAAATAGATGAGTCTGAACAGCAGGGCCAAAGCGACGGCGGTGCTGGACATCGGAAATCACAAAGTGGTGCCGGAAATCGAGCAGGCGATTCTGAAATAGATGAATCTGAACAGCAGGGACAAAGCGACGGCGGTGCTGGTCATCGGAAATCACAAAGTGGTGTCGGAAATCGAGTAGGCGATTCTGAAATAGATGAATCTGAACAGCAGGGACAAAGCGACGGCGGTGCTGGTCATCGGAAAACACAAAGTGGTGCCGGAAATCGAGCAGGCGATTCTGAAATAGATGAATCTGAACACCAGGGACAGAGCGACGGCGGTGCTGGTCATCGGAAATCACAAAATATTGCCGGAAATCGAGCAGGCGATTCTGAAGTAGATGAATGTGAACATCAGGGACAAAGCGACTGCGGAGCTGGTCATCGGAAATCACAAAGTGGTGCCGGAAATCGAGCAGGCGATTCTGAAATAGATGAATGTGAACATCAGGGACAAAGCGACTGCGGAGCTGGTCATCAGAAATCACAAAGTGGTGCCGGAAATCGAGCAGGCGATTCTGAAATAGATGAGTCTGAACAGCAGGGCCAAAGCGACGGCGGTGCTGGACATCGGAAATCACAAAGTGGTGCCGGAAATCGAGCAGGCGATTCTGAAATAGATGAATCTGAACAGCAGGGCCAAAGCGACGGCGGTGCTGGACATCGGAAATCACAAAGTGGTGCCGGAAATCGAGCAGGCGATTCTGAAATAGATGAATCTGAACAGCAGGGACAAAGCGACGGCGGTGCTGGTCATCGAAAATCACAAAGTGGTGCCGGAAATCGAGCAGGCGATTCTGAAATAGATGAATCTGAACACCAGGGACAGAGCGACGGCGGTGCTGGTCATCGGAAATCACAAAATATTGCCGGAAATCGAGCAGGCGATTCTGAAGTAGATGAATGTGAACATCAGGGACAAAGCGACTGCGGAGCTGGTCATCGGAAATCACAAAGTGGTGCCGGATATCGAGCAGGCGATTCTGAAATAGATGAATCTGAACACCAGGGACAGAGCGACGGCGGTGCTGGTCATCGGAAATCACAAAATATTGCCGGAAATCGAGCAGGCGATTCTGAAGTAGATGAATGTGAACATCAGGGACAAAGCGACTGCGGAGCTGGTCATCGGAAATAACAAAGTGGTGCCGGAAATCGAGCAGGCGATTCTGAAATAGATGAATGTGAACATCAGGGACAAAGCGACTGCGGAGCTGGTCATCGGAAATCACAAAGTGGTGCCGGAAATCGAGCAGGCGATTCTGAAATAGATGAGTCTGAACAGCAGGGCCAAAGCGACGGCGGTGCTGGACATCGGAAATCACAAAGTGGTGCCGGAAATCGAGCAGGCGATTCTGAAATAGATGAATCTGAACAGCAGGGACAAAGCGACGGCGGTGCTGGTCATCGGAAATCACAAAGTGGTGTCGGAAATCGAGTAGGCGATTCTGAAATAGATGAATCTGAACAGCAGGGACAAAGCGACGGCGGTGCTGGTCATCGGAAAACACAAAGTGGTGCCGGAAATCGAGCAGGCGATTCTGAAATAGATGAATCTGAACATCAGGGACAAAGCGACGGCGGAGCTGGTCATCGTTAAAACGTCAAAACCATTAATATAGGTACTTCACGAGTGCAAAATTGTTTAACTTTTCCCATTAAAAGCTTTAGTTGTGCATTATATGGCGTATTATTTAGCACTGAAGCATATGGAAGCTAGAGCTGGGCTTAATGTGATGGTTGGTTTAGCATGGAGAATTTATTTCATAACGCTGTCGACATAAATAATTAATTAATTCGAGGCCCAGGTTACGCTTTGTGGTTAATAAGAACCCAACCACTCTATTGAACTAAAATATTTTCAATCTGAATGATTATGTACCACATCACGAGAGAATTGCATGATTTAATTCCCCCATCTCCGTTCCACCATCGCATTACCCGTCGTACGGGGAGTTTCCACCCTTACATGATCCGGACGAAGCGTTACTATCTCCCGACTTCGCCGCCCTCGGCATGCCCTCACAGACCCCGATGACTCCATCCTCGAAGAGGCCAATAGGGCCACCAGCACCCTATACAAGAAATCGAAATACCGACCTCGCCGTCGAGATCCTCCGCGACGTGACCCACAGCTTAATTTCCCTCCCCGTTTCTTGCCCGATGAAGGCCATTCCACGCCGCAGTTTAGCCAGTAATTATTATAATGTCCCAACAATGACCTCTGAGTTTGTTTCTGCGCTTGTTCTCAGAGCTAGTACTAGGAAACGCCGTGGTCATCAAACCACTAAGAATACTTTCGATCCAGCCGTCCCTTGCTGTCCTCTCTAGCGACGCCCTAGGCCGAGGTTCGTACCCCATAGTGGTACTCAAAGTTCGTACCCCACAGGGCAACTCCCGGCCACCGTATGTTTAGTTTTCTCCTGACGTCCAGAGCACCATGCGGCGACTAAGGAGCGTGAGGGCGCAGAGATAGGTTCTAGAAGCATCAGGAGTCACATGACATTTCACATTATTGATCTTCAATATAGGAACGTTATATATAAGTCGTTAATCCATAACATGCATACATAAGCAGCCTATTTTGTTTCCACTGTTAGGACAAAGACCTCCTCTCGATAAGAGGGATCTACCACGCTGGCCCAGTAAGGGTTGATGTCACATGCCTTCGAGGTTTTTGTCTCTAGGATATGCCGGTTTTCTCACCATGTTTTCCTTCACTGTTTTGAGAGCAATGGTGATGAAATAATTTACGCAAAGTAAGACGCCTTATGGGGTTCGAACCTACAACTTACCCTTTGTGTTAAAGCATGCAACCATTCTTACATCAAGCACATTCAAATTTCACGATTCCTTCCCATGTAATTCCTAATTCCATATATCTGGCTTAAAGGTTTAGAGCCTTTCGGTGTTCTATAGGATGCATTTCGGGGAATGTGCGAGGGAACTGCATGATTTAATTCCCCCATCTCCGTTCCACCAGCGGACGACCCGTCGTACGGCTGGTTTCCACCCTTACGTTGTTAACACCGCTACGATCCGGACGAAGCGTTTCGCCTCCTCCTTTATACCGCGTACATCGAGGGACTGGAACAATTTGCCAGCGGCGGTGTTTCCGTCGGACTACAATTTGAGTGTCTTCAAGGCTAGAGTGAATAGGCTCTTAATAAACTAGTGCGCTTTACCATCAACGATGACGTCGCTGCTTACCATCAGGCAGGATTGCAGTCAAGCGCTGGTTTATAATACGTAAAAAAAAAAGACTAAGCCAGAAAAACTTACAAAAAAACAACAGCCAACTTCTCTCTGCTTCAACACTTCACCATCAAAAAGCTACTATAACGTACGCCGGCCGGCGGATCTAACCTTTCTTTAAAACAATAATTACCCCTTGAATCCGACAACAAAAAATGAAAAGTGAGTGCGGAGAGTGCGGCGCTGTATATTTCAGTAAGTCCCTTTCCTACTCATTGGTTTTTGTATTTGCTTGAATGTAATTTCCCGAAAAATCGCGCCTCAGAAACGCAGTTCAACTATCGAAGGGAAATACCAATAAAATTATCAAACAACTTGTAAGTCGCGGCTGGTACCACTAAGCTACCACTGCTCTAATCTATACACTAATATATAAAGCTGAAGAGTTTATTTGTTTGTTTGAACGCACTAATCTCAGAAACTACTGGTCCGATTTGAAAAGTTCTTTTTGCATTAAATATCCCATTAATCCAGGAAGGCTTTAATTTAGGCTATCATGCTGCGACCAATAGAACCGGAGTATATAAAGAAACCGCGAGGCGCAGCTTGTAATAATATAATTCATTAATAACGTAAATTGAAGAGTACAACTATGACGTCCCATCACAAGTAAATAGAACTGGTAGTGGTACTACAAATCCGGGCTATCCCTTAAAAAAAATCCCCTAAATAATAAATATTATTTCGCAAAAGGAGGCAATGATCATGGCAATAAATGCGCGGGTGACGGGGGGCAGGGCACGCGATCATACAAAATGCCGCCAGTATTATTGTACATTCATTCATACAAGGAACCTACCAATAATACTGTCGAAAATGGTGTAGTCACTTTTTAAAAATTTACCATATACTGGGGAAGTTGGAATTAATTTGCAGGAAAAAAAGATTATTTCCAAATTCATTAGAATTGTTACTACGATGATTACGTAAAATTTCATATTAAATTTGGTCATGTGTTTACCTAACCTTTATTATCCTTATGGGTCGGACAGGGTTTTCTTTACATATTGTATATAATTATGGTATATATATAATCAAGAGTATTCTATTATATCTTCGCCGAACTGAAGTACCTAGTAGCATAGTATAAAGAGAGGGAAATAGGTTATCTCCGACCCAAACCACGATTTAATTGCTTTACTGTCTTAGGGTTGACGACTGTTCGCGCTTCGTCGATTACGGTTGTCGCCCAAACTGCTAATAAATATTTATAGACAAAGTGCTTATGTTTAAATTATTTGCTTAGTATTTAGTTTACATATACTACACATTTTTTTTTTGTATTTTTTTTTTTTTAGTTTTGTACACTTAAAGGACCATATTTATTTTTATTTTTAATTAATACAAATATAAATAATACAAATATAATATCTATTGAATCACACATTTAATACAAAATTACAAATTAGCTACAGAAAAATACTTTCTTCGGTTTCGACTATTACGAAACGCCTTGTTATTAACTTTAATCCATGCTAATATTATAAATGCGAAAGTAACCCTGTCTGTCTGTCTGTCGGTCTGTCTGTCTGTCTGTCTGTCTGTTACGCTTTCCCGCTTAAACCTCTCAACCGATTTTGATGAAATTTGGCACAGGCAATCTTTAGACCCTGAGAGAGAACATAGGCTACCTTTTATCCCGGAAAAATTTGATACTTCCCGAGGGAATTCTAAAAAGCGCGATATAACCGAACTCCACGCGGGCGAAGCCGCGGGCGGAAAGCTAGTGTGTAATATATCCGTATCCTTGTAAATAACTTTAGAAATATAATTTGAAAAATATAAATCTTTTATTTGTTCATAAATAGACATACCTACCAACTTTTCAGTTTATGTGATCATTTTTAAATGCTTTTTGGAACATCTGCTCCATCCTCTTAATAATAGTTTCTACAAAGTCGTCAGGCGGAACCACTAATAAAATTTGGTTTCTAGAATAATTTTTGTAGTGAAGATAGCTAGATTCTGCACTTAAATTGCAAACTTGCTGATTAGCATTTAAATACGATTTAAGTTTTTCGCAATCCTCGTGACGATCCATGCATTTTTTTAACAAGAACACGTGACGCGCGTACCTCGTCCGGTGCTAGCCGCGACTAGCGCACTGATAGCACTCTAATATTGTGTTTTGGTGTGCGTGCGACGCATAGATACTAAGGCGCACACATACAAGCCGCGCGCGGTGCGTTTCTATGAAGATAATCAGAGTAGATTACATAATCTAACAACTACAAGGGACATAGTATGAAGATTCATACTATGTCCCTCTTTATACTATGCTAGTAGTTTGTTGAGAGTAGGTGTAATGTGATATTGGACAGAAAAAAAATTCTTAGGACGAAAATTGACGAGGAGAAACATTGAAAAACGATGAGGGTTGAATGAAATGATTTATTTTTTCTTCCTTCCCAATGCCATTCACTTGACCTCCTCCTCAAACGAATCAAACGATTAATCATTGTCTTAGACAATTCGCTGGAAGTACACCGTGTTCTATTTCTACGTACTGTCAGCAACAACAGTCGATTAAAATTTTAGTTTTCGAATTATAATATTTAAAATGGAACTCGAAGTGGCATTTACCTAATTAAAGAATACCAATTTTATCCTTGCTGTCTCTTTCTTTCTTATTTTTCATTTTGTTGTGTTTTATTTCTCATGCGGCCGCCCGCGACTTCGCGTTGTGTTAGTTATTTGAAAATTTTATTTTAACTCCAAAATATGCAGCATACATTTTAATTTTTTGTTATGCTCCGCTCCTATTGGTCGCAACGTGGGCTATCCAACGCAAGAAGAATTTTTCAATTCGGACCAGTAGTATCTGAGATTAGCGCGTTCAAACAAATAAACAAACTCTTGATCTTTATATAGGTATCTACTAGCTTTCCGCCCGCGGCTTCGCCCGCGTGGAGTTCGGTTATATCGCGCTTTTTAGATTTCCCTCGGGAACATCATATTTTTCCGGGAGAAAAGATAGCCTATGTTCTTTCTCAGGGTTCAAAGATTGTCTGTGCCAAATTTCATCAAAATCAGTTGAGGGGTTTAAGCGGGAAAGCGTAACAGACAGACAGACAGACAGACAGACCGACAGACAGACAGACAGAGTTACATACTTTCGCATTTATAATATTAGTATGGATTAGTAATAGATTTTTTGTAAAAAGTTTTTATTTTACACTTTTCAGTTATGAAAAATAATCTAGCTGCATCCGGTCAGCTATGAAGCAAAGAATGCAATTTCTTTTATTTTAATTTTTACCCATAATTTTGGTTTAAAAACCGAACTACTGAACTGATTTTGATAAACATTTACTACTAACTTGTAATTATACAATGTGGCGACCCAATGGTGACATTAAATTAACACACATTTACTTTGTTACATTTTGGCTTCATGAACAGATTTTATTTTCATAAAATGTTATTATTAACGAAGTTACTTAAATTTTTAGAAACTACCATTTAACTACCATTTAGAGCAACCTGTATTTAGAGAACTGTCGCGCAGCGGTCATTTGCCGAGGTCATGGATCATATCACATTTCATCAATGAAATTAAAATGAATACATACATTCATGTAGAAAAGAGAAAGCATATTCTCTTTGTCGGCGGCGATCGGCGCAAGCGACATCACCTCCCCTCGACCCCCTGTACACAACACCGCGCCGCCGCGCGCCTCCGCAAATTATTAAATATTTATTTTTTGTTCCTCAGTGCTAGACGAACCAGTGTCCTTGACACGCTATTACCGGCTGTGTGCATATCTTCGTCGAATACAATTTCTGTGAATGTTTATGTGAAAAAGACACCCAATCATTTTATTAATTATTTTTTGTGTAATTAGGATAGTAATTAGATTATGGTACCGCGATACAGACGTTTTGTTTTATTTTGGTTTGGTTATTTATTAGTGCTTGTGTTTTAAGTTCATTTCAAGTTTCGAAAAGTACATTCTCTGTTGTCGCGTGATAAATTAGAGTGGAATATTGTCAGTGGTTACTGCGTAAAGTTGAAGAGGACAGTGACTTTCTTTCCCCAATTTGTTGTACTGACGAAAGCACGTTTGCGAGACACGGCATGTGTAACCAGCACAATCTGCACCATTGGGCACCCAAAAGCCAAAACCCGCGCGTATGGCGGGAGTCAGCCCATCAGTACAGATTTTCAGTAAATGTTTGGGCAGCTGTTCACGGTGATATCATCATCGGACCCGGGTTCATTGATGGGACTTTGAACGGGGAAAGGTTTGTTAATATATTAAATGATACGGTGTCAGAATACACCAACAAGTTAAACGTCAATACCAATAGTGACTAGTGATGAACTGATGATAGTTACTTATAAGTAATAATAACAGTTAAGTGAGATATGATTAGTGTTTCTGTTTGACTATAATTAACTCCGCTGTAGGTACCATTAGTGCAAATATCGCGCGCGCCGCCGGATTCATTGATAAAAGCCGTCAAAGAATCATATTACCAATTACGAATACGTAGGTACGGACGACAGCTGAGCAGGTCAAGCTACCCGAAACTATCAGATATTCCCAATCAACCTTGAGCCTTAATGCTTTAACGATAAAGTTGAAAATCGGATAAAGAAATCTCACAGATTGTAAACTTAGCTTGGTGTGCTGTCGTCTGTATGATTTACGCTTGTGTGCCAGCCCGCTAACAAGTTCGGTAGGTACGCGAAGCGACGCGTTCTCAGCTCCGAGCACCTCCGAGGTAGGTAAGTAATTGCATGAATGAATTTTTGCAAGGGTGATTCCAATTTTGGTTACTTTTATATTATTTATTTTGTATGAAAAAATTTTTTTTTCTTTTTTCGAGTTATTTTAAAATAGCAAATGTCATATGATTAATGGGTACTAGCACTACTCGTGTGTTAATTTAATGTCACCATTATGGCGCCACGCTGTATATTAGGTATCTTTTATACCGCGTAAATGGAGGAACTCGAACAATTTGCCAGCGGCGGTGTTCCCGACTGACTACAATTTAAGTGTCTTGCCTTGGTCTTCAAGGTTAGAGTAAATAGGCTCTGAATAAACTGCTTACCATCAGGAGGGATTGCGGTCAAGTACTAGTTTTACAATTATATAAAAAAAAGATTCAATATCATACAAAAATTTACCTCCCGGAAGATGGTGAATATCGCATTAACACCACATCAAGATACGAAAGGCTACATTAATATATTATTATTTAGGTACGGACGACAGCAGGTCAAGCTACCTTAAACTGTCGAATATTCCCACTCAACCTTAAGCCTTAATGCTTTAGCCTTTATGCTTAATTATGCACGGTGAGATGGTTACAACTGCAATGCAGATTACCATTAACCGATTTTATACGCATTAATGTTTTTCTCGCAAAACTTTGGCTAGAGCTAGAACAATAAATAACAATTGTACTTGCTTTTTTTCTCATCTAGAATACAATAGGATAGAATACTCTTTATTATGTACACCATATAGACTACAGAACATAAATATAAAGATTTTACAAAGGGTAACACAATGGGCGGTCTTATCGCTAAGAGCGATTTTTACAGACAACCTTTGGATGAAATACTAAGGGGAAGGAGAGAGAAATAGTGTAGGTAGTCTACAGTGTACTATTTATATAGAATATACAATAAATATGTACGTTATATACTAGTTTAAATAAATATATACATCCATAATATAATAAACATCATACAATAATTCTAATAATCTAATTACACCATAATGAAGAAACTTAACCAATTGATCACTCAAGTATATCACATAAGTACAGATGAATAGTTTCAACCCAAAGCTATGAATCCTAGTGCAGACAATATCTTCTATGAGATCACATATTTTTTGAACGCTCTCGTCGGTTGGATGGTCAATAAACGCATTATATTCGGCCATAAATCTAAAGTTATTATGGTTGGTTTATGGAAAATCTCACGAGTATCTTTACTTTTCATGATAATGGCGTCAATTCCCTTGGTTACAATCTAAACTAAATTTAAGTTCACTGCATCTGAATCTTTATACGAGTATGTTGAGTTCATTTAATTGTCTGTCTTTACAATGAATAATTATTGTTGTTTTATTTTATTTTTATCTGTCACAGCCTTTATTTAGGACTGGTGGGTGGTAACTTCTGGCGGATTTCCGGAATAAAAGCCTTTAGGCCTTTATGCCTGTGTAAGTTACCACCCACCAGTCAAAGTCTGGTGTCTGGTGAAGCCGTACGGAGGACGGGTCTGAGCAGTTGTGTTGCGATGTGTGCCGGGTAAGATGCGCCAAATGTTGTTGTGCCGGGAGTTTGGTCGTGGAGGGTCTCCACCTCCCTCTGGCGCAGCATCGTTGGTCCTGTTATTGGGTCTAACATTGCACCACCTCGCTCAACTGCCGTCTTCCTTCCTATTCACTAAGGTTTTTTAAGTGAATGGGCTTAATAAACTAGTGCGCTTTACCATCAACGACTGCATCACTGCTTACCATCAGGCGGGATTGCAGTCAAGCGCTAGTTTATAATAATTAAAATAAATAAGTTTTTACTTAATCACTTTTCTATTATTATTTTTTTTTTGCTGGTATTTTGACGTGGCTAGCTGGCATATGGTAAGCCATTTAAAATAATGTTCTATATTTATGTTGCTATTGTATGTTATGTTGCTTACTTTACATGCATGGAATTGTATAAAGTCATGTGTTTTTTTTTAACTGAACAGGCAGCTGTGATGCTGGGAAATTTCTTCCGTCACTTCTTTTCAGCGAAAGCACTAGGAAGAGGCGAAGGGCGGGCGTTTTGGGGGACTGTCTTGTTGAAAAAGTTCTGATTCTCAGCCTAATTTTTATATTTTATTAAGAACACGACAGAATATAAATATTAGTTTATTCATCTCAAATTAGTCCGCACCTGATGTAAATTGACATATTTTTTGTCGTAACGTGTGACAGCATGGAACAAAAACAAAAATTTGTAAGGCCTACAAGTCCCGGGTCTGGCTGTTTGTGTCTTCTTCTTCAGCCTATAGAGGTCCACTGTTGGACAAAGGCCTCCCCCAAGGCATTTCACAATGACCGGTCTTGTGCTGCCTGCATCCATCGGCTTCCCGCGACCTTTACCAGGTCATCGATACACCAAGTTGGGGGCCTCCCTACGCTGCGTCTTCCGGTACGTGGCTGCCACTCCAGGACCTTACTGCCCCATCGGCCATCGGTTCTACGAGCAATGTGCCCCGCCCACTGCCACTTAATTTTTGCCACTTTTTTTTATTCACTTAATTCGATCGCGCTGTGAAACTCCAAGCACCCACGATAGCGGTCTTATCCCTATGAGCAATACAGAAATAATTCCTAGTGTGGGGCATCTTTTTTTTTTACCTAAAACTTACTAACTAGCAGGAAAAATGTATTATTTGGAAAGTTTTCCCAGGACCACAAACAGTCAAATACAACAACAATAGAAGCAACAATTAGCACCAAAATGGACACTGTCGTATTTCTACCAACATACACATAAAAGCACACACGACAAAGCGTAACATTAATACTACTCATGCGTTACTTCCAACTTTTAGAAGAAAAAATATCAGAAAGTCAACTATACAACGTGTAACAAAAAGGGTATATACATACCAAGGGCATGGCATCTTTAGATGATATCAAACGATATCGGAAGGGTTTCTACTCAAAATAAAATACTAAAAAAATTGGTACCAAATAGTCGGTTTCGTGTGTATCTTGAAATCAAATCATAACAAACGTGGCAGCACACTACATACGTTAATAACTACTCGTTACCCGTCACATTACTTGCCAAAATCCGATAAATGTCTTCAATATCTCTGTGCGACTAGTATGATAGTAGCCTATCACAGGCGGTGTTTTTCCTCATAACTTCCGAACATAAAGATATAGGATTAAAAAACCCTTCCAATATTGTTTGATATCATGTAAAGATGCCATGCCTTTATTATGTATATACCCTTTATGTTACACGTTGTATAAAGATCTACACACTCTTTTTATAATTATAAACTACTGCTTGACTGCATTCCCGCCTGGTGGTAAACAGTGATGCAGTCGTTGATGGAAAAGCGCGCTAGTTTATGGAGGGGCTATTCATTCTATCCTTGAAGACATTTAAATTGTAGCCAGAAGGAAACACCGCCGCTGGTAAATTGTGCCAGTTCCGCGATGTACGCGGTATAAAAGACGAGGCGAAACGCTTCGTCCTGATAGTAGTGGTGTCAACAACGTAAGGGTGGTAACTCGCCATACGACGGGTCATTTGATGATGGAAGGGATGGAAGGATGAGGTAATTAAGTCATCTAATTCCCACGCAGATTCTCCAAAATGCATCCTATAGAACGCCAACAGGCTGGCTACTGGCGCCTGTGCTCCAGGCTTTGAAAACCGTTTTGTATATGTATGACGGGGTAATAACCGCCAGGAAGGCGTGGCCAAAGGTTCCGGATAGTTGAGTCCTCTTCTCATCCGCATGAGTATCCGTCGTGGGCGGTATTTCGAGAAAACGTTGAACAATAATAATAATAATAATAAACGTTTATTTGGAACAAATTTTAGGACATAAGTTTACAAATTGAAACGAAGATAGCTACAAAAGTTAAAACTGTGGCGCAGCTATCGACGCCTAGCTAAACAATAAGTTACATTGCAGTTCCAGACTAGTACTAAAGTTAATAATTAATTAAACTACATCCCTATGTGTGTATGTGTATGCGTGTGTGTATGTGTGGGTGTGTAGGGGTGTGTGTGTGTGTTTGTGTGTGTAGAACGCGTAAGTGGAGGGGTGGAAGGTATTCAAGTAATAAGATTGATGTTATGGGAATCAGGAATGTAAGTATTATGTTACCACAAGTTGTTCTGTTGCTTCGTAGGAGAAGGATTTAAGCAATTCTGACAGTTTTTTTCTGACTGAGGCTCTTGTTAATGGATAAATTTGAATAATCCTATTTATGGTATTGTACAGTTTATGGCTAAGGTAATTGTAGTGGCGTTTTACTAATGCCAGTCTGGAGAAAGGTGTCTTACAAATTAAGTAGGAACGTCACAATAACTATAGTGTGATGTTCGATTCTTATTATTTTTACTGTACAGACACTTAGATCACTTTAATATTAAGGGATTACAATGATTATCTCAGATTAAAACAAATAAGAGCCAATAGGTTAGAGCGCGTGCTTTTCCGTCGGCAGCTGTCAATAGTATGACAGTCGCCACCCCTTCAAATCACGCCTACTACTCTATTCGGGGTTACCCGCTCAAATTTAAATTTTACTCGAATCGAGTCGACTAAAACAATATTGATTAAATCGAGTTATGATTTTTCTTATTACTCTTAATAATCAGCGCGCCGTCATGTATATACGTATAACGCTAATGTATATAACCTTTCCGTTAGACGATGTATAGAATGTGGTATTATAGGATATTATCATTATTATCATCATGAACATTATGAAACTACATGATACATTTCTTTGTAGTTCTTTTGCATCTGCCTCTTTGTTGGTCGTACGGTACGGCTGTGAGAAATTGATGCCATATATCAGCTCGGTCCTTTGGAAAATATAAATAGCGGGATCATGTTCCCTGCTTCCTTATGAGACTGGAATTGAATGGAACAGCATGAATTGTAGCGCAGAATGTTATATTTTCAGTTGCTATGAAAATTAATCATCATTGGATAATATAATAGAAATATTTTAGTAAACCGGCCGGTAAGTAGTAGTTTGGGGGAGGCCTATGTTTGGGAGAGGCCTATGTCCAGCAGTGGACGTCTTTCGGCTGAAATGATGATGATGATGATGATTTTAGTAAAATTCGTTTATGATAAATAACCAACAAAATAGGTACTTTTTTCAATAAAACTTTCATATTTTAACATAGTTTTATTTTCACGAATATCTGATAACCCATAGACGTTTAAACTCTGCTGGCTAGGTTTCAATGTAACCTTGAACAAGATTACAAGAATGTTTATAGCGATTTAACCCTAAATAACCATTTTGACAGCTGTTAAAAATATCAAAAATTAATGTCAATAAACGCTTAGTATAAGTGAAGAATAAGTGTGCGGGTTCGATTCCAGGTCAGGCAAGTACCAATGTAACTTGCCTAAATTTATATGTACTTCAATCCTTCTCTGTATGAGAGGAAACCTGTGCCCAGCAGTGGGACGATAAAAAGGTTGATGATGATGACGATGAAAGCGCCTAACAGGGTTCAAACCTACGACCTACAACTTTTACGTCGCGGGTAAATTTGATAGTCACCCTTAATATCCACTCATAAAGTCATCATGACAATAATTTGAATAAATTGCAGTAGATTTGTTGCGACTTTAACGGTGGTCTATCAACGTGAATGCGTGCTCTTGATATATTATTGAAATATATGAGCGCCGTTAGGACTGAAATATGAATGGAGTTTCTAGTAATTTGTTCGTGATTCTCCTGTGGGTTTTATTGCCAAACTTATTTTGACAAAGGGTTGTTTTTTAGTTGTTGCAAATAATTGGAGTGGGAATTTTGAGATTATCGTGCAGTATCAACATTTCATCCGATTTCTATGATCCGTATCTATTGATCCGTCCATCTTCAGATATTCATTTTTTTTTAAGGAAGGGTGTATGCTTAATATGCTTATGCACCACATAATAGAAGTGAAAACACAAGGGGAGCCGAGTACTATATCTAGGCAATGCAAAGACACCAGTCGACTAAAGCCGAATGTACGCGATTCAGGGTCACCAACCGAGCAGAACCGAGTATGCCCGATACAGCGTCACTAAACTGAAAGTGGCGTTTCAGTTTCATCATTACTTAGTTTATAGGAATACCAGGCCCAACTTCGTATTTTCTGTAGCTGAAAAACTTTAAGCCAAAGAAAAGAAAAAGCAAAAAGACTTTAAATCACATAACATTATTACCCTCTGTAACCTGTCATGCATATTATGTCCTTTCAACCTTTCGCGGCCTAGTTCACGCGTTATCCCATTTTACCAAGAGAGATGGCATAAAAAGCCACCCAAATCAAAATCCCCTACTCGCAACTCCTTTTAGCCCATAAAAGACAAAAGTGGCAAGGAGACCCGATATATTATCCCAAAGGCGGAAATTTTTAATATATCCTAATATGATGAAAACAGGGGAACAGTGAGAAAACTGACAAATCATCCTAAAAGGGAACAGTGGAAATATCCCACAGATTGAAGTATCCTTGTCACATTATTCATCCCATATATTTTCGGTCAGCTGGTTTTTTTATGTGAAAACGAATCCGTTTTCGGAACATTTTAATAACTGTTAAAACAGTTTTTAATTCCGTTGATTTGTGCTGAAACTTCTGGAATTATGGAACAAGTTGCTATAAAATTTTTCGAGTGCAAATTCGTGTTTAGTTTTGGTATATGATAGCCTAAGTTAGCATCCGAGCGGTTCTAAATAAATCTTTCGGCGAAAGCTTGCGTGGAGTACGCTGTCAGTGTCTTTGCACTGAAATAAAGAAAGAAATATGGGTTTATTGGCATTACAGCTAAATAAATACACCCTAAAATTATACGGATAGAAAACAAAGATATATAAGAACAAAAGAGCACTGAGCATAATGTCAGAGGACATTACGAGATTGCTTAGACTTTTGATTTATATATTTAGGTAGGTACTCGATACGAAATCGAGTTCCTGGGTACCTACCTAAATAATTATCTTTAAGATTTCTGTAATTTTCTTCATAATCTTAGATGAGCACACTAGATATTGGTACCACCTGATTTTATTTCAGCTTTTTCATACATTGGAATAACAAAGATATAGGTCTGTGTCAGTCCGTTATAACTTACAACACATTAAGTTAATTATTAAGTATCAATAAAAAACGAAAAAAAAAATAGAAAGCAATACATACAAATAATACTAATACTACATTTTTAGTATCAATATTTATCTAAATACTGTAATAATAATTATGAGTTTCATCAACGAGTTGATAACCTACATTTTTAGCAATCGACATTTGTTCTGCAAACGTACGCACTACTGCACTCGCACTACTGCCTATTGAACATATTTTTACACTTGGGATAGATTTTTAAAACATATAGGGAGCAGCTAATCATTAATATCTTGTTATTCAGTCCATCTAAAGATTTTCTACCGACCTTTAGTACGCCAATGCCATCATCATCATCATGATGAAACTTTTATTGTCCCACTACTGTGCACAGGTCTCTTTTCATACAGACAAGGATCGAGCGTAATCACCACACTTGCCCTATGCGGATTGGCGAATTCAGACTTAAAGTCCAGGTTTCCTCAAGATGTTTTCCTTCACCTTGTAATCACTCATTGGCGTCCAAGATATACTTAGAAAGTACATATAAATTAGAAAAGTTAAGTAAGTAATTGGTTCTCTTTCAGTTCAACTCAAAACTTACAAGCTCAACGATTCGATGAATGAAAGGACTACCATAGAATGACTGAATCATTCATATCATCAAATCTGAATCATAGGCCATATAAATTCCAAAATTGCATTTATTTGCCTGCTATTGTTTGTATTCTTTATTCAGTTTCTGGAGCAACTACGCCGTTTTCCTTCACCTTTTAAGCAGTCATTGGTGTCCAAGATATACTTAGAATTCCATGTCATGTGTATTTATGCAATACCACAGTCTACTAGCCAGATGTGGATCCGAATCTCATGATTAAACTACGTAGAATCTCCAGAAGCGACGAAAGTTCAGTAAAATGCAAATAAAAATATGATAGAACTCTCTTACTTAAAACAGCAAATAAAAATTGAATTGTCAAACGAGAAGTTCTTGTAAACACGAAATATTCTCGAACATTGTCTTCTGCAATGCTCGCCGTTTGGATATCAAAAGATTTAGCCAACGGCGCCAAACGTCGAGACAAACGTCAACAAAGCAAATACTCCTTTTTTTAATTCCTGAAATTCTTCTTTTGTGTTTACTAGTGTTGTGCTTTATTTATCGATAAGGATTAGGAGAATTCGACGACTAAAAGTGATGGGTGTTATATTGTGTTTTCATCTCAGATCTTTTTGTGTAAAGTAATGCTTAAACTCTATAGATACAGAGTGATAACGTAAATCTATTAATCAAGTTTAAGAACTTAAACCACATCAGTTTTACCTGCATTTATGTATGAATTGGAATATGTTAAATTACTATCTCATGCTGTTAAGATAAACAAGCATAAATATACAATATTATGTAAAGAAAACCCTGTCCGATCCGTGAAGATATTGTTAGGTATCGATAACTGATTCCACTAATGCATACATAGCCGGGCCAAACTTAAAAAAAAAATGCCCCTAAAGAAATAAATATTATTTCGCAAAAAGAAGTAACTTAAAACATGTGCGGTAGGCATAACATGCGCGGTAGGCATAACATGCGCGGTAGGCATAACATGCGCGGTAGGCATAACATGCGCGGGCGGGCGAAGGGGTGCGCTCCTAATAATATCGTCCAAAATGTTGTAGTCACTTTTTAAAAAATTGGGCAAGTCGAAATTAATTCGGGAAAAAAAAAGATTATTTCAAAATTCATTAGTATAGTTACTATGATGATTATGTAAAATTTCGTATTTTATTTGATCATGTGCTTACCTAACCTTTATTATCCTTATGGGTTAGACAGGCTTTTCTTTACATATTGTATAGTTGTGTTAGGATTAGGATAGGTTGTGGATGGACCCGAAGAGGCATGGGGTGCTCACCTTCCATGCGACGCAGGTGTTGACCGGACACGGGTGTTCCGGCAGTTACCTGTGTCGTATCTGTCGGGAGCCGACACCGGCGTGCCATCACTGCGGTGGCCGGGTAGAGACACGGCGCGGCACACCCTCGAGGAGTGTCCCGCATGGGACGAGCAGCGCCGTGCGCTCATCGCAGCGAACGGCGGAAACGACCTCTCGCTGCCGGCCGTGGTCAGAACCATGGTCGACAGCGGGGAGTCATGGGACGCGGTCGTCTCCTTCTGCGAGGAGGTAATCTCCGCGAAGGAGACGGCCGAACGGGAGAGGGAAGCACTGAGCACTCTCCCGTCCCGCCGACGGCGCGCTGGCCGGAGGAGGAGGGTAGCCGAGGTCGATCCGCTTCCTCCATAACGAGAGGCCGACAGGCCGAGGACCGGGGAGGACCGGGGGAGTCCGACGTCCGTCGCTAGGGCCGGAGTAGGCGTGTAGTGGCTGTTCCTACACGCCTACCTGATGGAAGGAGGGGAGGAAGAGGGACCCGCCGATCTCGCGCGCGGCAGGTCAAGGCCTGCCGGGGATGCGGTGAATGGCAAACTAGGCCCCGCACCCCGGCTATAGGCAAGAAGAGGAACGCTCCAGTGGTTTTAGCCGGTGAGAGCCCGGCACACCCTCCGTCGACCCCCAGACGGAGGACGGTCTGGTAGAGATTTCCACTGGGAGAACAAAAAAAAAATCTTTTTTATCGACGCATAGAAAAGACATTTTTCATATGAACAGATTCCAGAGACTCAATTTGTTAAAAAAAATATAAATTTCTCTATATTTGGACAAGTTTGGAACATTGTAAATTACAGATTGACCTTCAGGTTGTAAAAAAAAACCGGGTAAGAAGCTCGAATTTCATCGATACTTTGTATTTCTTAACTCTGTTTAAGCACATCACTAACTACGCAACCGCTGTTCACTTTATCGGGAAACGCAGTGATTCATGACTACGTTTTAGCGCTAATTTTACGTTCGTAAGACTCTCTCTCTGTTATCCTGATAACTACGAAACGTTTTCCTTACAATTTCGCTGGTAATGACCCACTGTACGAACCTAATGGTGGCGATGTACCGGAAAATTCCGATTTCAGGCAGTGTAAACCAGTATACATTCCTTTCCAACGTACTTATGTATACAGTATGTTAAATAACAGAGGGCGTTCCCTAAAACTCGTTAATATATATCATTAATAGATTAAAATAAAAATATCAGCATAGAAAAATAAGCATAAAAAAATCCGAATAAAAAAAAATTCTAATTGGAAATAAATTTGAAACCTCCTGTTTTAAATCAAAATAGTAGTCGTCATGTATAAATAAATTGCGACGTTGCCGTCTTTCATGTTCGCGTGTATAGTGTGTTTCTTTTACATGTCAATTTAAAATTTTTATTGAATATTTTCATATTGGAAAAAATATTAAAGCATTTTGTTTTCGAATGGAAATATTTTTTTTAGCATGTATGTATGCTATACTATTTCGGGTTAACGGGAACGCCCTCTGTTAGTTAACATACTGTATAACGGCACGTGACTGGTTAATTTTGAATATTGTGATCTGTTTTCTGTCAGTATCAATTGTCCGTAAATAACTCAACTATTTTTTGAAGTCGATTAATCGATCAGTATTCGGATAAATTATGTTTTTTTTATTGAGAGCGGGTAACACCATGGAGCGAATGATAACACCGCCTGGAGTTGCGTTTGACATAGCGATCGACCGTTAGCGCGGGCAGTCGGTGCTCAAGTTTTGGTCGAGTATATTGGTCATACTCAAACCCAGTGGCTCTTATTTGTTCTAATCTGAGATTATCACTGTAATCTCTTAATATTAAAGTGATCTAAGTACAGTTAAAATAATAAGAATCTAACATCACACTATAGTTATTGTTCAACGTTTTCTCGAAATACCACCAACGATGGATGCTCATGTGGATGAGAAGACAACTCAACTATGCGGAACCTTTGGCCCCGCCTTCCTGACGGTTTTCCCCCACATATATTTGAAAAAAGAGACGACTAAACAATATATACAATAGCAGGCAAATAAATGCAGTTTTGGAATTTATATGGCCTTTCTATGGTAGTCCTTTCATTCATTGAATCGTTGAGCCTGTAAGTTTTGGATTGAACTGTACGAGAACCAATTACTAATGTGACTTTTCTAAGTTATATGTACTTTCTAAGTATATCTTGGACGCTAATGACTGATTACAAGGGGAAGGAAAACATCTTGAGGAAACCTGGACTTTAAGTCTGAAATCGCTAACCCACATTGATCAAGCGTGATGATTACGCTATATTCTTAGAAGACCGTTTCAAACATCAATTCTACATGGTCTACGTATGATATTACTAAGATTATGTCTGGATTTTAAAAAAGACTGAGACCTCTGTGTTTCGACCTTTCTTTGTAAGAGTTCTCTTTTTTTAAAAATAATTTGTCGTGTATAGTGGGTGCGTTTACAATTTATTATTACTAGCGCGGACACTTAAATTAGTATTTAGCAAAAAAGTTACATTATTTACAAATATTAGGTTTTACAGAATCACTTACAGATTACTGAGTAAGAACATTTTAAGTGATCTGGCAAATTTTCCTTTTGTTTTCTGACCTCTTATGTCAGCAGGCAATTGGTTGAGCCAGTATGGTACTCTTTTGTGCAGCGTTCGGTCGCCAAAATAATTGTTAACTCTTATTTGAGCGCGATCCCCCGTTTATTAAGAGCCTATTCACTCTAGCCTTGAAGTCATTTAAATCGTAGGCTGATGGAAAGAACGCCGCAGGCAAATTGTTCGAATCCTTCTTTGTACAAACCCATTTACAGAAAATAAATTATTTATCGTTTATTTGGTTTTTAATAAAGTCGCGAAATGCTTACAGTGAGAAAATTGAAAAAGTATTTTTTTGAGATTAAGCGGGTACTTGTGTTTTTGAATGAGTGAAACGTGCTCTACAGAGAGACGTAAAAGTAAATAACCGAGTGGAGTTATATTATTCTAAAAGTTGTTAGTGTAATTGTATAAAAACAACTCAGGTTTAAATCAATTATGGACCCTGTCAAGCACAGCAAAGTTAATTTCAATTAGAGAAAGGATGAAGGCTCAGAAAAAATAATAACAAAAAGTCTGATCAGTTCACGGTAATCGAAACGCTCTAAAGTAATTAGATTATTGTGACTAGCTCGGCTCCGTGGTTTCACCTGGTCGATCCCGATAAAAACTATGCTATATATGTTATCGGCAGGGACTTAAAACGGCAGAGGAAAACATCACAAGGAAACCGTCATGTCCTGGAGGCAACATAAAAACTTCAAGGACATGTGATATCGAAACCTATACACGTGCAGTCTGTGGGTCAACTATACGCTGCGGGCCTTCAACGCGCTCCGAGTACAATACAACAATGTCTTTAGGGTGATGCTGGGGCTCCCACTGTACTGCAGCGTATCGGCCATGTTTGCACACACCCGTACGGAAGGGTTTGGGGTGACAGTGAGGCGCCGCGTGGCCTCGCTCATGCACAGGGTGAGGGGGAGCACCAACACTATCCTGTCAGTCATTGCTGACAAGCCAGACTGCCCCATTCAGCGGCATAGGGTACGATCGCTTATGCTTGTTCCAGGTGCCCCTGAAGGTGGCAGGTTCATGAATTAGGTTTTAATATTCTATTTTGTTTTTTTTTTTTGTATTTTCTATTTTGTAGTACTTGTTATATTATGTTTAGATACTAACATAGTTGTTTTAAGTCATAATATTACTAACAAAATATGGGGAAATCTGAAATAAACAAATTTTATTATTATTTTTTTTTTTATATATATTCCAACCCGAACTGAACTTGCGTGGTAGATTGTCATGTAATCATCAGCCTCTACTCGTCCACTGCTGGACATAGGCCTCTTCCATGGCACGCCGACAAGCTCGATCCTGAGGAGTTCTCCGTCAGCCACTACCAGCCACCTTTTTGAAGTCGTCGCTTCATCTCGCCCAAGGGCGTCCTACGCTACATTTGGCGAAACGCGGTCTCCACTCGAGAACTCGTTTACTCAAACGGTTGTCGGCCCTGCGGCATATGTGACCAGACCATTGCCACTTCAGCTTGCTAATCCTCTCAACTATGTCGGTAACTCTGGTCCTCTGTCGAATCACCTCATTTCTGATGCGGTCCTTCAGAGAGATAGCTCGCTGAGCGACTTTAAACTTATGGACTAGTCTGACCGTTAGTGTCCACGTCTCGGCTCGCATGGCTCACGTGGAGATCATCATCAACCTTTTATCGTCGCACTGCTGGGCACAGGTCTCCTCTCATACAGAGAAGGATTGAGCGTAATCACTACGCCTACACAATGCGGGTTGGCGATTTCAAACTTATAAAGTCCAGGTTTCCTCAAGATGTTATCCTTCACCTTCAGTCATTGGTGTCCAAGATATACTTAGAAAGCACATATAAGTTTAGAAAAGTTACATCGGTACTTGCCTGAGCTGGAATCAAACCCACGTACTCGTACTTGAGAGGCTGTTGTTTTAACCAATAGGCCACCACGACCCCCATATTATAACCCCGTATTTTAATTCGCTTTCATTTATTAACTGCCCAACTATCATGAAAAAAAATTGTACCGTTCTTAGTTTCAAAGGCCCTTTTATTATAATGAGGACCCCAATTGTTCGTTCTTAATCTGTGTGCGAGGAAATGAACTCATTATATCATTCAATTCATATGCAATTCTCATTCATTCATAGATGTATGTTAGTAGTTACCTCGTTAGCGTTTGTTAACGAAGCTAAACGGAGCCACAGAGGTACGAGAAATATGCCAGGTTCAAAATTCAAAATGAAAGCATTTATCCATACTAATATTATAAATGCGAAAGTAACTCTGTCTGTCTGTTACGCTTTCCCGCTTAAGCCTCTCAACTGATTTTGATGAAATTTGGCACAAACAATCTTTAGACCCTGAGAAAGGACATAGGCTACCTTTTATTGAAAAAAAAACTGTATATTCCCGGGGGAAATCTAAAAAGCGCGATATAACCGAATTCCACGCGGGCGAAGCCGCGGGCGGAAAGCTAGTATTGTGTAGATTTAAATTTTGATTCTCATTACTCACATAGTTTTACAGAAGCACGTCGAAAGGAAAGCTTATATAAAATATCTTTTTAAAATTCCTTTACACATAAGCCATGAAATATATAGCCGTTATTCGTGAGCACAACCCACACACTATCAACATTACCCCGCCATTGGGTCCACAACTTTATTCTTCCATATTTCGCTCACTATACGCTATTTTAAAAAGAATTTGTAGCAGCCATTCCTATATTTTTTACTCTATTACTTTCTGTGGTGCCGTTTTATTTTACGTTGTTCTAAGAAAAGCGACATTTTGTTAGAAAAGCTACTCCTGTTCTGGGTAATGGAGTGGATGATTTGTAATTAAATTTTAAGTGTTCCGTATAATATGTAAGCTGGTTTAATTTAGGTGTGTTCTGTTAAGAATTGTTATACAAAGTGTAATGGAAAGGGGGTATGTTTCTCGATGGTATGCCATAACATCGGCTGCCGGTAGAAGTTATCACCTACCAGACAAAGTCTTACCGCCAAGCGATTCGTCGTGTTCCGGCATGGAACGCGACGAATGTGTCACGACTTTTATGTGTTGTTCGTGTTCTGGTGAAGCCGTACGGAGGACGGGTCTGAGCATTAGTGTTGATATATATATATCGGGTACAATGCGCGAAATGTTGTTGTGTTGGGAGTTTGGTCGTGAAGGGTTTAATAAATTATTTATTTAATTTTATAATATTTTACGTAATTATACCTATATAATAATTTGTTTATGTATTGCTCTGATTGCCTGTGACATCACAGCAGGCCCCTATCAGAATAAAATCACCGCGACATATACTTTTTAAATGTCGACGCATTTAACTGATATAGAAGCCTTATGGCCTCGTAAAGAAATTTCTGATTTCTTGTCCCTTTTTTTAAATATTTGTTTGTGCGCGCTAATCTCAGAAACTACTGGTTCGATTTCAAAAAATATTTTTGCGTTGGATAGCCCATTAATCCAGGAAGGCTTTAGGCTATATAACATCACGCTGCGACCAATAGGAGCAGAGCATAATTAATTCCACGCGAACGAAGTCGCTGGGGCTGCTAGTGTTATATATAACAGATTATCATGCTCTATCTGTTAAATAGACCACGCAGTAGACACTAACAAACTGTAAAGTATAATTGCTAAAAAATCGCGTACGATCACACTAAAAACTTGACTTGCCCAAGGCTATGTCGGTTACTCTCATCTCTGATTTGATCACGCAGTGAAACCCCAAGCATAGCCCTCTCCATTGCCTTTTGAGTGACCTTGAGCCTTCTTATAAGGCCCATTGTTAGCGACCATGTCTCAGTTCCATATGTTGTCACTGACAACAGTGACTGTTCGAAGACTTTTGTCTTTTGTTTAGAGCTCACTGGCAAATCCATCTATACTAATATGAAGGAGAAGTTCTTCTGAAGAGTTTCTTTGTTTGTTTGAACGCGCTCATCTCAGGAACTACTGGTCCTATTTTCCGATAAAAATTCTTTTTGCTTTGGATAGGCCATTAATCCAGGAAGGCTTTAGGCTATATAACATCACGCTGGGATCAATAGGGGCGAAGCATATAGAAAAACGCGGATAAAGTCGCGCGCGGCCGCTTATGTTATATATTTATTTATATATTCTTTATTGTACACCAATCAAATATCGAACAAAAACATTCAACACAAAAAAGCATACAATGGGCGGCCTTATCGCTAATGCGATCTCTTCCAGGCAACCAAAGAAAGGACAGATTCTCCCGTACCACAAATGGGACTGTCGTTGGTGCAAATATTATAACTACAATATAGTAAGGTAGATACACAAATACATACATATATATACATAAACTAGCTGACCCGGCGAACTTCGTTCCGCCTTAAAGGCAATATCACATGACTACTTTTTAAATTAGGATAATTTTAAATAAATAAATATTATTATTCAATGATTCTTTATTTGGGAGCACAATCCTGGCGGTTCTCCGGAAATCTTTAATGTGCTACAATACTCGGAAACAACATCCATTAGCCCAATGCGAACGTCATTGCGCTATATTATATGCGTATAGAAACGCTGCCCGATTCAAATCAGTATTTGACGAATTTCTTCTTGTGCTTCGTAAATTATTATCTAGCGCTTGATCTCTGAGGTTTGCTCGACGATTTCGCATTGCCAACTGAGCCGTTTCATGGGCTGCCTCCCTTTGCTCTGGTGAGTGAGAAGCACGAAGTCGAGCCATACTAAGGCTGCGCTCTTCAAGTGCAATTTCTTGCTCTTCTTCAGTTCTTTATTTTTTGTTTTGGATGGGAAATCATCAAATGACTTCTCCCGCTCTGGGCGGAGCGGAAGGGCGTGTCAGATTTTTACCTAGACTGAAACCCACCCGTGTTCCTTCACTTGCCTGTGCAACGGCGAGTGCCATGGTTTCTTTTTTAACCAACCCGCAACCCTGTGGACCAGTCCTCGTAGATCCCGTCAAGGTGTGCTGACATCTCTTTGAGGCGCGTGTGAAACACAACGCGCCGTCAACTCGGGCCTGGTTCTTACCAGGAGGCGAGCTGCCTATCGCTCGCCGCCCGTAAGCCCGCGCCTACGGTGGTCAGGAGTCCGATGTTGCCACCCGACCAGGGCGCTTCCTGCGGCGGTTTGAGGCGTGAGAGTAGTGGGATTTCCGCTCCCTCACGCGCTACGCCTCCTCCTTTGCCAGCATCACTGCTTCACAGAAGGAGGTGAAAGCTTGCCATCATGCACTCTTGCTCCGGACTATGGCCCGGACCAGGGTCGGAGGCGAGAGATCGCCGCCGATCGCCGCCACGAGGACACGGCTGCTCTACCCAAGCCGGGCAGATCTCTACCATATGCTCCACCGTGTCCTCAGGGCGATGCACACAGTGGTCACCCTGGCATTTCCTCCCTTATACGGCACAGGGGCCTCCCGAAACAGCCGTGTCCGGTGAGGACCAACGTCAGTCGGAAGGTGAGGACGCCGTGGCGCCTCTCTAGCTACTCCTCAAAGAGAGGACTTACCGCCGCTATTGTGGCGTGCTCTGTGCTGGATTGCAACAATCACACTTTCCATGTCGCCATGAGATCCCGCCGGAGCTCTGTCCGCTGTACTGGGATTTTATAGATTGGATATGGACACAATTTAATGGATGTTATTATACATATAAACGTTTCTTTTTAATTACTCTATCTAATAAAAGAAACCTCATCAAAATCTGTTTCGTAGTTTTAAAGATTTAATCATACAAAGGGACATAGGGGAAGAGAAAGTAACTTTGTTTTATAGTATGTAGTAAAGTAGTAAATGGCACAGCAATACAATATTAGAAATTTTGGAGTTGAAGTATGCTTTGGGGCTTTTATTAAAAAAATTAAACCGGCAGAGAGTATTTATATTCCTTGCTTTAAATGAATGCATCAACATTCAACCGGTGAGATTTTGTTTAATATGCTGAGTAGTGCAGCAGTGTGTTTGTACCATTTTTAACAAATGAACCGCTAACTTATATTTTGACTGAGTTGTTTTGTTATTCCATGTCACGTCACACGGGAACGACGGGAACAACGGGAACGGGATAAAAAGTATCCTATGTGATATGTCCTTCTCCCGGTTCTTATCTACCTCCCTACCAATTTGAGCCATACTGGTTAAGCGGTTCTTGAGTTATAAATAGAGTAACTAACACAACTTTCATTTATATACATAGACTTCATTCAAATCGGACCAGCCCTTTAGGAGGAATTCAGTGACATACACAGGTACAGCAGATTTAGGAATATACCCATGGAAAGCATTGTCATCTACATTTGTAACAAAGATATCATACCTCTCTCTACCCCTAGAGCTCTTGTTTCAGTCTCTTAAAGTTAAATAAAAAATCTTAAATATTTATTTATTTCTATTTATTTTTTTTCTCTTTTGGTTCCTATGTACAATTTTAATTAAATAAAAAAATGAAAATATTTTTTTTATTTTTTCCCCTTTTAGTTCTTATGTACAATTTTCTTTCTAAGTAACTACAAAAATTAAAAAAAAAGACTATAAACTTGTCTAAAACAAAAAAAAAAACTTGTGGTTGCCCGGGTTTGAACCGAGGAACACCAGCCATCGCGAGTAGACCATACCACTATCGCCTACGCCACAGCCGCTATGTCAAGCCGCGCGAAATTAGCGCCCATATTATGCGTGAAATATTGCGAAAGAGAAAACTCGAAAATATGCGCTTCCCCAGACATAAAACTGAGCTAGATCAATTTCTCGTCCCCGAAAACCCCCACATATTAAATTTCAGCGAAATCGCTAGGGCCGTTTCCGAGATCACATGCTTCTTCAAGCGATCAGCGCCATCTGCCGGGCTGATTTGTGAATCTAAACCATCCAGGTCGCCACTCAAACGCATACAGAAAAATTCATTAAAATCGGTCAAGCCGTTTAGGAGGAGTTCAATGACATACACACGTACAGCAGAATTATATTGTTAGCGGCAAATTATTAATTTGACAGTACCCTACCGCCGAGACTATAAAAGCGGTGTGCGGTCAGTACTCGCCCCTTACTTCGTCTTCGGCAGCCGTCGTGATAACATCGTTTCGTAAGATTGTCTGTAGTCGTTATTTTAGAATTTGTATTAGAAATTGTGTATTTAGTGTGTTTTAAGGTTATAATCATTGTTAACTGATTAAAGTCTAGTTTGTGATTATTATGTTTACTTTTTTTTAGTTAAAATTAATATAAATCGCCAATATCAGAAGTGGGATCGGCTCCATAGCCTATCTTATCTTTTGTGTTGTGCAAACAGATTTTGAATCATGTCCGAACGAGCTACCACTCGTAATAGAGGTAGAAATAGGAATGATCATAATAGTAATGCAGCTGAACTCCAAGAAACCCTTGGAGCCATTTTAGCGCGTCTGAACGCGCTAGAACACGCTAGCCTACCCGCAACCAGCACCGTGACAGCTACTCCTGACACACGTGCCATTGTGGCGTCTGGGCAGATCATGGCGTCTCCGCCACAGGACCCACAACTGGCAGTGCCTGAGTCAAACACCAGCATTGTTGGGGAATCCCTAGCAAGTACTTCAACATCCGTGGATCCTACAGATAGCCTCATTGGAGCATTGAGTGCGTTAACCAAGGTCAGATCCAACCATTATTATATTTCAAACTTTGATCCTAGCATGCATGATATCGATTCTTGGTGTGAAGAGGTCGAAAGGGCACGTGATATGAATAAATGGGATGACAATGAGTGTTTATCCCGGATTGCTAACTGCCTGAAGAGAGATGCTCGTAGTTGGCTAAACGATTGGGTCACAAACTACCGCACCTGGTTTAACTTCAAGGTTGAATTTAAACCGCTCTGCTCACGAAGAATCGATGTTGCTAATATACTGTTTGATGTCATTAATAGTAATTCTGAACAATATTCCACGTACGCAGAATACGCTAGGCGTTCCGTTTTGAGATTAAATATTGTTAAAGGGTTAAGCTATGATCTAACGGTCGCGATTGTCATACGTGGTATAATTGATGCTCAAATACGAGCCGCTGCGATTAACGCTCATTTAATGACCAAAGACCTTGTGGAGTTTCTTTCTATTTATACCAAACCGAATCAGAGTTCATCTGTAACTTATGTAAAATCTTCCCGAAATAAACAATTTGACCAAACCTCTAGAAAACGTCCACTCAGTAATCATGAAGTAAAATGTTTCGCTTGTGGTAGTGCGGGTCATATGCAACGCTCATGCCCTAAACAATCAAAAACCACTAAAACGGAACAATCAACAGAAACAATCGATAAAAAGCCGAATAGGTCGTGTTCGTTCTGCAAAAAGCCAGGCCATGACGCCTCCGTCTGCTTTGTTAAACAAAGATCCGAAACGCATAATAAAAACTAATGTTAATTTTTGAGTTCAGAGGCGCGTCAACAGACGGTGATGTCACAACGGCCGTAGTGCAGGGAATACCTATAGACGTGTTAATAGCGGATCGCGCGTGTCTCTTATCTCAGAATCAGTTTTAAAAACATTTTAAGTGTACCCAACTACCCACATATCGGATATTACGAGGCATTTGTGATCAAAACATTGAGTGTCAGTGTCGTAACATTAGTTACAGAATTTAAAGAGATCTCATTAGAGGTAGATCTTTTTGTCTTTTTTCCAAAATGCCTAACTGTGCCGGTACTGATAGGGACCGATGTTTTGAACCGGGAGGGGGTAACGTACATTCGTGCAAACGATGAGCAACTCTTAGTTCGGTAAGTCAAAATGTATTATCCGTCAACTCAAGTGATCAAATTTCGGTAGTGACCGTGAAAAATTAATGTTAGTTGTAAATGAGTTTAAGGAATTCTTTATTGTCGGGACTGCCTTAACAACAGTTACGACGGGGAATATGCACATTAAGTTGACGAGTGAGACGCCTACCTTTTATAGGCCGTACAGGCTTTCATTTGATGAAAAATGGGAAGTGCGCGAGGTTATAAAAAAAAAAAAAAATTGCTAGACAAAAAATCGCGAGTCGAATCCTCCATACGCAAGTCCGATCATTCTCGTTAAGAAAAAGGACTGAAATGATCGAATGTGCGTTGATTACCGTGTGCAGAATTCTGTTACCGTGAAAGATCGTTATCCGTGACTGTTGATAGATCACATTGATCGACTTGGTAAGAAAGAACAAGTTTTACCTGTGTAAATATGGCGACAGGCTTCTATCAGATTGGGCTGGATAGCGAGTCTGTAGCAAAGACCGCTTTCGTGACCCCAAAGGGCCATTACGGATTTTTGAAAATGCCGTTTGGTCTTGCAAACGCGCCGGTAGTATACCAACGAATCATCACAAATACGCTTAAACCGCTAATAGAGTCCGGTAAAGCCCTTATTTTAATTGATAACGTATTGTTGTTGGCATTGTCTATCGATGAAGCAATTGAGAATGTACGCGAGTTATTAAAAATCCTTACTTCTGCGGGGTTCTCTATATACCTTAAGAAAAGTACATTTGTGGCTACAGTACATTTGTGGCTACAGAGGTTGAATACCTAGGTCGAAATATCTCTGAGGGTCAGGTTAGACCGAACGCACAAAAAAAAAGAAAAATTAAAGCTTTGATTGACTCCCCTGTCCCTGTACAAATGTAAAACAGGTTCGCCAGTTACTTGGTTTGGCAGGGTATTTTCGTTGCTACATACCCAACTATGCGTCTAAGAGTGTTCCCATTGCCACTTTTACACGAGGTAACAATAAATTCCACTGGGGTAAAAAAAAAAAAACAGGAATTTCCCCGTAAATATCTAATTGATTGTCTTACAAGCAAACCAGTACTTGCTATTTTGGAACCGTTGTTACCAACCAAGTTGCATACGGACGCGAGTTCTGTCGGCTATGGCGCAGTTGTTATCCAAGTGCATGAGAATGGTAAACGGCGAGTAGTGGAGTACTTTAGTAAAACTACGCATAGAGGAATCTAAATCAGACTGTAAATGGTCCGATTCCCTTTGGAAAATGCAGCTTATTATCAACTGCACTAAACACAAGACTACTCAGGTCTCACTTTTACAATTGCTGATTGGTGTTGAAGCAGTCACACCAGTAATAAGATCACTTGTCCGCTATGTCGCTATTGACTACGTACGACCGAATCGCGAAGGATTAAGGGAATTGCAAAGGCAGCGCGCTAGTGAACTGCTGGACCAGAATAGACTTGAACAAGATGAATACGTTAATAGAAATCGAAAGGTCAAGCGTACATTTTATCTAAATCATAACGTGTTGGTAATTAAAACTTTTCAAATTACAGGCAAGCTGGACTCGGAGATGCGAGGGCCATATCGTATGGTGACAATCCTTGCCCACGATCGATACGAACTACAATTGTTAACTGGTTCGTATGACAAATTCACTCAGGCTGCCGCCGAGCATATGGTTGCTTGGCGAGGAGAGTGAACCCCCGAGTCGTGTGTCATTTTTTTGATTGTAAGTAGGTTTTTGTACTTACTGTTCTACCTGTTTGATCATGTATTGTACTAAACGTATTTGTTTACATGGATTGAAGGAGTCGTGTAATGTGTAGGTACATGCATAGTGGTTATGTAGGCATGGAGCGTTAGCTCTGCCGAGACAAGCGAACTGGGTGCCTCTGTCTGTGTGTGGGGCATTGAGCGTGGGCTCTGTAGGGATATGCGAACTGTGTGCCTCTATCCGTGTGTGTGGGCATTGAGCGGGTAGCTCTGCCGAGACAAGCGAACTGGGTGCCTCTGTCTGTGGGGGCATTGAGCGTGGGCTCTGCCGGGATATGCGAACTGTGTGCCTCTATCCGTGTGTGTGGGCATTGAGCGGGTAGCTCTGCCGAGACAAGCGAACTGGGTGCCTCTGTCTGTGTGGGCATTGAGCGTGGGCTCTGCCGGGATATGCGAACTGTGTGCCTCTGTCTGTATGTTAGCATTGAGCGGTGGCTCTGCCGAGATAAGGTAACTGTGTGCGCCTGTCTATATTCGTGGGCAATGAGCGATGGCTCGCCCAAGACGTGCTAACATGGTGCCTCCGTCTCTGTATATTCATTAAGGCGCTGAGATAAGTCTCTGCCAAGACGACATACTTGGATACCTCCGTCTATGTGTGTTGTATTCAATTACAACATGCATGTTATGAGTCAGTAACAAGAACATTACTATTAAGTGCTGTTTTCTCATTTTAGTCGAAGAAGATGGCCTCGCAGCACCGACTACCAGTGCAACTAGCTGCGAAGACCACTCAACTGTTGGAAATGCAGACACGCACCAGGGTCCACCAATTCCTGATGCAGCCATTGCCACGAGCCCTTCGCGCCGCCCGAGTCCTCTTGCCGAAGACCATGACTGGAATGTACAAGGATCATCATGTGAACAGTGTGGCTGAGGACATCCACATGTCAGGAGAAGCCGTGTTAGCGGCAAATTATTAATTTGACAGTACCCTACCGCCGAGACTATAAAAGCGGTGTGCGGTCAGTACTCGCCCCTTACTTCGTCTTCGGCAGCCGTCGTGATAACATCGTTTCGTAAGATTGTCTGTAGTCGTTATTTTAGAATTTGTATTAGAAATTGTGTATTTAGTGTGTTTTAAGGTTATAATCATTGTTAACTGATTAAAGTCTAGTTTGTGATTATTATGTTTACTTTTTTTTAGTTAAAATTAATATAAATCGCCAATAATATATATAAAGATAAACACATAGATACTGAACAGAACAAGTTAACAAATAAATTAACGAAAAGTGAGCGAAGAGTGAGTGAGTGAAAGATGTATGTTAGTAACCTATGAGTAAGTTGTATTTTAAGCTAAGCCCATGTGGTCATATCAAATTATAACAAGGATAACTGAATTTATTGTGGATATCGAAGATTGCTATATACCTCGAGATTGAGTATAAACCTCGTGCGAGTGGAAGCACTGCATCAGCTAATACTATCTTCTGCATCACAGCTAGACCCATTGAGAATACTGAAAAAACCCTCTAAAGGACGCCTTGCGCGTGGACGCTTTCTATAACAGACTGGTTTCGCAAGAAGGCCGTCGACCGGCTGTACCTCGTTCACTGCCACCAGCACGTTGTTGAAGAACACAAGTCAATCAACTCAGCATATCTTCGTTCCCTGCTGGACTCTCATAGATTGCGCCAAGAGACCCTATCCTCTGCTTCTGCATTCAATCTACCACAGCCACCTCCATCTAATTCATCCACACAAGTAACGAAACTTAAATACATCTACGGCTGCCTGTACTCGCGGGCTTGCGGGCGTAGAGCAGTGGGCTTGTGGCTCGACTTTTTCACAAATTCATCAGAAAAATACTGTATCTCGGCACATTAGAACTGTCTAATATTTTTTTTTATAAACTAGTGGCTGATCACAATCCTACCTGATGGTAAGCAGTGAAGCTTTCACGCGCGCCTCAAAGAGATGTCAGCACATCATGACGGGGTCTACGAAGACCGATGCCTGGGTCTTGCGCGTTGGTCAAAAGACAAACCGTGGCCCTGGCGCATAGGCAAGTGAACGAAGACGGTTAGGTTTTAGTCAGTAAAAGTCTGACACGTCCTTCCGCTCAGCCCAGAGCGGGAGAGGTCATTTGACGATTTCCCATCCACACCTAAAAAAGTAAGGCTGCCCGTACTTATATTTTTATTGAGTAACTTGCAGTTTAATAACACAGCATTCAAATTTCGTGCAACTCACGTCTTTACCAGACAAAGAAACAGAACAGTCGAACTCCAGCACAAAGGTTTCGGTACCAATATCTATGTCCTTAAAAAACTGTTTATAGTTATATTGGCAACAGAAACACACTATCTGTAAAAACTTTAACTGTCCAGCTATCACATGCTAATTCATGATATACAGTCTGTAATGTTATGTACATATTCAGATATACTTACACTTATAATTTATACTCATATTCATACTTATATATGTATCATTCATTTCCACGGTCCATAATATGCATTCCATTATTATGAGGCTCTGTTTTGATCATATTCCACTACACCAGGACTCATTTTTCAGTTCACAGTCACAGTCCTCAACTTTAAGCCTAAGTTTCGGCGACTTAGTGACCCCTTAGCGTAGGAAGCCGTACCTATGCAGGACTGTATCACTTTTTCCTATCAAACACTGCACTTTTTAATTTAATACCATTTATATTTACATTGTTATAGAACATTTTCATTATTTTGACATTTTTTTGACAACATTGTTGATGATGTATCTATGACAACCTTCTCATCAAAATTCTTGTTGGTCTGCTATTTTTATTTTATAATTGTTATTCGAACTCTTTTATGGTAAAATTATTTATCGTTCCTCGTCCATATTTTCGAATATTTTAAATTTCGACCTCCAACCGTTCTCCGAGGTTTCTTTAGAAATCATCGCAGAGCAGTGGTCAGTCGAGCTCTGGCTTCCAAACAAGCCTCTTAAAAGTAGGTCTCCAGTAAACGCTGCCTCGAGAGCCCTTCTAGGGTTTTCCTGCTGTGCCAGTCTCTATATAACTGGTGCGCCTGGAGCTGCCTGGCCCTTTGCCGCCGGAGCCCTCGACTGCTGCCGGCCTGGTGACGCCGGGGCAGTCCCTCTTCCGTTGCTGCCGCCGGTCCACCAGGGCCGCTTCTCTGTAGCTGCCGCCGGTCCACCAGGACCGCTCCTCTGTACCTGCCGCCGGTCCACCAGGGCCGTTCTTCCGTTGCTGCCGCCGGTTTCACAGTTTTCACAGTTAGAAATTATCCTAGCAATGTCTCTAAACATGCCGGGCCAATAGTATAGTAAAGATATTTTTTTATATGTTTTAAAAATTCCTAGGTGAGGTTCTTGACTAGAGCCATGATTTGTTTCAATTATTAAACGTCTTTCTTGAGGTAATGGAACTTCTTTCCAAATGAAGTCGTCGTTCAGGCGGTCAGGCGTGTGAATACAACGATAGAGTTTATTCTCTCTTATCGTATAATTTGGGTAAGAATCAGGATTATTCGAACAGCCCAGAAATATTTTATTGTATTGTTCCAGTTCTCTAGTAGTATCATTCATAGAAATAGGATGTACACCTTGTGGTACATTACTATTTTCTTGTATTTCAGGGAGTTCTTGTGACTTGGCTCTTGATAGAAGGTCTGGTACTACATTATCTAATGTTTCCTTTTTTTTTTTTCCTTCCAGTCTGGAGCGGCTGACAACTCCAAAAATAAGCCTTGTCGTCATTCTAAAACACACTTCTATGAGTGGCAGTCATCAACTGTGAACTCCACCCATGCCTGTATGAAGAAGATTGCTTGAAAGAGATAGGTGGTATGAATGGGTGAATGGAGATGGATGAATGTGTGAAGTGTTGTTTTACAGTCCCTACTTGAAATCTTATTAGAAAATTTTCTACAGTTGAAAATTTTTCCAGGGTCGGGGGGAAAATGTAATGTTATGTACATATTCAGATATACTTACACTTATAATTTATACTCATATTCATACTTATATATGTATCATTCATTTCCACGGTCCATAATATGCATTCCATTATTATGAGGCTCTGTTTTGATCATATTCCACTACACCAGGACTCATTTTTCAGTTCACAGTCACAGTCCTCAACTTTAAGCCTAAGTTTCGGCGACTTAGTGACCCCTTAGCGTAGGAAGCCGTACTTATGCAGGACTGTATCACTTTTTCCTATCAAACACTGCACTTTTTAATTTAATACCATTTATATTTACATTGTTATAGAACATTTTCATTATTTTGACATTTTTTTTGACAACATTGTTGATGATGTATCTATGACAACCTTCGAATATAATATATTTTCGAATATTTTAAATTTCGACCTCCAACCGTTCTCCGAGGTTTCTTTAGAAATCATCGCAGAGCAGTGGTGAGTCGAGCTCTGGCTTCCAAACAAGCCTCTTAAAAGTAGGTCTCCAGTAAACGTTGCCTCGAGAGCCCTTCTAGGGTTTTTCCTGCTGTGCCAGTCTCTATATAACTGGTGCGCCTGGAGCTGCCTGGCCCTTTGCCGCCGGAGCCCTCGACTGCTGCCGGCCTGGTGACGCCGGGGCAGTCCCTCTTCCGTTGCTGCCGCCGGTCCACCAGGGCCGCTTCTCTGTAGCTGCCGCCGGTCCACCAGGACCGCTCCTCTGTACCTGCCGCCGGTCCACCAGGGCCGTTCTTCCGTTGCTGCCGCCGGTCCACCAGGGCCGCTTCTCTGTAGCTGCCGCCGGTCCACCAGGACCGCTCCTCTGTACCTGCCGCCGGTCTACCAGGGCCGCTCCTCTGTAGCTGCCGCCGGTCCACCAGGGCCGTTCTTCGTGTAGCTGCCGCCGGTCCACCAGGGCCGTTCTTCTGTAGCTGACGACGGTCCACCAGGGCCGCTCCTCCGTAGCTGCCGCCGGTCCACCAGGGCCGCTCCTCTGCAGCTGCCGCCGGTCCACCAGGGCCGCTCCTCTGCAGCTGCCGCCGGTCCACCAGGGCCGCTCCTCCGTAGCTGCCGCCGGTCCACCAGGGCCGCTCCTCTGCAGCTGCCGCCGGTCCACCAGGGCCGCTCGTCCGTTGCTGTCGCCGGTCCACCAGGGCCGCTCGTCCGTTGCTGTCGCCGGTCCACCAGGGCCGCTCGTCCGTTGCTGTCGCCGGTCCACCAGGGCCGCTCGTCCGTTGCTGTCGCCGGTCCACCAGGGCCGCTCGTCTGTTGCTGTCGCCGGTCCGCCAGGGCCGCTCGTCTGTTGCTGTCGCCGGTCCGCCAGGGCCGCTCGTCTGTTGCTGTCGCCGGTCCGCCAGGGGCCGCCCTTCACCATCACCCATCAATCATTCATCTACATTATTCATTTTTATACTTCCATCTTGTCTTTTCTGTATACTTAATAAATACTGTCTCCCTCTAAAGTCTTTTCTTGTCGTTACGTGACAAGTCTAATAGCTGTCACTAATGTCTTGGTGAGCGGGTCCATTTTTTACTCTTTCAACAATGGAACCCTAACCAAAAGCAGCATAATCGATGACCTACTTTCCCTCCCTCATGACAACTTCAGATTTTCTCGTCTGATTGCCCTGATTATGGTGTCAAAGAGAACGAAAAACCGAACAAATCCCTAATAGCTCATAAATTGAATTGTTACAAAGAAAATACTCACTTGCATCCCCAAAAGATAGAAATAAATAATTTATGAAGTAAATTAGGTAAATATTTTCGCCTTTTCGGGATTCGAATTCGATTGCTATTTGATATTGGAAGACAGTAAGTCAGTTCTAGAAGTAACCGATTTTTCACAAATTCATCAGAAAAATACTGTATCTCGGCACATTAGAACTGTCTAATTATTATTTTTTTTTATATATATTTATAAACTAGTGATTGACCACAACCCCACCTGGGCCCCTAGTCTGCTACTTTTATAAATTTGACTTTTCAACACAATTCCATTGTCCTTGCCTATTCTGATACTATTGTAATAGCAGACTAGGGCCCCTGATCGTAAGCAGTGATGCAATCAATGATGGTAAAGGGCGCTAGTTTATTGAGAGCCTATTTACTCTCTTCAATTGTTGCACTGCTTATTCTGTTAAAGTGGAAGAAAAGAAGATAAAAATATTTAGACAAAAAAAAAACACAAAAAGCAGTTTGCTCAAATTTTAATAAAATACTAATCCAACTTTCAACTACCGACTAATGGCTGAATTTGTGGCGAGAACATTCCAGACTCGCGAGGAACTTTCTGAAACCTTCTGGAACTTTCTAGACTCGGATGGAACCTTTTGAAACATTTAAGACTTGGCCAGAACATTCTGGACATTCTAGAACCGGATGGAATTTCTCGAATATTCTGGACTTAGTCGCTTCTAGAATTGGCCGGAATTCTCTAGAAAATACTCGGATAGAACTTTTTGGAATCGCTTGGAGCATTTTGAAACTAGGTTCTTTTTCAGGAAACGGTTCTAGATCGATCCACCGCCTTACGCCGAGACATTTGTCCAAACAGTCAGTCAGTTCTAATTGATCAACTGAGATGAAAAAAACTGTAAACCAAAAGCAGCAAATAAGCCACGTTAATCTTTATTGTTGTGTTACTATCTCTCAATTACCCACAAATTCAACACCTAGGTAAACTAATATTTCCTACACCATTACGAAGTTTACCTTCTACATTTTCACTCGACTACATAAAATCAGAAGTAACACTCGCGATGATTAAAGGGCCGTCCTTTGAGATATCTTCCCGGAATATATAACTAAGTAATTTATTTGACGAGAAAAAATACAAGGGGAGTTCTGTCTGAAATATCAGCTTTATTTTCTTATTCGTCTTATTTAATCTGACGTTTTTAGGTTCTGCGAAACTTCTCTAAATAATGTTCTTGTTCGTTTCGTAAACAGGGTCTTATTTCGACATCAGCACCCTAATTGCGTAACATACTCATCATCATCTCAGCGTTTACCCCGGTTGCTTCCGCGGCTTTCGCGTTGGAGTCGGCGTCCGCTTTCCTGCACATTCTCCTCCATTTCGCGCGATCAATAGTGTTACGGGCTAGGGGTACTTAAACGCCGGTTAAGGGTTACGAAGTTTATTGGCAACGAAGGTACAGTCGATTGTAGGCAATGACAAGTAGAACGTAGCTGATGTCGTACTGAAGTCTTCTCTTACGTCCACGAAGTCCGTGTTGTAAACACACAATAACGCTACAGATGTTTCTTCACGTAGTACTTACAGTTCTCTTTATAATTGTCGCAGTAGGTCTTCTTTAAGATTGCCTCTTAACTGTCGCTGTTTTCGTATCGCTAGTCGAGTGTAGACTGACTGTGTGTCGGCGTCGCGGCTCTTTATATAGGCCAGCTGATCGAACATTCCAGAATCCTCTAGGTGTAATAATAATACTGCATAACTTCGAGGTCACCGGCCAAGTAAGTACCTACGGTAATTCCCGGAAACGGGTTTCTGGAAATTTCGATGTCGACACTTTGTTGACAAAACTGTTGAGACCTGTACCATTCGATAGGCCGTCCTAAGTCTAGTAATGCGTTTTATTATTGTACCTAGAAAATGTCTAGATCTGGCGAAATAGGGCTCAAAAGTGACACACTGCATGTCACGCGATATTGAACCTTATGCCATCGACATAAGGTCCATTCGTAACATTGCCCCCTTCTTAGTCATGCTCGTCCCAAGCATGATTTGATCCATAATAGCGAGCTAGGCGGTCTATGTGTACGACCTTCAGCTTCCCTCTAGATCCTTTCTTAATCCGGTAGGTGACATCGTTTATTCTGGTTACTATCGTGTACGGACCCTCCCATTTGGCTTGGAACTTTGGACTCTTTCCTTTTCTTCTAATGGGATTATGTAACCATACCAAAGTTCCCTCTTCAAATCCGGGCACGTTAGCTTTGCGGTCGTATCGGATCTTCATCTTCTCACTGGTTTTCAGACCATTCTCTCTCACTAGCTCATGTATTCCATCTAATTTACGCCGCAGGTCGGCCACATAGTCGACGGCTAGGATAGGAGTATCGGGAGGTGTTCCGGTTAGTGCATCTATGGGTAGTCTAATTTCTCGGCCGAAGTTGACTTTCGCCGGTGTGCAATTTGTGCTATCATGTGTTGCTGAGCGGTATGACATTAAAAAGAGTGGAATGTATTGGTCCCAATCCCTTTGATGTTCTTCCACTACTTTGGCCAAATGATTCTCCAACGTCTGATTGAATCTTTCGACCATTCCATCTGACTGTGGGTGATACGGTGTTGTACGAGTCTTATGTATCCCGAGTAGTTGGCAAACCTGTTGAAATAGTGAAGACTCGAAGTTTCTACCCTGGTCAGAGTGTAACTCCAAGGGAACGCCAAATCGACAGAACACCTCGTGAACTAGCTTTTTGGCGACTGTATGAGCTTCCTGGTTAGGTACTGCAAAAGCTTCTGGCCATTTGCTGAAATAGTCTTGCATGACGATGATATACCTATTCCCTTCTTCAGTAACAGGAAATGGCCCAGCTATATCGACAGCAACTCTTTCCCATGGTGCACCAACATTGTACACTTTAAGTCGACCTCTGGCTCTCGTTTGCGGTCCCTTTACTGAGGAGCAAGCTACACATTTTCTATAGAATCTTTTTCTCACCTTCTCCAGGGTTTTCTTTACTCCTAGATGTCCTCCGGATACTCCGTCGTGCACCTGTCGTAGCACTGACGCGACCTTATCACAGGGGACAACTATCTGTAAGGTGACCTCCTGTCCACTGGGTGATTCCCATTTCCTCTTCAGAACTCCATTATCAATTATCAGGCTGTCCCATTGAGCCCAGTAACTTTTTGCTGTTGGGCTGAGCGCTGATATTTCACTCCAAGTAGGCCTTTGGCCACGTTTCTTCCATTCGATTACTGTCTTCAAGTCACTATCTTCCTTTTGTGCGTCTTCCAATGATTGATTATCCCAGTCTTCGTCCAAAGCGTTCACCTGGATAATCCTTACGTTCTCTTTCTTTTCCTGTTTGGCACAATGTCGGCAAGATTCTTCGCAAGGTCGTCTAGACAAAGCATCAGCATTATTGTGTGACTTGCCTTTTCGATGTTCAGTGACAAAGTCAAATTCTTGCAGCTGCTCTATCCACCTTGCTACTTGTCCTTCTGGTTCTTTGAACTGGAGGAGCCACTGTAAGGCAGCGTGATCGGTACGAAGTGTAAACTGCCTCCCAATCAAATATTTCTTGAAGTGTTGTAAGGTCTTAACAACGGCTAGAAGTTCTCGGCGGGTAACACAATAATTTCTTTCTGGCTTGGAAAGGCATTTGCTGAAATATGCGATAACGACCTGCCTATCTCCTTGTGTTTGAGAGAGAACTCCTCCAATACCCACATTGCTGGCATCTGTGTCTACCAAAAATCGGCCTTCCCTACTAGGGTAACCTAGTACAGGAGCTTCACACAAGTGAGTTTTCAGTAGAGCAAATGCCTGTTCGCAGTCAGAGTTCCATTCAAATAGACACTTTTCCTCTGTTAAACGATGCAACGGTTTCGCTAACTCGGAGAAGTTCTTCACAAACCGACGGTAATATGCACACAGACCCAAGAAAGAGCGTACCTCAGTTTTATTACGAGGGGTAGGCCACTTCGACACGGCTTTTATTTTTTCAGGGTCTGTTCGAATTCCTTGCGCCGAAATAATGTGTCCCAAGTATCCAACTTCTTTCTGGAATAGTGTACACTTACTAGGACTGAGTTTTAAATTCGCTTCACGCAGTTTCTGGAACACTTTCTCTAAATTGCGTAGGTGTTCTGCGAAGTTTCGTCCCATAATGATGATGTCATCCAAATAGACCAGGCATGCATCACCAAGCAACCCCACCAAAATGCGCTCCATTAGGCGCTCGAATGTAGCTGGAGCGTTGCACAGTCCAAAAGGCATGACATTGAATTGCCAGAGACCGTTTCCAGGACCAGTGGTAAAAGCGGTCTTTTCCTTATCCTGCTGACAGATTTCCACCTGCCAGTATCCACTTTTGAGGTCAACTGTGGAGAACCATTTCATGCCACTTAGCAAGTCCAAAGTGTCATCTATACGTGGCAGAGGATAACTATCCTTTTTCGTGGCATCATTCAACATCCTGTAGTCAACGCAAAACCTTGTGCTGCCATCCTTTTTCTTGACTAGGACTACTGGAGATGACCAAGGGCTGGTGGATGCTTCTATGATCCGGTTTTTCTCCATATTTCTTAACATTTCCGTGACTTCCTGTTCTCTTGCAAAGGGGATACGACGTGGTCTCTGTCTTATCGGCTGTGTATCACCCGTATCTATATGGTGTTTGACGAGCCCGGTCCTTCCCACGTCACTGTCGGTCTTAGAGAAGATGTCATGGAAGTTATGCAACAGTTGCTTAACTTTGTGACTTTCGAACTTGTTTAAATTGCCCTTACAATTTTCGAGTAGTGTCGATATATGTTCCTGCCACTTCTTATCACGTTCCTTTTCGTGTGCCTCTGTTTTTCTCAAAGATGCTACATGATCGCACACACCCACCATGCAATTCTTATCAAGAATGATTTCTTTGTTACTGACGTTGATAATGCGTACTTTTGGTTTATCGGAAATCATCATCAGTGTCCTTGCTGTTATCCAGTCTGGGTGATCTCCAGAATCTTCTATTATAATGCAACGTTTACGGCATCCTATTGGTGATAATCTAATATCTACTAAGGTTTCTGATCTTGGTGGTAATACCGTTCTCCTTAAACAGTACACTGACCCCTGTTTTCCACCTTGAAGAAATACTTCTTGTTCTGGAAAACTCAATACTCCTTTTGCTACATTAAGGACGCACTGCTGTTTCTTCAAAAAGTCCAGTCCTATTATGCAATCATCTGTAATATTCGCTACTAAAACAGGGTGCGTGAATGTCTTATCACCCATTTTCAAAGTCACATTCGTTTCACCAAGGACGAGTACTGGTTGGCCAGTGGCAGTTTGTAATCGGCATTGTGAAGATCCTCTTTTCCATACTATGGTCCGAGGAAATAGCTCCGGTCGTGCAATGGTTCTTGATGCACCAGTATCCAATGTGAAACTGCAGGATTTACCATTCAGTTCTCCTTCTATAATGAGACTGTTTCCGTCACCCACTTGTGATACTGTTATAATGGGGGCTACATGTCGACCAGCCAGTACTCGCCCCATAGCCCTGGCTGTTCCTAGTTTAAATCCTCGGCTTCCACCTGTGTCCCAGAAGTGCTTCTTCCCTTAGCCTTCCTGGGACAATTGATCCGAATATGCCCTTTTTCACCGCACTCGTAGCATGTTGGCCCTTGTCGGGGTTTCATTTGTGCGGTTACCTCACGAATACGGTGGTGTGGTCGGCCGTCTTGGCGTACTGCTTCCACCTCCAGAGCGTGTGTCAAGGCTGCCTTCAGAGTCTGATGGTGCCCGAGACGAACCGCAGCCCTGACTTCCGAATCTCGAATTCCGTCAGTAAAAGCTTGCACCGTAGTAGCATCAATTACTCCCGGCGTTGAAGCATACGCCCTCCGAACAATACGTTCTATTTCCGATGCCCATTGTTGCAAACCCTCACTGCTTTTCTGTGTGCGGTCGCGGAGTTGAGCCCTGTAGACATGTTCCAGGTGTTTCTCTCCATATCTAGACTCCAACGCTTCTAACAGACAGGCTAGGGTATTGGAATTGCCGGAAATATTTTCGAGGATTTGGACCGCCTCACCACGCAGAGCAAGCGTAAGGGCGGTTACAGCTTGATCGTCGTCCCAATTGTTGCCTTTTGCGACTTTTTCAAACTGTAGACGGAAGGCCACCCATGACGTTGTTCCATCAAAATGAGGTACCTTGAAAGTCGGCAAAGCACTGGGTACCGGTACCACACCTTTAATAACGCCTTTTTGTACCTTCTCCTGCAAAAATTCTACTTCCTTCCCAAACTCCATGATGGTACTGTTTAGTTTCTCCATACGCGCATCTTGTTTGTCTATGCGCGTATCTTGCTGGTCCATACGCGTATCCTGTTTGTCTATGCGCGTGTCTTGCTGGTCCAGACGGGCATCTTGTTGAGCTGTTTTAATTCTAAGTTCATTGACCTCTTCTTTGGTCTTTTTCCACTTTTCATTTAATTGTAATACCAGTTGCTGGGATTCCTTTATTTGTGACTGGGTTGCTGCCTGGAATCTATCTATTTTTGCCTGGGTTTCTGCCTGGGATTCTGCTACACTTTTAATCTGTGCCTGGGTTGCTGCCTGGGATTCTGCCATACCTTTTATTTGCAGCGTCAAATGAGCCAGCAACGCCGATAAATCACATCCACTGCTTCCGGGAATAGTGGTGGTAGTAGGCGCACTCACATTCGTCGGTGTTACGGCGGCCGCATCTACTCCGGGTGCAGGGACACCAACCGATTCTTCCTCTTGACGCGCCAAATCCATCGCTGCTTGTCGTCGCGTGCGAACCCTTTCGTCTTCCCTTGGCGTGACCGGCATGCCGCTTCTGACACCAATTGTTACGGGCTAGGGGTACTTAAACGCCGGTTAAGGGTTACGAAGTTTATTGGCAACGAAGGTACAGTCGATTGTAGGCAATGACAAGTAGAACGTAGCTGATGTCGTACTGAAGTCTTCTCTTACGTCCACGAAGTCCGTGTTGTAAACACACAATAACGCTACAGATGTTTCTTCACGTAGTACTTACAGTTCTCTTTATAATTGTCGCAGTAGGTCTTCTTTAAGATTGCCTCTTAACTGTCGCTGTTTTCGTATCGCTAGTCGAGTGTAGACTGACTGTGTGTCGGCGTCGCGGCTCTTTATATAGGCCAGCTGATCGAACATTCCAGAATCCTCTAGGTGTAATAATAATACTGCATAACTTCGAGGTCACCGGCCAAGTAAGTACCTACGGTAATTCCCGAAAACGGGTTTCTGGAAATTTCGATGTCGACACTTTGTTGACAAAACTGTTGAGACCTGTACCATTCGATAGGCCGTCCTAAGTCTAGCAATGCGTTTTATTATTGTACCTAGAAAATGTCTAGATCTGGCGAAATAGGGCTCAAAAGTGACACACTGCATGTCACGCGATATTGAACCTTATGCCATCGACATAAGGTCCATTTGTAACAATAGCATTCTATGGTGAGAGATTGTTGGCACGCATGTCATCTCTTACAAGGTCAAGCCAGCACTTCTTTGGTCTACCCCGCTTGTTCCGACGACAGACATTTGTTACCCACGTCACTTGCCGGTTTTCGTAAGACGTGGCCGTACCAGCGTAGGCGACCATCCTGCAGTTTGTCTGCTATGTCACGGACACGAAGACTGCCCCGGATGCGGGAGTTCCTGATGCGGTCGTTCCGCGTAACTCCACACATCCATTCACATTCATCCACATTCACCTCCGTGACTCGCAGCTCCTGCAAGTGTCACTCAAGCACAGGCCACGCCTCACTGCCATACATACCTATTTGCGTAACACACTATTGCTCTTAATTGGAATCGTTTTGAAGCATATTGCTAATCCGCATGTTCGAAAAACGTGACTTCTCTACAATGTAAATAAGTCTATGGATGTTGTTGAACTGTCAAAATGAAACCCATTGCTACTGATAGTGTACTACGCAACTATCCTGCAGACCTATCTGCAGGATAGTTGCGTAGTACACTATCAGTAGCAATGGGTTTCATTTAGGTGTACCTATACTTACTAATAAGAATGAAAAGTTGGTTAGGTCACATTTTTATACTAGATTGCTTGATTTATCTATTCTAAACAAAATATTTCAAAGAGCATGATAAAAGAATATTCAACGGAGTGAATTTTAAAGCGTATCTTTAATATCCTTGCTTATCATTACAAAAACTGTTAATTACTTGTATAGGTAAATAACATATCGGGCCGAAAATTCACACCTATCTAGAAACTTATGGGGTTTCGATCTGCTGTAGAATCATAAGTATAATCAGACTATAACATTCCCAATAACACACACACACACGCCTTTTCTTAGGTTAGTAATATTAATATTAGTTTTAAGTGTTACTAACCCTTAGTAGATAAGTTACTAACTACTGGACCATTGTTGTCATTGATAAATTAAAAATTAAATTATTTTCTCTGCAAAAAGAGAGGAAGCTATCATCGCGCGGGTCCTGTTGGTAGATGTCACATATCTCCTTATCTTTAGTTCTAAAACAATCAGATTTCAAAACTAAAAGCCAACTACTCATAAACAAAAGATCCCAAATGTCACCCAAACATCAATTCAGCAACAAATTCAAGCAATGTAACGCCCGTTCACCCGAAATTCCCGCCACGCTGACGCCGAAAACAATGGAAATCTCCAGCTAATCCATCTCGACCTTGCACCAACAAATTGAGAGGGTTATACAACTAAACTGAGCAGATTGCGAGATTATCCTCCCGGAAGATATTATTTAAATTGCCTTGTAAAGGAAGATAATGCTCGATGTAAATTGTGGATTCTGGAACTCAATATCGGCGAGTAAGGGTTGGACCTTAAAATTTTACTGTGGGCACAACTGTTGCGGGAATTTGGAACGGAATTGTAGGCCTTAGTTGATTTCTGTGTCTGACTGGGAAGGTATTGAGACTTTAGGTTAAAATAGATAGACCTTTGTATAAAAAAAATAACCGATTTCCATAAAAAAAAAACACTACAAAGTGAAAAATAACTAATTTCGGAAGTGGGTGGCAAAAACGAATACACATGTTCACGATCACTTTGTATTTTTCACTTTGTAGTGTTTTTTTTTTTTTTGGAAATCGGTTATTTTTTTTATACAAAGGTCTGTCTGTTTTAAAACTGAAGACACCATGATTGGTGTCTTCAGTTTTATGTCATCATATTCGTTTTTGCCACCGACTTCCGAAATTAGTTATTTTTCACTTTGTAGTGTTATTTTTTGTATAAATGTTTTTATTTTACAATTTTTAGTTGAATAAAGTACTGTTTAGCTGCATCTGGTCTAAATCTGGTAAATAGTTGAGTAGTTCCCTGAACTGACCTTTGTCTTCAGCATCAGCTCACTAATGACAGTCACAACCCATCTAGACGTAAGGTTCTTATCAATACAAATTATTCCAGCACAAAAACAGGGTAGCTGCTGTGAATCGTTGAGGAGTTCCCTCGCATGTCTCCCGGCTCCATCATCAGATCTACTCCAGACCCATATTAAATTGTAGTGCTTTAAAATACCTACTGAAAAAACTTACAAATGCACTAGCCATCCCTGCAATTTTTAAAAGTTCCCCTCGATTTCTCTGGTCTTCTACCATCAAATAAAGAATGATCAAAATCGGTCATAAACGACGAAGTTATCCGCGAACAAACATAAAAAAGCATATATACGGTCGAATTGAGTAACCTCCTCCGTTTTGAAGTCGGTTAATAAAAAGTTTGAACTTAGGGAGAAATTGGATTGCTTCCTTTTTTAATGGAGATTTCTGTTTTAATAGTTGATGACACATAACATTGAAGATCTATTACTTCCTCAATATTAAATGTTTATGTTGTTTTTAAGTTGGATAAATGATGGTGATTTAATTAGAATAATTTTTTACTTAGTCTAAAAATATGGGTATTACCACAATAGACAGAGAACAGTAAAACATCTTCATATAAACGAGCCGCTCTCGGTTTGAATGTATGCGTGCGCGCCGAGCGCCGTGTCGGTACGCGATTTCACGCACACGCTGGCATAATATAGGATGGTATAGGATGGCGGCAATACGGGCTGTGCCGCGTGACTGTGAGCACGCGCGTAAATTACATGACCGCTCGCGTTCGTCAATTCTCGCCGGCCACTTACCATAATATTAATTATTACGAGTATCATGACTTCAAAAGGGGGAAAAAAATATTGTAGTGTTTTCGGGTGCCTCAATAATGATTTCGCAAATCCGGACTTATCATTCTTCATACTTCCTACTGAACCAGAAATGTAAGTACAACTTAAATCTTATTAGAAAATGTGATATATGTATTGTTTGTTTCACACTTTATTTGCTTTATTAAGAGCGTACCCGAGTCGCATTTTTCCATATAATTGTATTCTCAGATTTACTTCCTGAATACTACGCTTAAAGTTATGTTTATTTCTTCCAGTTTTACTATAAAACAGAGTATTGAGTACGAAATATCTTTTAAGTAAACGTATTTGTCGCGTATAGTGTAATAAGGGCAATTTCACAATAATCAATATTGCAAATGACTATTATTATTTTTTTATTTATATTCAAATGAATATTAATTAATTTGTTGTTTGATCCAAATATGGCGTCTTAATCATAATATTAAATTAATAAAATTATAGTAAAATGTGACCGACTGACGCTTAGGGTTGCGTAGAATTTTAGTTATAACATTATAACCTTTAATCCCTCCGACGCGCGCGTCGACAACAGTAACGCGAGGTGCTCTTAATAGCGCGCGGCGCCTTTGTTGCATTTGAGCTAGCTGATGCTATCCGATTATATAAACAAACATTACATAGTACCCATATAAACAATCATTATAATTGTACCTCAGAAACTAATGAGGCTAAAAAGGTTTTGCGGTTTTATTAAAGTAAGGTATCATTTGTTAAATAGTCGCTACCCATACATAATCTTAGCTTTACTAATGTCTACTTTTTCATAAGAACTACATATTTATTGTTTACGTTCTCATGTTTTATATCATTTAAGCATTAGTTATAAGCTTGTGAATATTATTGTGTTAGTGTTACATTTAAGTACTCATCACTTACAATCTTCTCTGATAAGAACCAGTTATATCGATTTCCCATATCACACATCACTTAAAATTTATCATTATTTACGAGCTTTAGAATATAATTTAGTGTTACACTTAAGTACTTACCTAGTCTTAAAAATTTTCTCGGTATCAAATTTGTAACTTAATATAATAAATGTTATGTGAATAAAGGCTTTTTATTTTTACTAAATTTATAAATTGGTAAAATATTCAATCATAATATGCTTTTTATTCCATAAATTTAGATCAAAGTGACAACCCTAGGGTTCAACGCAAGAGTAGGCAAATAACTCTGCGGGCGGCCTTAGATAATCTACTGTTCTCTGTCTACTGTGGTATTACTTTGGGTTTAAAAACAGGTTTTCGATGTCTTCATAACTTTGCGATTTTAACCACAACATTAGAATTTTTTTGCAGGAATAGTGATTTAATGAAAACATTTTAATAATTTTATTTATTTTGTTATAGAGCATTGGTCCAAGGTAGCATTGAAATTTTTCTATGAATGATGTTTTAAATGGTATCGTAGGACATACTCTGTATGCACGTCTTGTGCTAGCCGTAGTTAAGTCACTATGGTATTTAACTTTATGATGCTGGGACATCACCGTTTCTTTTACAAATAACTGACGGACCGTAAGAATTAAGTTAATTCCAGCTTTATTCTTCCAGTTATTTGTATTTCGAACTTTAGTATGAACTAGCGACCCGCTCCGGCTCTTTTTTAGGGTTCCGTAGCCAAATGGCAAAAAAACGGAACCCTTATAGATTCGTCATGTCTGTCTGTCCGTCCGTATGTCACAGCCATCTTTTTCCGAAACTATAAGAGATATACTGTTGAAACTTGATAGGTAGATGTATTCTGTGAACCGCATTAAGATTTCGATGCAAAAATAAAAAAATAATAATAAATATTGGGGGCTCCCCATACTTAGAACTGAAACACAATTTTTTTTTCATCAAACATATATACAACGTGTAACATAAAGGGTATATACATAACAAAGGCATGGCATCTTTACATGATATCAAACGATATTGGAAGGGTTTTTTAATCCTATCTCTTTATCTTAGGAAGTTATGAGGAAAAACACCGCCTGTGATAGGCGTCTATCATACTAGTCGCACAGAGATATTGAAGACATTTATCGGATTTTGGCAGGTAACGTGACGGGTTACGAGTAGTTATTAACGTATGTACTGTGTTGCCACGTTTATTATGATTTGATTTTAAGAAACACACGAAACCGAAAATTTGGTACCAATTTTTTGAGTATTTTATTTTGAGTTGAAACCCTTCCGATATCGTTTGATATCATCTAAAGGTGCTATGCCCTTGGTATGTATATACCCTTTTTGTTACACGTTGTATACGTGTGGGGTATCTATAGATAGGTCTTCAAAAATGATAGCGATGTTTCTAAATTTTTTTTTTTCTAAACCGAATAGTTTGCGTGACAGACGCTTCCAAAGTGGAAAAAAGTTGGTCCCCCCTCTAACTTCTAAATAAGAAAATGAAAAATCTAAAAAAAAAACTATGATGTACACTGCTATAAAAACTACCAACGAAAATCGTTTTGGACGAGATCTAGTAAGTAATTTTTTTAATACCTCGTAAATCGTAAACCGCTTATTACCGCGTAATCTTTAATAAAAATAACTTTTTTTTTTATTTCATAAATCAATGGTACGGGACCCTTTTTGCACACTTGGCCGCTTTTTTTAATCTGTAATATCTTCGAAAACATTTTTTTTTAATCATATGCTGTAAATGGCCATAGAGGTGTATATTAAATCAACAATGTATTTAATTGGATACAGTTCAATGCTGTTTTGGGGTAAAACCGATTCGAAAATTAGCCATTATTTATCGTAAAAAATAAATGACAAAAAATGTTATTATGGGATATCCATAAGAGATAGACATATACCATTGCGGAGTTTTCTGTAGATCTTTTGAATGTGTATAATACTTAGAACCTACATTATTTTAAGCCATGCCACTAATTCTTGGGAAGTCTGACTAAGATCGGCTTCTACCATCTCTTTTAATTCATCGTTATTCACCTGTGTGGGCGGTCTCCCTCGTGGTTCATTCTTCAAGTCAAAGTTTCCATCACGAAAGTGTTTAAGCCAAAATTGCAGCGTGCGTTAATTTTTCAGACTTCTCTCACGCAACGCAACATTGATATTGCGGGTTTGTTTCTGCCGCGTTACTTCAGTGTCGGAACTCATATTCAAAAATCACTCGAATTTTTGCAGTAGCCATCTTTCTCGTATATTTTTAATAACAAAATCAATATAAAGTCGATATTTAAATGTTTCACATTTTTTTACAGAAAATCATAGAAACAGAAAAAAAATTAATTCGATAACCTCAAACCATGAAGATTCTATGTCAATTCAAAGAACATTTTGCAACAAAACGGCAATTTGATGCTTTAAGCCCTAATTTTGTTACAGAAATAATTATATCATCTGTACAGTGGAGTTTCAGTTTCTTTGTGTAAGGAACCCTAGAAAAGTTTCAAAGTCAAAGGCGTTTCGTGTCATATTGATCACAGTACCGTCATTTAACCCCAAAACTGATCAATCTGCTGAACTCCAGTTTTAACTGACCTTGCATTATATCAGTTTTGATACAATCAGAAAGTCAGCTTATACTGGTTTATGTATAAGCTTGATGTGTAGCCGTTTGTACCTCGTACACTTCGCTTCAATGTTCCAATTAGGATAACAATTTTCAGCACCTTATCAAATTTCTGTAAGAATATCAAATGAAGGGAAATTGGCTGTGCCAAGGGTAGTGCGCGTAGGATGGATGTAGGCGTTCCTAAACTCAGAAAATAAGCTTATTTTTAAACCTAGCTAGTTATTACTGAGCGTGGGACCAAATGACATGGCGCAGCTGGTGGAGACACTTCAAAATACCTGGCCACTTATTGTAAAAAAATTTTCTTAATAAACTGGAGCGCTTTATCATCAACGATTGCATCACTGCTCACCATCAGGCGGGATCGCGGTCAAACACTAGTTTATAATTTTAATAAAGAAGGTAAGGTTTTCTCTGTGGTAGGCCATAACATCGGCTGCCGGCAGAAGTTACCACCAACCAGACAAGGCCTTGCCGCTAAGCGATTCGTCGTGTTCCGGCATGATGTCTGGTGAAGCCGTACGGAGGACGGATCTGAGCAGTTGTGTTGCGTTGTGTGGCGGGTACGATGCGCCAAATGTTGTTGTGTCGGGAGTTTGGTCGTGGAGAGTCTGCAGATCAATCTCCCTCTAGCGCAGCATCGTTTGGTCGTCGGTCTTGGGTTTAACATTACATCACCTCGCTCAACTGCCGTTATCCTTCCTATTCCTAAGTTTTTTATAAGTGAATAGGCTTGATAAACTAGTGCGCTTTACCATCAATGATTGCATCACTGCTCACTATCAGGCGGGATCGCGGTCAAACACTAGTTTATAATTAAAAAAGAAGGTATCTGTTTTAATACTGGTCTTGCAATAGAACTTTCCGTTGTATCTGACGGGAAGACCGCCACAGCCAAAATGTTCCAGTCCCTCAATTTACGTGATATAAAAGATGAGGCCAACAATCCCGGGGGTACAGTCAAGATCTTATTAGTTACTAGCCTTCCGCCCGCGGCTTCGCTCGCGTGGTATCCGGTTATATCGCGCTTTTTAGATTTCCCTCGGGAATATAATTTGTTTCCGGGATAAAAAGTACCCTATTATTTAATCCGGTCTTCTAACTTTACGTCTGCAAAATTTCAAAGCAATCGGTTCAGTAGTTACGGCGTGAAAACGGAACAAACAAACAAACAAACTCACTTTCCGATTTATAAAATTGTTTATCCTTTTTCTTCTTCATTTATTATTTTTAATTATTTTATTACCTCTGCTTTACTTACAACGAGAGTAACGTTTTCAACGTATAAGTATCCGCAACCGATTTTAAACTTTAGTTCCAACAATAATTATAACCGTAATATTATCCTAATATCAAGTTGAAACCGTCTCTGAGAACTGAACACTACCACTCCAATTAGTGCCAAAACATAATTGCGCGCTGAAACTTTGGCTACTGCGCCATGAAAATAGGTCAATTGTGACAATAGCTTACATGCACTGTTCAAATACTTATTTTACTCCTTATAGTTGAGATTTTGTCTTTATAATATCAACTAGTTCTTGACCGCAATACCACCTGATGGTAAGCAGTGATGCAATCATTGATGGTAAAGCGCGCTAGTTTATTAAGAGCCCATTCACTCACAAAAACCGAGTGAATAGGCATAAAGACAGCAGATGAGCGAGGTGATGCAATGCCAAACCAAACAATACCACCAACGATGCTGCGTCCGAGGGAGATTGATCTGGAGACCCTCCACGACCAAACTCCCGACTCTCCCGCTTTGAGGGCTCCAACAACCCATAATGACTGCCATTAGATGTTCGTATGGCAACCGGAACCAACGGCTTAACGTGCTTTCCGAGGCACGACCAGACCAGTCCAAATGTTCACATTCATGCATACAAGTATTTGCACTGCGCGGGGAACGAACCTGCGCCTCCTTGCGCAACGGCCACGGTTCGGTACCGCTACGCTACGGAGGCTGTAACTATTACTTGATTACAGGAATATTAAATCATTTTGGACTTACTGTAATTGAAAAAAATATTTAATTAAAATTAATTAATTAATTTGTACTTAATTATAAAAATGACCTTTGAATATTTCTATATCACACGTTTTGGTAGAACTTATATAATTTAAAAATATTAATCCATTACAGTTGGAAAGATATTATGTATATAGCCCTGTAACAGTCGGACAGTCAGCGGATTCCTAACAATATAATCCTCTTCGCACTCTTTGGCCACGGAACATCAAAAGAGTTTAAAAAGCTACCTGCTATTTTCCTTTAAGTCACAGATAAAACCATAAAAGGTATACCATCGACATAATCATCATCATCATCATCATTTCAGCCGAAAGACGTCCACTGCTGGTTATAGGCCTCCCACAAGGATCTCCACGACAACCGGTCTTGCGCCTCCCGCATCCAGCAGATTCTCGCGACTTTCACCAGGACGTCGGTCTACCTTGTCGGGGGCCTACGCACGTTGCGCCTTCGGGTGCGTTCGATAATACATATTCGCTTATATTCACTACTAATAATGAAGTTCATTGAAGTAAAACTTTGTTAACTTAGCACAAGAAATTCGCATGGAGGTCGTAATATCAGATGTCTGTTAAACATTGAGCACTGGTACAATATATTATACCAGCGCCCTCACGCCACTAGCCGCCGCAGGAGACGGCCTGGTTTGGAGACGACACCGAACTCCCAGGCACCGTAGGCGCGGGCCAGGCCCGAGTCGACGGCGCGTCGTTTTTCACGCGCGCCTCAAAGAGCCGCCTGAGCCTCCTGGGTCAGGTTTGCGGGTTGGTTAAACAAGAAACCGTAGCCCTGGCCATCGCACAGGCAAGTGAAGAAACACAGGTGGGTTTTAGTCAGTAAAAGTCTGACACGCCCTTCCGCTCCGCCCAGAGCGGGAAAGTCATTTGATGATTTCCCATCCCAGCAAAGAAAAATGGTACTTGTACCATTTTTTTTCAGTCAGTCTTCTTATACTATCAAGTTGTTTAAGAGGGCGTTCCAACCACCCACAATATAATAAATATATTATAAGAGTAGTAGTAGTATAAGAAGACTGACTCTTTGAACGAAAGGCAATAGATGAATATACAATACGAGCTTTATTCATGTTGGAAAAGAAATATTTGGGTATTTTTATATGTAAAATGGCAATTTGTTATGTATATGTTCAATGTGCTGAGGTTTTTGTCAATCAGTATAGATTCTCCGTCTGGAGTGAAGCGCGAAAAGTACACTTATTGAAATAAAGAAAGAAATAAAACGAAAAACAACCATGGGTTTATGTTGTTTATCAACGGATCTCCAGTTCTTCAAGTATGTCAACTATGTCAATTAAAATTCCAGCTAATTGATTCTGTAAAATACGTATATTATCGTGAAAAGTTGGGAGCTGAAAGTGAGATGTGAATGTGTCAATCCATCAAATAACATATCTTATAAAATCACAGGTTTTTTTAGAAGACAATAAAGCTTGGGACTCGCTCGAGGAGCTTAGGGCTTGGGACTCTAACTCTGCTAAGCATTGTTATTAAGCAATATGCGTAATAATGCTACAATTATGACATTTTAAACAGTTTTTTTTTTTTTGAAGTCACGTACATTATTGTAAACATTTTCAATTTTAATGTCTAGACTTGAATAAAGACGACGATCCCTGAGTTTGTTTCTGCTATTTCTTCTCAGAGGTAGGCAATTAGGAAATGCCAACTCCATCTAATTAAAAAAAATATGACGTTGAAAAGTGATCAGTAATCCTACTTGCTTAAAAACGATTTCATTTTAATCCATACTAATATTATAAATGCGAAAGTAACTCTGTCTGTCTGTCTGTCTGTCTGTTACGCTTTCCCGCTTAAACCTCTCAACCGATTTTGATGAAATTTGGCACAGACAATCTTTAGACCCTGAGAAAGAACATAGGCTACTTTTTATCCCGGAAACATTTGATGTTCCCGAGGGAAATCTAAAAAGCGCGATATAACCGAACTCCACGCGGGCGGAGCCGCGGGCGGAAAGCTAGTGATATTATAAATGATTCATTTTCTGTAAGTAGATTTACAGAGACATTTCCAAAAAAAAATTTTTTTTACCTGAATCACTGAAATTAAACTGAACAGAGAGATATTAAAAAGAACTTGGCAGAGAGAAGCGACAGTGCTTCAATTTCCCACAGATCTTGAAGGCTGCGACCCAAAAGTAATGCGATTGACATGGAACCTGTCCAATTCTACTGACATAAATTTAACATCGCTATAACTTAGTAACTGATTATGTTCTGCAAAGTTTTTCAAAAGCATGCCAAAGAAAATTGGCATTCGTTTTAGATGTTTGGGAAATAGTTTTCAATATTTAGTTGTAGTTTAGATTTAATTAGCTAGAGACACACACCGCTGTGACGTAGCATAACAACTATTCAGTTGTTATATAGTTAGTTAGTTGTGGTAGTTGTTCTATTCAGAACTGGTATTACGTTTGTTCGGTTAACTAGTCACGCGATGTGTGGTTAACCTTCATCATCATCATCATCAAAATTTCAGCCGGAAGACGTCCACTGCTGGACATAGGCCTTCCCCAAGGATCTCCGACCATGAACACGCACTGGAAGACGCAGCCTGGGTAGGTCCCCAACAAGGTAGACCGACGACCTGATGAAGGTCACTGGAATATGCTGGATGTGGGAGGCATTGGACGGGTCGTCATGGTTTATTTATTTATTTTTATTTTCTAGTTGGAAATACACATATGTTCGCCGCGGTAGTACGCCGCCCTAGGGTGGGCGACGGGGTCTGTTAGACTTTTACTGACTAAAACCACCCCGGTGTCTCTTCTATCACGAGCGCGCGTGGAGCCGCGGGTGTCTAAATTCTTCCACGGCCCCACACTCTCGTGCTGGCCCGACAGTACCTGCGTCACCCTGAATGACAGGGAGCCATGCCTTCTCCCGAGCCAGTCGTCGAGTACTGGCCGGATCGCCTCGACGGTAGCGAGGCCGGCGATAGGGCGCATAAGCCTCTGCCGCCAGTCCGTCACCAGGACCTGACGGAGCTCCTCTCGACGCAGCTCGATCTGCCGCTGCGCCGGACTGGAGCCCCGTGTCCGCTCTTCCTCGCGCCATCGGTACAATGACGCGAGTACTTTCGCCTCTAGGTCCCAGGGCGGGGATCCGGCCAGAACGCAAGCCGCCTCGTAGGAATTCGTGCGATACCCGCGGACGACCCTGATGGCCAACGCTCTCTGCGGCTTGCGCAGAATGGCGAGTGTTCCGGCCGTCAGGTCCATCGCCCACACAGGGGCCCTATACAGGGCCATGGACCGCACGATTCCCACGTACAACCGCCTACAGGCGGCGCTCGGGCTCCCCATATTGGCAAGCAACGTTGATAACGCACCTGCTGCACCCATCAGCTTGGCCGCCAGCCGCCGGAAGTGTGGTCCGAATTCCCATCGGCTGTCGAGAACCAATCCCAGGTACTTCATGGTGGACTCGACAGCTATCCGGGCCCCACTGACCACGATATGTGATCCCGTTGCCGGCGCACGCCGAGGGCCATGGAAAACCATGGCCTCCGACTTGTCAAAGCCCACCTCCAGGCCCAGGCGCCGGATGCGATTCACCACCTGTGTTGTAGCAGATGTTCCACAGGAGCGGTCCCAAGACCAATCCCTGTGGAACACCGCACGACATTTGGTGCCGACTGGCACCGTCACGTCCCCGATAGATGACGCATCTATCCTCCAGCTAAGCCCCTACTATGCGGCGGAAGTAGGAAGGCACCCGATGGTATTTCAGGGCCTCCCTAATACAGCTCCAGGGTAGGGGTTAGCCTAAACCGATGGAGTTTAGTTAATCAACATTTCAAACACTTTTGCTTAAAAAACACAAATCAAACTGTCACCCTAATTATGTCACTCACTATTCCATGCATGGAAATTTTTCAGAAGCTAAAACATTGCTAAAAATATGTTTGCCCAACAAAGTAAATAATAAATGTTGTTGAACTGTCAAAATGAAATCTATTGCTACTAATATATGTATTACGCAATTACCCTGCAAGTTTTGCATCTTGTCGAAAAATTCTACGACATGAGCAAGAGCAATCTCTTAGCGAAATGACTACCGCTCAACGAAGTGAATTGGATGCTAAGTACACACTTTATGAAAGTGGGGACTTTCGACGATTTTGGAGAAACAAATGCCACCAGTGCGATTCTGTGACTCATCGTGAAAACTTAGGTTAAGTCAGCGTGGAACTGGTAAATGTTAATAATAATGATTTATTTATTTAAAGACAACAATGGTCCAATGGTTAGTAACTTATCTACTAAGGGTTAGTAATACTTAAAAACTAATCATGACTGCCGCACAAGCAATGCTAACCAGTGCCTAAGCGCCGGCGCATCGTACTTGTCGGCCATGGTTTGTAGGATGCTGTAAGCGCTGGTCCTAGTTCTACCTAGCAACAAGGCCGCGTTCTTCCTCATAATGACATGAAAATCATCAACCCGCGCCAAAGCGAACATGCCGGACGCACTGCAGTACCTAGGTAATCCTAACAGCACCCGAAAAGCTAATGATTGACACGATAGACGGCTAAGTCTAAGCTCTTCCTCGCCTGTAGAGGTCCACTGCTGGACAAAGTCCTCCCCTAAAGCTTTCCATGATGACTAGTCTTGTGCTGCCCGCATCCATCGGCTTCTCGCGACCTTCACCAGGTCATAGGTCCACCTTGTTGGGGGCCTCCCTACGCTGCGTCTTCCGCTACGTGGCCGCCACTCCAAAATCTTACTGCCCCATCGGCTATCGGTTCTACGAGCAATGTGCCCTGCCACTGCCCCTTAATTTTAGCGACTCAAAAAGCTATGTCGGTGACTTGGCTAAAGCTCACTTGGCCTAAATTTTACGGTGAGATTCTTATAGGACCGACCTTTTGATGTTTGAAGTTGTAATCAAATGTAGATATTTTTAAGGGTTTTAATAATAATGAGACGTTTAGGTGTGGATTAATTATAGTTCTTTTTTTAAATTGGATCCACATTATTTGTATACACGTTACAGAGGTATTGGTACGGACCACAGCAGATCAAGCCACCCAAATCTGTCAAATATTCACAATAGCCAGAAAAGAACAAAATAGAAAGATATTTGACAGATTATAACAGCTTCATGTGCTGTCGTGTGTACATCATTTTGTAAACTACTAAGTTGTCAAAATTGATTTTCATCATGTTTGTTTGCTTGCATATTGGTAAAAGAATTTTTGACGACTTTTTTATTCTCTGAAGTTATAAAATACGGTTGGAACGCGATCCCGTCTGGTGGTAAGCAGTGTTACAATCGTTGATGGAAAAGCGTAAACATAAACAAACGTGGATAAACATTAAGAATTCATTCTAGCCTTGAAAATGCTTAAAGTGTAATCAGTCAGGATTACCACCGCAGGCAAATTGTTCCAGTCCTTTAATGTACGCGATATAAAAGACGAGGCTAAAGGCTTCGTCCGGATCGTAGCGGTGTCAACAGCGTTGTGGATACTTGCCCTACCAAGGGTCGTCCGATGATAAAACGGTGATGGCACAATTATGTCATGTAATTCCCGTGAGTAGGTGAAAAATTAACTTTTGTGGAGGCATGAGGAACAGTTAGTAAAATTCATCCTCCATAGAAAAGGGAGGATCCTCCGACCAGACGGGTATTATGTCTGGCGGGCAATTGCCCAATGCTTGAAATTGGGAAGTTGTATGTTTGCTAATTGCACGATAAACTCTGATTGCGAGATGTAGAATTCGTGTGACGTCAGTCTGACGCGATATTCCATGTGGCGTTTGTAGGTACCGCTATATTTTAATTCCTTCATAATAAAGTTGAGTTTATGCTACATTTTTATGACTATTTCAACAGTAGTAGTCGCTCTAAAATTAACTCAATTACTACTACAATAAAGTTGATGTTGAGTTATATCTCCTCTGGTTTTTGTGTTTATTGGCGGTGAACGCTGCCAAAAACTTAAAATAAACGGAATGCGACCTTGGTTGACCGCGTTTTTCTGCTAATCGTTGAATGGAATTTTTTCTCGGTGGTAGGCCATAACATCGGCTGCCGGCAGAAGTTACCACCCACCAGACAAAGTCTTGCCGCCAAGCGATTCGTCGTGTGCCGGCATGATGTCTGGTGAAGCCATACGGAGGACGGGTCTGAGCAGTTGTGTTGCGATGTGCGCCGAGTACGATGCCTAAAACGTTGTTGTGTCGGGAGCTTATTAGTGGAGAATCTCCACCTCAATCTCTCTATGGCGCAGCATCGTTGGTCGTATTGGGTTTAACTTGTTCTATGGATTTAACATTACATCATCTGGCTCGATTGCCGTCTTCCTTCCTATTCACCCAGTTTTTTTGAGTGAATAGGCTCATAATAAACTAGTGCGCTATACCATCTACGATTGCATCACCGCTTACCATCAGGTGGGATTGCGGTCAAGCACTAGTTTATAATTATTAAAATAAATGGCGTGGCGAACGCATTTCCTTCCGAACTGGCAAGCTAGCGAGTCACGGCCACGATCTTTTAACCGTCACAAAAATGTAGTTAGTTTTAAGTATTTAAAGTAACCCCTGAGGAGATTTAGACCTTAAAATTCAGAATTAATAAAGTTAGGGAGTCTGTCAGTGAATTGTGTCGACGTGCGTCTTTTCGTGATCTGGTATGGTGTTCTAGGAACTCCGTATCTGAAGGTTGGAGATAATTGGTTTTAATTTATAAAATATCGATATTCTAAATACAGTCCAATTGAATCTTGTTTAAAATCGTTGCCGCCACAAATGGCGATTGTTTGACTTGAAATAAAATCAATTTGATACATTTGGAATAAACTGTGTCTTATCTATTTTTAAACCCCAATTTCCCACACACTAGGAATTTCTCCTGTATCGTGGGTGCGTTTACAAACATATAAATCTCACATACACAAACAGCCAGACCCGGAACAACTAGTTGTAGGTCATACAAATATTTGTTCCGTGCGGGAATCGAACCCGCAACACGCAGCGCAGCAGTCAATAGCTTAACCACTGCGCTAACCGTGCAGTCAAAATCAAGTCTAAATTTAAAGAAATCTATCTACATTGCTTGAAGTTCGTTTCGTTACGAAAGCATATTGAATGGCTGTGAGTTGGAAATGAAAATGCCATGTTACCGTATCTATTCTTATAATCTCGTGCTTAGTACGCAAACACAAAATATTATTTTCTCATTCCTTACCCTTCGACAATAGCAGAAAAGGAAGAAAAATATTAGTAATCTGGGTTTTGTTCATCCTCCTCAGAGTTCAACGACCGTCTCAGTATATTGCGCTAAATGTCAAATATACCCAAAATTTATCAAAGAAACGAGTCCAAGTTAATGATATTAAGATTCGTTTAGACAAATAAAATAATGTTTTTTTTTTATTATTATTAACGAAGACTAGATTCGGATCATATAACACATCTAATGTTATAAATTGTTTATTATGCTAAAAGTGCTGAACGGATAATAATGAAATTTGGTATATCTGCTAAGTAGCCTAGTCTATAATGTACTCACTGCTGAGAGACAGACTTCCTCCCTTTGAAAGTGGGCCATGTACCACCATGCGGGCACTGTGTGGGTTGCTAAATGTCACATATCCTTTTTTGGTTTTTAGACTTGCCGGTTTATTCACGATGTTATCCTCCATCGTTTAGAGAGCAGTGGTAATGAAAGCCAGTGGGAGACATGTGTTGCGTAAAACTGCCTTATCAAAATTCATTTAAATATACCAGTAATGAAATGAATCAATAAATCATGTTCCATGTTCAATAAATTCACAGCGGCTACGCCTGCTACGCTTGCTACGCTGGCGTATCTGCTACGAATTTATTGAAGAATATGATCAGCTACGCCGTAGCAGTTGCGCAGTTTTTATTGCAGCTATTGCCTAGCTGGTTGGTACAAGTCTAAGATGGAGATTTATATTTAGAACGTGCTTTGGCTATGACATATTCCCTACCTTTATCTTACACTTATAAATTGAAAAATGTGCGACAGTGAAAAAGGTAACGCTTAGGCAAATTCCATGTTATTATAACGTTTCTAAATGTCTGCTTGAGCATTCAACTTAATAGCATAAGCGTATAAACCATATAAACTTATTCATTTTTAGTACATCTAGCGCAAAAAAGTAGGTAATAACTCTACATAAAGGCCAAAATGTAACCAAAAAATCAATTATCCAACTTTTTTTTTTAATTATAAACAAGCGCTTGAACGCAATCCCGCCCGATGGTAAGCAGTGACGCAATCGTTGGTGTTAGTAGTTTATTAAGAGCCTATTCACTCAAGCCTTAAAGCCACTCAAATTGTAGTCCGACGGAAACACCGCCGCTGGCTTGTTCCAGTCCCTCGATGTACGCGGTATAAAGGAGGAAGCGAAACGCTTAGTCCGGATCGTAACAACGTAAGGGTGGAAACTCGCCGTACGACCAGTCGTCCGATGGTGGAACGGAGATGGAGGAATTGAATCATGCAACTATAGTGCGTTTGGATAACTAATCTTACCAAGAGGTTTCACATCGCCCAGTAACTGAGTTGTGCAGATCGCAGAAAGGTAGTTGTTCCAAGTGAAGTGGACACGATTGGTGCAGTGACTGAGCGATCGACTGCTGCGGTCGCGGGTTCGATCCCTGCACCGAACAAATATTTGTATGGCCTACAATTCGTTGTTCCAAGATTGGCTATTTGTGTACATAAGGTTATATGTTTGTCAACGCACTCAGGATACAGGAGAAATCTTTGGTGTGGGGCAATTTTTAAAAAATAAAATAAAAAATAATCTTAAACATTTTTTTTATAATTATAAACCAGTGCTTAATGCAACCCCGCCTGATGGTAAGCTGTGATGCAATCTTTGATAGTAAAGCGCGCTAGCTTATTAAGAGCCTATTCACTCAAAAAAACTGAGTGAATAGGAAAGAAGACGGCAGTTGAGCGAGGTGATGCAATGTTACACCCAACAACATGACCAACGATGCTGCGCCAGAGGGAGATTGATCTGAAGACCCTCCATGGCCAAACTCTCGACAAATCAACATTTGGCGTATCGTACCCGATACTCATCGCTGCACAACTTCTCAGACTCGCACTCCGTACGGTTCACCAGACATCATGCCGGAACACGACGAATCGCTTGGCGGCAAGAGTTTGTCTGGTCTGTGGTACTGCTTGACCTTGATCCCGCCTACTGCAGCAATGATGCACTCGTTAATGGTAAAGTGCGTTAGATTATAGTCTATTCACTCTAGCCTTGAAGACACATAAATTGTAGTCAGACGGAAAGACCGCCGCTGGCAAATTATTTAAATACTAGCGGCCGCCAACGACTTCGTCCGCGTTAAGTTAGTTATGATCCGCTCCTATTGGTCGCAGCATGATGTTATATTAGCCTAAACACTTCCCAGATTATTATGCTGTCCAACGCAAAAAGATTTTTTAAATCGGACCAGCAGTTCCTGAGATTAGTGCGTTCAAACAAACAGACAAACTCTTCAGCTTTATATATTAATATAGATTAGTGGGATATATTATACCCTAATGATAGCAATACATATACAATTATGTACTAAACACTTTTTAAATGAACCAACGTTAAATTTAACCTCCATAGTTGACTTTTAAAGTTCTCGCGAAACAAAGAATGCTTTCAGTGAATGGCTTGAAAAATGGCTTAAACATGGACGTAGTTGATGTAAAATTACTGGAAAATAATTTTAATAAAACATGTTTTTTTTTCTACAACTTTCGGTGTATAGTTTTTTGGCAGCGTGTTTGTTCTGAGTTTATGAATTTCATGCATGACTTGAACGCGTGGTAAATTATTTTGCGGAATGAAGTTTTGATTTTTAGCTCGTTCACTATGAAATAAAATACCTGTTTTCATTTTTCAGTTTTTTGTCCAATTCAACGAGAATATCCGCTACTAATATTATAAATGGGAAAGTGAGTTTGTTCCGCTTTCACGCCGTAACTACTGAACCGATTGCTTTGAAATTTTGCAGACGTAAGGTTAGAAGTCCGGATTAAATAATAGGGTACTTTTTATCCCGGAAAAATTTGATATTCCCGAGGGAAAACAAAAATATTTTTACATTCATACCAGTTCGGTGATAGATGGCGCTGTGAAAAGCGCGATATAACCGAATTCCACGCGGGCGAAGCCGCGGGCGGAAAGCTAGGTCTTTATAAGCAGCGATTCGTCGTGTTACGGCATGATGTCTGGTGAAGCCGTAAGGAGTACGGGTCTGAGTAGTTGTGTTGCGATGTGTGCCGGGCGCCAAGTGTTGTTGTATCAGGAGTTTGATCGTGGAGAGTATCCAGATCAATCTCCCTCTGGCGCAGCATCGTTGGTCGTGTTGGTCTTGGGTTTAACATTGTACCATCTCGCTCAACTGCCATCATCCTTCCTATTCCTAAGTTTTTTTATGTGAATAGGCTTGATAAATTAGTGCACTTTACCATCAACGATTGCATCGCTGCTTTCAATCAGGCAGGATTGCAGTCAAGCACTAATTTATAATTATTAAAAAAGCTCAAGTGTGACAAAGGTTCAAATTGAGTTTGTAAAAAAGAAGTTTATGTTTATTTGTTCTAAAGATAAAAGTGATATATCTTTAGCCTGTAATGTTCCCGCTGTTGGGACATACGCCTCTTCTCAGTGAGAGGGAATGAACCATGATCTACCACGCAGGCCGATTACGGGTTAGTGGAAGTCACATGTCTTCGAATTTTGGCTCTATAAGGGAGGATTTCCTTCACCGTTTTGAAAACAGTGTGGATGAAATATTTTACACAAAGTAAAGCGCATGATCGTAGTTGAATCTTCTACCTACTGCTTGTTATTCGCTGCCGAACCCACCGCTGCGCGCTCACTTTTTTCTAATTCAACGAGAATTATTTCGGCGTAATATATTCTCTTGACCTTTTAAATACATATTTACCCTAACTAATAAGGTTATTTGGCAGAAGATCTTCATTTCTTAGATACTCATACATATTTAATTTGCTTTTTTATTCTTCCACGATGATGTTTCAGAACTTAATGTATAATGTTCATACATAGCATATTAGTACTTACATAATAATATGAGTGCGGTAAGATGACAGCCTCCGTGGCCTAGCGGTAGCGGACGCGGCCGCTGCGCAAGGAGGCGCGTGTTCGATCCCCGCACAGTGCAAATATTTGTATGCATGAATATGAATATTTGCACTGGTCTGGTCGTGCCTCGGAAAGCACGTTAAGCCGTTGGTCCCAGTTGCCATACAAACATCTAATGGCAGTCGTTACGGGTTGTTGGAGCCCTCAAAAGTCCAACAATTAGTCTAGCTGCAATGCTTCGATGTCGCCTTCGGGTTGTGGAGGTCAGACGGCAGTCGCTTCACGGAAAATGTCGAAGTTTAGCCATATCAGCAGTTAGACTGGTAAAGCGGACCCCAGACTCCAATGCTGAAAAAGCTTCGGATGCGACTGGGGTTAACGCTGAGATGATGATGATGAATATGAGTGCGGTAAGTTAAAATTACAGCCGAGGAGATATTGCTAGCCCGATCCGCTATAAGAAACAGGGACTGTAATAATCAAAGCGCATGTATGTCACACGAGGTTTTATAACACACAATGATTCAAATTAGGCTGATAATCAACATTTTTGAACGTCAATATTACATAAGACAGTCCCCCAAAACGCCCGTCCTTAGCCACTTCCTAGTGCTTTCGCTGGGAAGAAGTGGCGGTACAAAGCACAACTGTCTGTTCATTAAAAAAAAACACATGACTCTACACAATAGTGTGTATTAGTAAGTAATAAACACAAGAAAACACAACAAAATTGTTAACCATGTGCCAACTAGCCACGCCAAAATACCAGGAAAACAACAAAAAAAATGGAAATGTAAATAAATGAAAACTATTATAATCTTAAGGACCGAGACAAAAACAAAATTCTTTGTTTTGTTTTGTTTTTTTTTTGTGTTTTTTTTTTAACTCAGCGCATCCAGATCTATATGATTATCTATAGTGGTGAGGGTTTTTAGCAACTTCGGGCACATACATACAGACAGACATACAAACATACGCACTTTATATTAATGGATAAAGGGCGTGGCAGCTAACATATTTATGCATAGTAAAAAAGCAAATTATATGAACTCATATAACGTGATAGTAAGCTAATTCCGGAGAAAGAACACAAACGTTGTCTTGAGTTAATCAGAGCGACAAGCTATACTTATCATTTAAATAGTCATTTACGGACTAAAATGCCTTTGAACAAAGCTTGGAATTGATTTGTGCTTTAAATGCATTGTAAATAAAACTCGGACTTTCTTAAACGAATAAAATAAAAGTCTAGATGATGTAATAGGGGACGAGGGGGTAACACAAAACCAGAGGTGCTATTACTGAAAAATTCCTTTTGTTTTGAAGGATGTAGTGCTTATAAAAATCATCATCATCATCATCTCAGCGTTAATTCCAGTCGCATCCGCAGCTTTTTCAGCTTTGGAGTCTGGGGTCCGCTTTACCAGTCTAATTGCTGATTTTGGCTAAACTTTGATATTTTCCGTAAAGCGACTGCCGTCTGACCTCCACAACCCGAAGGCGATATGTAAGCATTGCAGTTAGATCAATTTTTAGACTTTTTAGGGCTCCAATAACCCGTAACGACTGCCACTAGATGTTCGTATGGCAACCGGGACCAACGGCTTAACGTGCTTTCCGAGACACGACCAGACTAGTGCAAATATTTATATTCATGCATACAAATATTTGCACTGTGTGGGGATCGAACCCGCGCCTCCTTGCGTAACGGCAGCATTTGCTTATAGAAATAATGTCTCATAAAAAGACAGAAAGATAATCTGATAGGGTACTAAGTTAAGTAGGGTAAGTTAATACTAACCGCGCACCCCGCGTTTAACCTGAATAATTTTCCGATCCCCGGAGAATACCAGGAATAGCCTATATGTTAATCCTCATTACAAACTATGTATGTGTGCCAAATTTTATCCAAATCTATGTACAAGTGTAGGTGTAAAAAACTATTAATCTACTTAATATTATAAAGGCGACAGTTTGTGACTATGGATAGCAATACTGACATTTTTTATGTAAAACTCATTCTTTTATAGTCATGTCGCAATGTTAGGAGAACTTTCTAGTACACCTTTTAAGGGTTCCGTAGCCAAATGGCAAAAAACGGAACCCTTATAGATTTGTCATGTCTGTCTGTCCGTCCGTATGTCACAACCATATTTTCCGAAACTGTAAGAGCTATAATGTTGAAAAACTACTGTTACTGTTGTAGGTAGATGTATTCTACAAATTAATTGTTTGTTGCACCGGGTGACGTCTTTACGTCGGCGCCGGTTGTCGCTGAAAACCAGCGCTGGGCTCTGTTTTGCATAGAGTCTCAGCATAATGCTGAGCGACAGCCGTTTTGCGTGGATGTGACGCATGTTTCCCTCAATTATGTCTTATTTTTAGTGTTTTTGTAAACTTTTGCGTCATGTTTACTGCAAATAAACGTTTTTTCTTTCTTTCTTTCTATTCTGTGAACCGCATTAAGATTTTGATGTAAAAATAATAAAAAAATAATAAATATTGGGGGCTCCCCATACATACAACTAAAACTCATTTTTTTTTTCCATCAAACACATGCGTGTGTGTTATCTATGGATAGGTCTTCAAAAATGGTATCGAGGTTTTTTTCCAAATCGAATAGTTTGCGTGACAGACGCTTCCAAAGTGGAAAAAAGTTGGTCCCTCCCCCTCTAGCTTCTAAAATAAGAAAATGAAAAATCTAAAAAAAAACATATGATGTACATTACTATAAAAACTATTGGTTTTGAACGAGATCTAGTAAGTAGTTTTTTTTAATACCTCGTATATAGTAAACCGCTTATTACCGCGTAATCTTTCATACAAATAACTTAAATCCTTTAATTTCTTAAATCAGTAGTACGGAACCCTTTGTGCGTGAGTCTGACACGCACTTGACCGGTATTTTTTTTGGATTGGAAATCATCAAAGGACCTTTACCGTTGTGGGCGGAAAGGAAGGGCGTGTTTGACTTTTACCCCATTATTTCAAAACATGGATTTTATTTAGATCAAGTCCACCTAAACGGTTATTGAATTGTGCACCTAACCATTGTAGAAATGCAGTTTTCTATATAAAAATGACAGCTTACGTCGGTACTAAATTGTCACTTTTGAATTAAGAACTCTGCAAATTTAAATAAAGTTCGAAATACAAATACTGACTCAAATGTTAAGTTTGGAACTAAATTTAGATTTTGTTTTTTAATAAGGGTGTTACTGACTTAAGCTTTTCCGTGTAGGAACACGGAAAGGTAGGCAAGTGATCCTTCCCTTGCCTGAGTGCTAGAACCACGATATCTCTATTAAACCACCCACGGCAACTTCTAGTACACCTAAGTCTCTGTTGGACCGTTTTTAATATCGCGACGCTATGAGAGAAGACACGATGACTGGCTGCGTTTGTTTTACAAAGGGTTTCTGAGCTAATATGATAAATATGATAATCTCATCCATTCACAAGTCACGTGTAATGAATAGCCACCGTTACGAGATATAGAGGAAATGCCTAATTGGACGTAGTTATGCAAAATGGATCCAGCCAGCAAACTTGCTTGTAAGAAAATATAGTTTGAAGTAAAATTTATATATTAAAATAACATGACAGTAGATTTAAATTTCTTTTTAAATAATGGGTATTGTATTTTTTCATCATCATCATCATCATCAACCTTTTTATCGTCCCACTGCTGGGCACAGGTCTCCTCTCATACAGAGAAAGTTTGAGCGTAATCACCACGCTTGCTCAATACGGGTTGGCGATTTCAGACCCGAAGTCCAGGTTTCCTCAAGATGCTTTCCTTCACCTTCAGTCATTGGAGTCCAAGATATACTTAGAAAGTACATATAACTTTAGAAAAGTTACATTGGTACTTGCTTGACCTGGAATCGAACCCCATACTTGAGATGCTGGTGTTTTTACCAGTAGGCCATCACGACTACTGTTTTTTTTTGCGGCTTTGTTATTTTTTGCATATACTAAAGTTGATGTGTAGATTTTAGATATTTATGACAGTAAGTCAAAAAACCGTTTTTGTGGGTGGGATCTATTTTGCATAACTACGTCCAATTTATTTGTTGGGTTACTCTATTTTATTGACTTGATTGTGCTCTGGCTGTTGAGAGTATGTCATGCTCACTCAAATGTCTTGCTGATGGTGGCGTGTGTGTTGGGTTATTAGGTTCCCTTCAATATGGTTGAGCTGAATGATGCTGATCCATACGTCATGTTCGTGAACGGGCGCCGTCAGAGGGGACTGGTCATTTCTTAGCTGCCACGGCGTATTTTAATTTCTGAATTGATTTTTGCGTGTTTTCCATAATGGCCGCTCTCAGCGTACAATATATTTCTGCATCGTTCTCACACGGTTTATTTCAACATGAATGATGTAATCAAATATTTGTATCAATAACTTGAAAATTTAAAAGAGTGTCCTTGGAATTTCTTGCCCGTTCTTCTCCATAGGTACCTACTCTTTGGAATGGGTGACTAGCTTCAACTTATTGACTGACCGACCTTCTGGCAATTCAAAAGTGCCTGTAACTGGTTTATCCATACTATATTATAAATACGAAAGTAACTCTGTCTGTCTGTCTGTCGGTCTGTCTGTCTGTCTGTCTGTCTGTCTGTCTGTCTGTGGCGATATAACCGAACTCCACGCGGGCGAAGCCGCGGGCGGAAAGCTAGTTTGAAATAAATGATTTGATTTGATTTGATAGAATAAGATTCATGGAGCCTAAATTTATTTTAGTTTGTGGCAAGGAATAGCTACTAAAATCCTCGTACTTTTAAAATCCATAAAACTAAACTAAAGCTCCAGATATAACCACAAAAATGTAAACAAAGTACTTATCATGGGTAAACTCGTTTATTCCCTCGCCAAAGTCGGTTAAAGCTGGATACAACGTGATATATGAAAGGGTTGTGACTCGGATTTGCGATGCAGCGTCAAAAGTTACTGAGCTACTTTTTAAACACTGCTTTTAAAATATCCTCTGGTGAAGAAAGCATCGGGTTATTTGAAAGAGAAACCGTGGCTCTTGGCGTAAAGGCAAATTAAAGAACACGGGTGGGTTTTTGTCAGTAAAAATCTGACACATCCTTCCGCTCCGCCCAGAGCGGGGGAGGTCATTTGATAATTTCCCACCCGACATAAAATGGGTAGGAAACATTGCTGGCTGGCTAGAATTTTTCTTGATGGTCACTTCTAAGCTTCCCATGGACATTCGAAACTCACCCATTAAACGATTTAAAAGCTATAAAAGGCCAAAACTTTGCAAAAAGGGGTATTATGATATCACAGATTATTTAGAAGACAATAAAGCTTGGATCTGAGCTGCTCGCTCTGCTAAGCATTGTTATTAAGCAGTATGCGTCTAATTATGCTACAATTATGACATTTTATACACTGCTTTTTTTCTTTCTTTCATATAGGTAACTTAGAAAGTTACGTTGGTACTTGCCTGACCTGGAATCGAACCCGCACACTCATACTTGAGAGGCGTGTTTTTACCACTAGGCCACCACAACTTTTAATAAATTAGTAAGTTAAAATCAAATAAATATTCCTAAATACAACAGGTGTGATTTTACACAAAAACAACCACTTGTAGGTCCTACAAGTATTTGTTCTGTGCGGGAATCGAACCCGCGACACGCAGCGCAGTAATCAATAGCTTAACCACTACGCTAACCGTGCAGTTTTAGCGCGTAGGGCGTGTTGTGTAATTAAAACGCGAATAGGTATAACGTTGTATATTGCACGTAAGTCTAGAGTACAATGTATGCTATAAGCTACCTAATTACAAGAGGAGAGACGCGACTATGTTACAATGTAAAATGTCTGATAATATCTGTTAATAATGTGTTAATGAATATATGATGTCTTACGAGCTATGCACAAGCTTAAATACTAGACAATAATACAGCTATCTCTAAACCGGAGTGGGGCTGACTGATCGGGCGTTCTTGATGCTGATTTGTTGATCGTGGGAGAACGTGCCATCTGATTGGCCGGTGGACCGGGCCCGCGCCTTCGGTCCACGTGCAAGGCGGTTCGATATGACCCGCGCGCTTTCTCCGGCGGCGCACAATGGGTTAACAGAATCGCGTCGTCCGCGGAACTTTCTCCAACGAACAATGGGTTAACTAACAGATGTGCGACAATATGCGACACCCTCGCTGAGGCGGTCAGGACCCACGCTCTTTGTCTTACATACGCGCTTTGTCTTCCAAGATCCTTGTTTGACACTGGTATGATTTATTTGCACCCTTTCGCGGAAAGTCCTCAATCGTTGGGACGTCAATAGTTGGGCAATCCTTTGTGTTATTGTTGTATTGTAGCGACTGCGCTACACAGTCATTGTTACTACACCGTACCGTATAGACATTAGTACTTGTCTGACCTGGAATCGAACCTGCACACTCACACTTAAAAGACTGATGTTTTAACCTCTAGTGCACCACGACTTAATTAGACAAAACTAAACTTATATTTTATCTTCTGTCCTTTTATTACCAAAATAGAAACTTGAAATTAGGTACTTTAGTTTGGCAAAAAGGAAATCGGGGCACAATATAAGCACCAGAAAATGATGGTTATTAAGAACATTCGTTTCAATTGTTTCTTTTGGTTTTGTAATCAATATAAACACCTTAATTCATGTGTTAAACATACCTATAATTAAAACCATAACATAGGTAACGCATATACATACAGACGAGTTAGACAGTGCTGCTTTGTAATCCCACATTTCCCCACATTGCCATTGAAAATTTTCCAATCCATACTAGTAATTTCATTGGGAACCGAAATGTAATATCTTACTTTACATTACCTTTTCCGGGAATCGAACCATTTAAGCTTGTTTTTTATTCTTTTTTTTATGGTAAGCATAAGATTCCCTAAGATTCTCCTATTCTCATAAATGTAAGAGATTTTTATCCACACGGATACGTCAACCCCATTGTTACCAAACAATACATAATTAAAAAATAAACTATATTTATACCACACAAAACTATTCTTATATAAACACTAGCTTTCCGCCCGCGGCACCTCCCGCGTGAAGTTTGGTTATATCGCGCTTTTTGGATTTCCCTCTAGAATATCATTTTTTCCGGGATAAAAGGTAGCCTATAATCTTTCTCAGGATCTAAAGATTGTCTGTGCCAAATTTCATCAAAATCGGTTGAGGGGTTTAAGCGGGAAAGCGTAACAGACAGACAGACAGAGTTACTTTCGCATTTATTGTATTAGTATGGATAATATGAGAGGGAATTACTGCCTAGAGTTCTGAATCAAGCCACTAACTATGCGTTCAGTCCTTTCCAATTTTGGGTGAGCCAAAATATTTTGGACTAGCGGCCGCCAGCGACTTCGTTCGCGTAGAATTAGTCATGTTCAGCTCCTATTGGCAATATGTACGGCTGCGTTAGCTCCCGTTTTGCGCAACATTTTTTGTCACTGCTCTGCTCCTATTGGTCATAGCGGGATGTTATATAGCCTAAAGCCTTCCTGAATTAATAGGATATCCAACGCAATAAGAATTTTTCAAATCGGACCAGTAGTTCCTGAGATAGCGCGCACAAACAAACAAACTCTTCAGCTTTATAATATAGGACCGAGATTCCGCGCCTTCGGCGTTGAAGAAAAAAAAATAAGAAAAAAAATAGTTTTTTTGAACTCAGCGCATCCAGATCTATATGATTATCTATAGTGGTGAGGGTTTTGAGCAACTTCGGGCACATACATACAGACAGACATACAAACATACGCACTTTATAGGGATGGATTAGTATAGATAAGTCCAACGTCCCACATGTTTAAATCAAACTCCCTAGCCAAAGATTAGAGCCAATTGAAGCAGACCATAGAGTCATCCATCAGGCGACAAAGTATATTAGTAAGTACATCATTATACGAATTTAGTGTCTATCTTCTTATTTTCAGTTGTATTTTTCTACACTTTTACACTATACAGTAGCCTTTTATTATAAAGAAACGTTCTGTAGCATCCGGTGCAGACAGTCAATGATCTTTTTTTAAAGATTGAAATTTTATTTAAACGTGAAAGGTTTTTCAAGCTGATGTTCTTTTGAGGGGTGGGTTAGAGAAAATGTTAATTGGATTTGAGAAAGGTTAATGACTCCGTGCCTCGGAAAGCTCGTTAAGTCGTTGAACCCGGCTGTCATTTGTAGATCTATGACAGTCGTTACGGGTCGTCAAAAGCCCGAAACTCTGACAACTGCAGGGTAACTGTGTAACACACTATCTGTAGCAACTTGTGCTTGACTGCAATCCCGCCTGATGGTAAGCAGTGATGCAATCGTTGATGGTAAGGCGCGCTGGTTTATTAAGATTCTATTCACTTTAACCTTGAAGACATTTAAATTGTAGTCAGCCCGAAACACCGCCGCTGGCAAATTCGTCCAGTCCCTCAGTGTTCGCAGTGTCAAAGACGAGGCGAAACGCTTCGTCCGGATCGTAGTAGTGTCAACAACGTCAGGGTGGATAATCACCGTACGACGGGTCGTCCAATGATGGAACGGAGATAGGGAAATTAACTCATGCAATTCCCTCGCACACTCTCCAAAATGCATCCTATAGAACACCGTCAGGCTGGTTACTCTTCGCCTATGCTCCAAGCTTTGGATGGTGCAAAACTATAATACGAGAATAAAGATGGCGATCATGCCCCGACATATACATGCATATGTACGTGTTTCGCCACTTGTTTGTACACTAGCATCCGGAGCAGACAGTCAACGATCTTGTAACTATTCGCGCTGAGATGACATTGCGGGCCACAAAAATCGCGAGCAAAACGAGATTAAAATATATAGTACGTGCAAAAGGTTTTAGTTCCTCATTTATGTTTCCATTTATCTACACACATATATAAACACACAAAGAGAAACAAAATAGGAAAAAAACAGAAGTAATGCTTTTTTTATAAAAATCTCTCCAGCATAGATGCAATACAGGACAATAAGTACAGAAATATAATCAGCGTGTCAAAAGTAAAGGACACAAAAATAATATATAAAATGACGATCATCGTCATCATCATCAACCTGTTTAACGTCCCACTGCTGGGCACAGGTCTCCTCTCATACAGAGAAGGATTGAGCGTAATCACCACGCTTGCTCAATGCGGGTTGGCGATTTCACACTTAAGTCCAGGTTTCCTCAAGATGTTTTCCTTCACCTTCAGTCATTGGTGTCCAAGATATACTTAGAAAGTACTTTATAAAAGTTACATTGGTACTTGCCTGACCTGGAGTCGAACCCGCGCACTCATACTTGAGAGGCGGGGCGGCGTTAAAATGACGATACGATAACAATTCTCAAAACCAAAAACAAATAATCTATTATCGGACGACCCCTCTTTGAGGAATGGCTAGAGAGGCGCCAGGGCGCCCTCACTTTCCGCCTGACACAGGTCCTCACCGGACATGGCTGTTTCGGGAGATTCCTGTTCCAGATAAGGCGAGAGGAAACGCAAGGGTGTCACAAATGTGGGGATCGCCCTGAGGAGACAGTGGAGCATACGGTGGAGGTCTGCCTAGCTTGGGTAGTGCACGTGGCGGCAATTGGCGTCGATCTCTCGTGTCCGGCCCTGGTCCAGGCCTTGGTCCGGCGCGAGAGTGCATGGCAGGCCGTCACTGTTCATTTTGGAAAGCCTTGGGAGAGGCCTTTGTCCAGCAGTGGACCTCTATAGGCTGAAGAAGAGGCGTGCTCACACAACTCTGAGACGTGTATTTGCCCATATGTTTGTGTAATCGTGACGACAACTTGACTTTATTGACAGCTCACTGCTTTGATTTATCTTCTTTATTTTCTTTACTATAAAGAAGAATCGACTCTTACTTCTAGTTAGAGTCGATTCTTCGAACAACCAATCTTAAACGTGCTATAATAAGAAGAGTTTGTATGTTTGTTTGAACGCGCTAACCTCTCAAACTAGATCCCATTTGGTTTTGTAAAAATATTTTTACATTTGTTAGCACAATTCTTCAGGAAGGCTATAGGATTTCTTTTTAACACTAGGACTGTTAGGAGTCGAACAAACAGGAAGACAAAGTTTCAATTAATTTGAACCTAAGTTTAGGAACTAAAGTGCTACGCATGAATAATTCTCTTCTTTTTTTTAAGACTTAGCCCCACTCTAGGAATTTCTCCTGTATCATGGGCGCTTTTACAAACATATAAAGACACATAAACAAACAGACAGGCCCCAGATGGATCAGCCAGTGGTCCATAGCAGTCGTCCAGTTCCGAGCTCCCGGGTGCTCACTGAGACCAGCTAAGCCGCGCGGATCGTTTCATTAGCTACTCGTCTGTGCCGGTGCCGAGTCCTGACCGGCACGGGCACAGGCGGGAGCCCCCCGCCCCCGCCACCCGGCGGCCCGCCGCCGCCGTTGCGATCGCGGCTACCACGGACAAATTTTTAATTCATTTCCTACAAAGAGAGAACTTTTTATTTTTAAAAACAATTGATTTTAACTTTTTAACTTGTTAGTGAGTGTCTGTTTGTGTTGTGCGTGAGGTTTATCCGGCAGAAATGCCGAAGAAGCCCGGCGTACGCGGCTCTCTAGGCCGCGACACTGGGTCCGAAGATGCTCGTCCGGTGATGGACCGGGCGGCATCGCTGCCCGAAATGGGCAGCGCAGTTTCTGCGTCACTGCCCAGAACGGGCAACACGCCGTCCGCTCCGACACCGGCCGGGCAAACCACCCGTACTGTCCGGAGCAAAGAGGGCGGCACTAGTGCCGTGCCGGCGGTCGGCCCTCCGACGACACCGGCGCCTGCGCGCGTTGCGCCGGCGCCGTCGACGAGCCGGCAGCACGCGGTACCTGTCCGCCCAGCCGCATTCCGGCCGGTGCCTATACAGGCACCGGGACCGGTCCCTACACAAGGACGCCCGCAACAAGCGCGGGCGCCCACGAAACCACTTCGCGGATCCACATCCGCGCGCCCGGCTGCGCCCGCCGCGCGGCCCGCGGCGCTAGCGCGCGACGTCGCGCAGCCCGCGCGGCGCGCACCGCCGGTGCAAACCCCCGCGACGCCCGCGTCTACCCACGCGCCCCCGCCGCGTCCAGCTGCGTCGCCGACCCAGCTTACAACACCGCCCACTCAAGCTGAGCCAGCTTCGGCCCAAGCTGTGCCAGCTTCGGGCACCGCCTCACCCAGCCCCCCCAGCTTGCTGGCAGGCCCGGCGAGGGCGGACCCTGAGCGGCCGACCAGAGTGGGCGGCACCAGCAGACCAGCGCAGATGGCGCCACCGGCGACTGAATCGCCGGCACCGCCGAGGTTCTCGGCCTACGACTCCCCCGCAGTACTATCGGCATGCTCCTCCAGCATGTCACTGGCGTCGGGGGACTCGGCCGGGTCTGGTCAGGAGGGCGTGTCTCGAGACACGTCCCCGCGATCCGGACCTCGGCCCACCGTGGGACGAGGCCAATCAGGCCGGCAGTCGCCGGCCTTACCAACGCCGCTACGATTCGAGCTCGCACTCGAGGCTCGACCACAGCGACGGCGCAGAAGCTCGGGTGGATCCATAGAGGCGAAGCGCTACTGTCCCGACTCACCGCGGCCTCAGCGCACCTGCGCGCCGCGCGGTGGGAAAATGCCCGCCTCGCCGACCTTCGCCCAGACAGTGCGCCGCACGCCGCCGCGCTCACCCACGCCGTCGCATGGCACCTCAGGCACAACACGATGCCCTCCCCGGCGACGCTTCGAAGAACAAACCGGGGAAGAAGCTTAGATATCCTCCGCTGGTAGTGGAGAAGTTGCCGAATTGGGCGACCCATTTCCGGGCCCTCAGTGCTAAGTTGGGCCGGCCCCCAAATGCTCGCCCCTACGGGACGGGGGTGAGGTTCACCCCCGACACCGAGGACGAGTACAGGCTGGTCCAGCGATATCTGACGGGCGTGGAGAAAGAAGAGGGATTGTCTTGGTTCGCCTACTCCCTGCCGGCGGACAAGAGCCTGAAGGTGGCCATTAGGGGGCTACCAGCAGACACCGACCCGAAGGAGATTGAGGAGGAGCTCCGGACGCTGGGATACCAGCCGGAGTACGTGCGCCACATTAAGGGCGCACAGGGAAGACCCGGCTGCGTATTTCACGCGATTTTGAAGAGAACGCCAGACGTCCGGGCCATATTTGACACCACGGTGTTTATGTACATGCGTGGTGTCAAAATAGAGGCTTGGCGGGGGAAGAAAGGGCCCGCTCAGTGCCACAGGTGCCAGCGGTTCCGACACAGCTCGCACATGTGCCACCGCCCGCTCGCCTGTGTGAGATGCGGAGGCGAGCACGCGGCACGAGACTGCCCACGCCCGCGGGAAGAACCGGCCACCTGCGCCAATTGCGGGGGGCCGCACCCCGCGTGCAACACAAAGTGCCCCGCCTATATAAAAGAAATGAAGACCAGGCGAGCGGGGACCGCCGCCATTACCACCACCGCGCGCCAGGCCAGAGCGGCCGCAGAAAGGCCGCAAATGGTGGAAGCAGAGAAGGACGCCCCAACCCTTATGGCGGCGGCCAACGGGCCCTCTGAGAAGACCCAAGCCTCCTCCTCCGGGCGGAGGAAAAACAGGCGTGGGGGCAAGAAAGGCAAGAAGTCCATGCCCCCACCGACCGAAGAAGATATCCCTGCGGCCGCCCCTGCCTTAAAGAAGGTGCAGGTCGTGAAGGATACACAAACATCCGGTGCCGGCACAGTGCCGCGGCAGGACGCAGGAGCGCAACAAGAGGCTCCGAAAGCAAGCCGCGGCACCCCCGGCACAACAACAAAATTAACTAAAATAAGAACAGACCAACCCGAGAAGAATGAATTCACGACCTGTGCCATCAAATTATTGATGGAGCTCATCAGAGCGATAAGGCAGGGACAGGATGTGGAGACGGTCATCCTCGATGGCCTATCCGCGCTGCTGAAACTTTACCGTGGCTAGGCCACTGAGGGTGATCCACTGGAACGCCCGCGGCCTTAGGGATAAGGTCGCCCCCCTCCGCCATCTCCTTCGGGAACAAGACATCGACGTGGCGCTAATAAGCGAGACTCACCTGGGACCAGAAGATAAGGCCAACTTCCCAGGGTATCTCGTTTATCGGAAAGACGAACGGTCGGATGCCCACTCCCGGTACCGTGGTCTGGCGGTGCTGGTGAAGCGAAGGGTCGTCCACCAAGAGCTCCCCGTGCCGTCGCTGGGCACCTTCTACGCGCTGGGTGTCCAACTGCATGTGGCCGGCGAGGACATCGACATGTACGCCTGCTATAGGCCGCCCAATGTCCCCCTCGACGTGACAGAGTTGAGGGGCCTGCTGTGCGGCTCACCGCGTGCCACTGTCCTCGCGGGCGACATGAACTGCAAGCACCCGGCGTGGAACTCGGCGCGCACTAACACGGGCGGCAGGCGACTCTTCGCGGACGCGGAAGCCTTCGGGTACTCGGTGTCCGGCCCGGAGACTCCCACCCACTACCCAGACGCCCAGGTGCTCATGCCGGACGTGCTGGACATCGTAGTACACCGAGGGCTGCGCTGTCAGATCACCCAACAGGTGATAGACGACGAGCTACAGTCAGACCATCAGCCTGTGCTCGTCGTCCTGTCTGGCATGCCGACCCGCCTGAAACCCCTAGCGCCACGTCGACGCATTGACTGGACAAAGTTCGCAGAGGAAGTAGAGGCCACCACGCCGGCTCGGCCCATTGCTACCGCCGCGGACGTTGACTCGATGGAGGACAATGTCACTGCTTGCATACAGAGCGCCTTATACTCGGCGACCAGCACACAGCCGCAGGGGAGAGTGCTGTTACCGCCCCTGCCGGCGCGGCTCCACAGACTAATCGCCGAGAAGAGGCGACTACGCAAGCAGTGGCAGCAGCTAAGATGTCCGACGCTGAAAACGCAGCTTAACCGTCTCGCGGAGAAGGTAAAGGCCGAGCTGAAGGCGCATACCGCCGCGGGCTGGGAAGAAAGAATTGAGGCCACCACGGAGAGTTGGCCCTCCCTGCATAAGTTGTGCCGCCAACTCAAGAGCACCCCAGCCCCGGTACGACCGCTGCTTACTAGCGACGGGGCTTTTAAATATGCCGCAGAGGACCGGGCGGAGGTCTTCGCCGAGCACCTGGAGCGTCAGTTCCGCCCCAACCCGACCAGCGACGTCGAACATGTCGCAGCAGTGGAGAAACACCTGGGAGACTACTTCGCAGTGCCGATAGCTCCCGAAGAAGAGCCTGTATTTTTCTCGCCGGGCGCAGTCAGACGCGCCATCCTACGCACTAAACCAAAGAAGGCTCCCGGTGCTGACGGTATCACCAACACAGCGCTGCGCCATCTGCCGTACCGTATGGTGGCGGCGCTGGCGCGCCTGTTCACCGCGATACTGCGCACCGGGACCTTCCCCGCTGCGTGGAAGGAGGGGCGCGTCATCATGCTGCCCAAGGCGGGAAAGAATGTACTGAAGCCGGAGAGCTATCGGCCAATCACCTTGCTGCCGACAGTCTCCAAGGTGTTCGAAGCACTCCTGCTGCGACATCTCCAGCCACACATCGCGCCGCGGCCCGAGCAATTCGGGTTCCGGGCGGAGCACAGCACGACGCTCCAGCTGTCGAGGGTGCTGCACCACGTCACAGCCGCGCTTAACAAGAAAGAGCGCGCTGTTGCAGTACTCCTCGACATGGAGAAGGCCTTCGACCGCGTATGGCACGACGGCCTGAGATACAAACTGGCCACTTCAGGCGCGCCCCGTCGCGTAGTAAAGGTGGTCTCTACCTTCCTCTCCGACAGGACTTTCCGGGTGGTGGTTGACGGGACGCTATCCGCCCCCCGCCCTGTGCTCGCGGGTGTACCGCAGGGCAGCTGCTTATCGCCTGCGTGCTACTCACGTTACACCGACGACATCCCCACTACCTCGGAAGCGATGCTCGCGCTCGACGCTGACGACGCCGCGTACATCACTACATCGCTTAACGCGAAGTACGCGGCCGTCAAGATGCAGCGTGTGCTCGAGCTCCTTCCCGAGTGGCTCTCCAAGTGGCGGCTGTCGGTGAACGTGGGAAAAACGCAGGCGATCGTATTCGGGCGTGCGTCCGTCCCACCACCCCTGAGACTCCTGGGAGCCGCCGTCGAGTGGTCCCCCCGGGTGAAGTACCTGGGGGTGACGATCGACCGCCGGCTCACCATGGGGCCACACGTCCGCTCGGTCGCCGCACGGGGCAGGGTTGCCCGCCACCTGCTCAAACCAGTGCTCTCATCCTGCATCCCGGCGCGCGTCAAACTGGCCGTGTACAAGTTGTACATACGGCCACTACTGACGTACGCCGCTCCGGCATGGTTCGCCCTCACTAGTGAGGCGCACCGCAAGACGCTCCGCGCGCAAGAAAATCTTGCGCTGCGGATAATAGTTGCCGCTCCTCGCTACGTGAGGAACGATGTCATCCGGAGGGACCTCAGGCTTGAGAGCCTGGATGAGTTTGTGCGGCGCCTCGCGAAGGGTATGTTCGCGCGTGCCGACGCGTCCGACTTGACGCATGTCAAGGACATCGCGCCCTGGCACGCGCGCCCCCCTGACGCGAAACCCTTCCCCCGCGACCTGGTAGCGGACCTGTGACCCCACTCCACCGGATTGACCTTCACAGGTGAGTCGCACCCAGGTTACACGCGGCTCACCTGACCCAATAATACTGCACCCTCTACACACACTCGTCGCGTAGCGTATGCTAGGTTAATATAGGTACGCATACGCGGCGGCAGACAACCATCACAAAACAGACGCCATACACATACACGCGTACGCGTAGCGTGGGCCGCGGTACGCGTAATCACTGGGCGGTGTTACTCTACAATTCAATACCGCCCACACATACATCACGACCCCTTAGCCTGAAGTGGTTACCGTACATAGATGGTTTCTCAGGACGGGCGGGGGTTACATGTTACATCCGTAACTCTGTAGGAGCGTCGAGTCGGCACCACCTGTCGCTGGTCGTCCTCTGCTGGGCTTCCCCCAGGGCAACTGGGGGTCTCACCTGGCAGGGACTGACCGCCGGAGTGCCGTGAAGAAAGCAGGGTCGTGAGTGGGCCCTGTGGCGCGCCTACAGAATAACACAGAACAACCACTTACACAGACGCGCGCAACTCACGCGCGTAACATACTTCGTCAGGCCTTTGTTGCCGACCCAACGAAGGGCCCGTAGTCACGGGCCGACTATAATGACTCTGCGGCCGGGGGGCATAGCCCTGGGTCCGCTCGCCACGCCCCCTGACGGGGACGTCGCGATTTCCCGAACAGGCCCCAGATAACTAATTGTAGGCCATACCAATATTTGTACCATGCGGGATCGAACGCGCGACACGCAGTGCAGTAGTCGATCACTCAACCACTGCACCACCGTGTTGTTCAAGGTCCTTCAAGGACTCCAAGCTTATACATTGCAGCATCAGACGCGAAGTATCTCATTTGTTTCATAGCCACACAAGTTTCACGTTATGCATAACATAACCGGTCAACACGATAACTTGGAATCGAAAACTCACATTTTACGACTAATATCCTATACATTATGAAGAGTACTTAGATTATGTAAAAATGAACGAAAATGAAATAAATAAGGTATAGAAATTTCGCAGTTGGTGGATTTAGTGTTTTCAAAATGTCTGTGTGTACTATTCGTGCTTACCTATAGTGCATACTCATCATCATCAAAGGTAAAGCTTACCCCAGACTCCAAAGCTGAAAAACCTTCAGATACGACTGGGATTAACGCTGAGACGATAATGATTGTTAGATGGGTAATATTATTACTCTTAAAGCATCTGCACTTTTATTCTGGCTTGTAATTCTTAGTTATAAAAGTAAAACAATTCAAACTAGACCTCCTTCAAGCAAGTGAACAAACTCAATATTTATTCCAATCCCACTGTTATAATATCAACATTTATTTCCCAGAGCTCGTCCCCGCACAGGGTTATAGCCGTAGGAAGAAATGACAAATGCATTTGATTTGTATTCTATGCAGTTCGCTCCACAGCCGACAAACTGAGACTGGGATCTAAAATACTTTTCTATTCGAGGGTAGAACTAAAATACTTTCCAATCCAAGACGTGTATTTGCCAATATTTTTATTGTTAACGACATTCACATTTTAAGTATGGCGTTTTTCATTTGTGAAAGTGTTACGGGCTAAGGGTACTAAAATCAGTTAAGGGTTACGAAGTTTATTGACAACGAAGGTACAGTCGATAGTAGGCAATGACAAATAGAATGTAGCTGATGTCACACCGAATCTTCCCTATGTCCACTAACTCCGTGTCATAAACACAACAATACCACCGAAGTTACTTCAAGCACTTCAAGGACTTGAAGTGCTTCTTGCAGTTGCCGCTGTAGATATTGTTTTGTCCTGCCTATTGGACTGTTTTACGGCTCACTAACACCACAATACGCATACAATGGGACCACACAACCGCTCTGCTCGGCTGCCGGAGCTAGACTGACTCGTGACGCGGCGCATGAGACAACCAACACTTTATCCAAAACACTACAGATGTTCTCGATTATCGCTTCTTACTAACAGCTTATTTAGCTTCGATAGTCAAGTGTAAGCTGACTCATCTACTGAGTCAAACCGCAAACTCATGTAACATTTCAGATCTGATGTAATAATAATAACTCTTGATTTCCAGTGCATTCAGCTGTTAGTTCACAGGAGTTTAAGTACAGGAGTCACTAGTTTCTGGTAATTCCATGTAAAATGTAATGTACTGGTATGTAGCTAAATCCTGTTAGACCATCTCAATCAAACCTCTTTCTAGTTGGGAAAAGGCTAGACGGATGATAAAGGCAATTGCGTAACACACTATCGGTAGCAATAATAATAATAAAAAATAATATAATAAAAAAAATTACGTAAAAAAGTCTCTACACACAATGGAGTTGTTTTATAATCGAACAAAACCGAACCGTTACAGCTGACATCTGTCATGTCACCGTGGACAATACAAAACCAAGAAAAGAAAAATATTTAATATGAATTTGCAATGTTGACAAGATCTGCCGCTCGACGTGCACGCCCACCATCTCCGGACTCGTTGCTCGGCTCCGCCTCGTCGCCGCCGGTCTCCAGCGCCACTGCAAGTGCTGTGACAACCTCGGCCGCGGCAGTTGCGTCGAGCTCGAGCGACGAGTACTTCTCTCCGCCGACGACGCCACCACCTGCTCGCCGACGGGGAGGACGCCGGCCGCCGGACCGCTTAGGACCTCGAGGCCCATCGGCTTCTGACAGAGTCCCAGCTCCCGGCGGAAGTGTGCAGCGCATGAGATGGACACAATCCATCAATGAAAATGTCATGCGCTCATACTATGGGGCTACAGAGGGAGGAAACAACCTGACCGCGTACCGTGTTCGAATGCTCTCTCTGTTTCAGGTGCTTGAGCCAGCTGTCATCGTGTCGGCGCAACGACTGTCGGATCAGGTACGGGTTATCCAGCGTAATCATATGTTGGATGATACTGTGCTTGATCGCCTGCGAAACGAAATGCAGAGTAGCCGTATCATTGCTCACCAGTCGCAGACTGCGGAGATACCACCGCAGCCCACGAACTATGCTGACGAGGGGAGTAATGATAGGGCTACAAATGTAGCCAGTGCAATGAGGAGTTAATAAATGCTTTGGAGGCTGCGATTCGGGAATATCGTTACACCCCGGCAGAACTGAGACCACGCCTGCCACGTTTGCCCATACATAACAGAAATAGGGCACTGATGGCTGCTCTGGATGCGCAGTTATCAGATTATTTTGATACCTGCGAGGACCTCACTGATACTCATTCAATCCTGTACTGCGCAGCTGTAGCAGCTTGTCGTGTAGCTCATGTCAAATTTCCCAGTGACTCTAGAGCTACACGACCGAAACCAGTAGTACCAGTTTGGCAGCACAGGATTGAACGTCGTATTGGTGGGGCCAGAGCACTCATCGGTAAACTAATCTGCTTCAGTGAGGGAAATACTCGTCCTAGAGTGATGCGCTTTGTGAGGCGGGCATTTGCAGGTACAAATATCAGCCCACAAAATTATATGGCCCGTGTCACGGAGCGCATCGACTTCCTGAAGCAGAAAGTGTATGCATGGGCGAACCGTATCAGAAGATACAAACGACGAGTGGAACGGTACACCCAGAATCGCACCTTCCAAAGCAATGAAAGGTGGGTTTATAGGGACTGGGTACGACCAGAACAAGGTGTGATCGACACGTGCCTACCGGATGATGATGCCATGTGTTCATTTTGGCGCAGTATCTGGTCGGTACCTGTCAGTCACACTGAAGGTGACTGGGCCCGGGATGTCGAGAGAGCCTGCGATCCAATACCTGAAATGGGGGCTATTACCATCTGCCCCCAAGATGTAGCTTGTGCAGTCCGTCCGTTACCTAACTGGAAGTCTCCAGGACCGGACGGGCTGCATAACTTTTGGATAAAATGGTTTCCAAGGTCGCACGCTCGCTTGGCATCTCAATTCCAGACTGCTTTGGTGTCTGGTTCGTTACCTCAGTTCCTAACTACTGGAATAACACACCTGCTCCATAAATCAGGTAGCACCGCGGAACCCAAAAATTATAGGCCGACGGTCTATAAAGTTCTTACATCCATTTTGAAAACTAAAATTAACAAACATATTGACAGCAACTCCATCATGTCTGCCTCTCAAAATGGATGTAAGAGCGGGTCCCGCGGTACTAAGGAGCTACTCCTTATTGATATGGCCATTAGCCAACAGGTTCGTCGTTCCCGAAAGGATCTGTCGACATGTTGGATAGATTATAGGAAGGCCTATGACTCAGTCCCACATACATGGCTCATGCGGGTGCTGGAGTTGTATAAAGTGGATGCAACTCTGCGCACCTTCCTGATGTCGTGTATGAGGACATGGAGGACAGTCCTTCGCTATCCAGGATGTCGAAATATTCAGAGGAATAGAGAACCGATACGGATCGAGCGAGAAATATTTCAGGGCGATAGTTTGAGTCCACTTTGGTTTTGCTTAGCATTGAATCCTCTAAGCACACTATTGGAGGATTCAGGTCTAGGCTATCGGTTGAGGAGAGGTGGTCAGGTTATATCGCACCTCCTCTACATGGATGACCTGAAACTTTTTGCTCCCAACAATTCACAACTGAGGGAGCTACTGAAAATTACTGAAACTTTCAGTAGCTCCATCAGGATGGAATTTGGTGTGGACAAATGTGCGGTCATGCATGTAAAGCGAGGAGAGATTATGGAATCCGTGGGAACCCAACTCACTGATTCCATAAACCTTAGAGCCCTCTCCGCATCCGAAACCTATAAGTATTTGGGTATGTCGGAAGCGTTGGGTATCAATGTTACTGACATGAAGCAATCGTTGAAAGAACGCTTCTTTGGCCGCCTGAAAAAAGTACTTAATAGTCTTCTATCAGGCGGAAACAAGGTGCGCGCTTTCAACGGTTGGGTCATGCCGGTATTGATGTACTCTTTCGGCATACTCAAATGGACTCAAACTGAACTTGACGCCCTGGATCAGAGGGTCCGTACGCTGCTGACTGCAAATCGATTGCATCACCCACGGTCATCGGTTATGAGGCTGTATATCCCGCGAAAATGTGGAGGTCGTGGCTTTTTAAACGCCAAGACCCTCCACAATCGCGAGGTATGCAGTCTCAGGGACTATTTCCTAGTGACCGACGTGGGGATGCATCGAGATGTGGTCGCGGCTGACAAGGGCCTCACTCCGCTCTCCTTGGCTAAAGAGAACTGGCGTAAACCAGTAGTGCTTGACACAAATGATCGCATGGAGGTATGGAAGAGCAAAGAGCTTCACGGACGCTTTTTCCGAGCCCTACACGGGCCCGATGTTGATTTTCAAGCGTCTGTAGCCTGGCTACGTTTCGGTGACCTCTTTGGGGAAACCGAAGATTTTGTCTTTGTAATTATGGACGAAGTTATGATGACGAACAATTACCGGAGATTTATTGTGAAAGACGGCACAGTTGACATCTGTCGGGCATGTCACCGGCCGAGGGAATCAATAAGGCATATTATCTCCGGGTGTTCTCGTCCAGCTAACGGAGAGTACTTGCATAGACACAACCTTGTAGCCAGGATCATTCATCAGCAACTTGCTCTTAAATACAACCTTGTGGAATCGGAGGTGCCGTACTACAGGTATACGCCCGACCCAGTTCTCGAAAATGGCTATATCACCATTGTACTGGGATCAATCCATCATCACTGACAGGACTATTGTTGCCAATAAGCCTGATATAGTGATGGTGGATCGATCAGAGCGGCGTGCAATGATTGTTGACATAACCATCCCGCATGATGAAAACCTCGTGAAAGCCGAGAAAGATAAACAAATCAAGTATCTTGACTTGGCTCACGAGGTTGTCGACATGTGGGAAGTGGATTCAGCAATCATTGTACCGATAGTCGTGACAGCCAATGGCTTAATAGCCAAGAGCCTCGACCAACACCTCAGGAGGCTCTCGTTAGGCAGCTGGATCAAGGGCTTGATTCAGAAAGCGGTACTGCTGGACACGGCTCGCATCGTCAGGAAGTTCCTCTCTCTGGAGCCCTGACCGCCGGTAGCTTGGACCCTGTTCCCGATACCGGTGGGCTACTATTTTTTATATTCTTAAATGTTTTTTATGTAGAAATATTTAAAAATGTAATTTATATGTATATACTATGAAATAAAGGATAATAATAATAAATTTTTATTTATTCGAGTATCAGTGACTCATTTTGTTAGTAACAATTTT